>CM069442.1:44706265-45301563 GCA_035610835.1 Ophiura sarsii
ACATTGTTTTATCATTTATAGGGGGGTGGGGGGTTAGGGAGAGCCTATGAGAAAAATATGAGCTTAGTCTGCTTTCTACCGATACCAAAATCAGGGATGCAAAATGTGCGGGAGTGGGGAGCACCGTGTGCTCCTAGGAAATAGCAGGAAGAAGTATTGAGGAAACCCTAAAATTGTACAGGATCCAATTGGACTTTTAAGTGAGGACATTCCATTCTCCTGAGGAAGAAAACGCTTTCTGCAACCCCTGTCCAAATCTCAATTTTGATAAGAGAAAAGTGTGTGTGTTGTTGAGGGGGGGGGGGGGGGGGAGACTTTGGATCGGGTCACACACCTTTAATGGTTATGGTGTGTTTGTTTTTTCAATAATAAGACTGCAATAACTAGACGGTAATACAATCAAATATCCTTTATTAACACTAACACAATAGAAAACAACATATTACCAGCACCAAATGGACAAAGTTGAGCATCATTTACTATGTATAGAAAAGTGCCAAGAAGCCAACAATTATCTTGTTGTTCCTTTGGATGAGAAGATCATAGATCTCAAGTTGAATATCTTGTCTTATAGTCGCAATGTGCTATTCAATTTGAAATCTACATCGACATCACTTGCTCAGTTGACTCTTGAATGACCGAACAGTGTCGCGCGAGTCACGATCGGTTGTATTGTCTGGTGGTACCATTGGCTACCCGATGATCGGTTGAAGTAAAACTGCGGATAAGGACAGGGATTTTACCCCCTCTATCGATGATCGGCTGTATAGTCTGGTACACATTGGCCATCCGATGATCGGCTGTATAGACACTTCCTTATTTATTATATCTGTGTCTGTAAACTGTATCTCTGTATGTGAGAATACTTCTCAACACTCCAAACTACTGCAAACTACTTGAGCATATCATAGACAGCCAGATCATGCGTCATCTGTCAAAGCACAAGATTTTGGCAGACAACCAACAATAACATGCCTTTAGGAAGGCCAGATCTTGCGAATCACAGCTAATTAAAGGGGCATTGAGAGATACGTGGGAGTGCGCCCTCAATTATCCTGGAAATCAGTTTTTTTTGCATCAAAGTAATACTTAGGCATATATACCAACTACCGTCTGAAACAGTTTACCAACATTCGCCGTTTATCATATAAAATGTCATGATTTTCTTAGTTTCGATATGATCAAAACTAGGTGCTGAAGTTACGCTATCGTTTTTATGTGCGGAGTTTCGCGGCAAATCTCAACCCGGAAGTGCCGTTATTTGCTTATTTGGCATAAAGGCGATGTCGGAATTTTATGAAATTTAGGATTTGGGCTATGTTGATGATTATCTTTACGTTATTTGCTCATTTAGTATATTGATACATCTCTCAATGCCCCTTTAATTCTCACGGCACACAACCTCTCACTCAACCTTGACAATAAGACTACAACAGACATAGCGGTTCTCGACTTTTCGAAGGCTTTTGATGTCATGCCACACAAACGCCTTTTACTTAAGCTCGACTTCTATGGCATCAGGAATAAACCGCTCAAATGGATTCGCTCCTTCCTGACAAAGCGACAACAAAGAGTTATGGTAAATGGCGAGTCATCCGACTGGAATCCTGTCCTCAGCGGTGCTCCACAACCCACAAGGAACGGTGTTAGGACCTCATCTCTTCCTTATCCTAATAAACGACATCCATGAGAACGTCGAGAGCTGTACCAGACTGTTCGCCGACGATTGCCTTGTCTTCAACACTGTCAACTCACCTGAAGACGAATTACAACTTCAAAAAGACCTTGACCAGATGGTTGAATGGTCACATAAATGAGGTATGAAGTTCAACCCAGCCAAATGCAATACCATGCGAGTCACCAGGGACAGAAATCCAAAAGCTACACAGTACAAAATGCTCGACACAACTCTCGAAGAGACGAACCACACAAAGTACCTCGGTATCTACATGTACCTGCAGAGAGATCTCCGATGGAATCGCCAAACTGAGTATGCAACTGCAAAAGCAACGCGAGTGCTCAACTTCGTCAAACGCAACTTCTATCATACCTGATACCACCCCCTCAATCAAAGAGAAGTTTTTTTATTTATTTTATTTATTCAACTGGCTATCAACATCAAAATATAAACAACACAATAAAGGAGGTCTGCTGAGCAG
Source organism: Ophiura sarsii (assembly GCA_035610835.1). NCBI lineage: Eukaryota > Metazoa > Echinodermata > Ophiuroidea > Amphilepidida > Ophiuridae > Ophiura > Ophiura sarsii. The sequence goes on from CM069442.1 coordinate 44,708,425, forward strand.
CCAGGGAGCACTGAAAGTACAAGAGAGTACTATCACCACAAGGTGCAGTGCTCCCAACTAAGCAGAGCTCTACAAATACCAGAAAATAAAACATACACAGGTATAAATATAAATAGAAAAAAAATAAAAATTACAATAAAGGCAACAAATCATTTTCCTTACAGTGACGCTTAAGATTGGTTTAAGTTGTAACACACAAGTTGTACCACACTCTTGTACGCCCACACCTGGACTATGCCACTGCTGCATGGGATCATTATACCAAAAAGAACATTGAAGACATTGAAAAAGTCCAACGGCGCGCAGCAAGATTCGTCACAAATACCTACGGGGAAGACACAAGCTTCACTAGAGTCTTAGACACACTCAAATGGTCCCCACTTAAAGACAGACGCAAAAACCACAGACTCGCCTGCCTTCATAAAATGATCATCAGACAGATAGATATAAATCACGAAGACTACACCGCACCGAAGACATCAAGAAACAGGCCAGGCCACACGCAGCAATTCCAACAAAAGCACCCAAGAACTGACACACGCCAACTCATTCTTCATGGCAATCTGACAATTTTAGCATAAAATGGCAATTATTTTGCGCGCTTTGCACACATTTTCTTACCAAATTAGGTTAAACTCAACAGAATTTAAAAATGTAGGGATAAAACAGCTACATTTTAGATTTCAGATGATTACACCATCTAATCAATAAGCTTATCCAATCAGCCCATACATAAGATTTTTAAAATTAATCATCCTAAATAGTGCCCATGGTGGAAGCACCTGCCTAGATGGTGAATAGGCATGCCAGAAAACGTGAACAAGTGAGGGTGCTGTGTGCGGGTCTGCAGCGAAAAATCTAGGTTGATAACCCCTCATGAAACAAGGCTTAAATTTAAGTTTATACTAAAAAATGGGCATAGGTGACAAGTATGCCATAAATAATACTGGAGGGTCGAAAAGGTATCGTGAAATATGGCCTTTTTACATGTATTTCAATAGGGAAGTTATTTGGTGTGACACCAAAAGGTTATGATTGTAGTCCCCTCTCACTAATGTGAACAAGTTAGAAAATGTGTGATATGGTTTGCCCATTTTGATGACATAGGTGCACTTTAATTTTAAAGACTAATACCCGATGGGATTTCTATCTTTATCTCATGATTTGATTCATCTGTGTAGGTTTACAGAATGGTATGAGTTGCTATGGTTTTGAGCATGATTTGTGATGACTATACCTTCTCAACTTTCCCGCTTCAATACAGGCTTAGCAAGTGTGTAGATCACGCTTCAATAACAAAGTTATTGTGTAGCAATGCATAGGAGAATACTGTCCATCACATCAAATACTGTTCTACTTATGCGGGGCGGGGCACCATTTTGTACAGTGTACAGTCCCGGCCAATCTTCACAAACTTAGTGTAAGTGCCCAATTGTTGCGCCGTACGCCCTCATTAAATGTGCCTCAAAATATTTACATATTACTTTTGGGTGGTGAGTTCAAAACACATGCCTATATTATCTTAAGTTTTGTCTATTTTATCACTATATTTATTCACATTTTGATTGTTGCCATTGTATATTCTCATTCTTTTAAAGGGTGCACATGTTCCATGTCATTGCCGTCAATGATTACTCCAATAATCATAAAGATAATTTAGTTGGCTTTTGGATGCTGTTAGTAACTTAGTTTTATTGTAATTACTAATCCTAATCCAAAGATATGCTTGATCAATCACAAGTTAACTTAAAAACAGGTTGTGCCACTTTTTTGTCTCGCCTGATGTAATCAGGAAGAGACTATGTTATCACTATTTCTGTCCGGCGTCCGCCGTGTGCTAAGAAATACATTTGTGACGCGATATCTGGAGATCCGTAAGGCCTATCTTGATGGGACTTGGTGGAGGGAAGGGGGGTGGTGCGTTCTTTTGCTGATTGAATTTTCAAGGTCATTGGAGGTCATTCAAGGTCATCAGGGTCAAATATGCTTAACACTTTTGTGACGCATTGTAACGCGTTGTAACGCGATATCTAGAGATCCGTAAGGCCTATCTTGATGGGACTTGATGTCAGGAAAGGGGGCGGTGTGTTCTTTTGCTGATTAGATTTTCAAGGTCATTGGAGGTCATTCAAGGTCATCGGGGTCAAAATATGGGGTCAAATAGGTCAGTAAGGCCTATATTGATGAGATTTGGTGGAGGGAAGGGGAGTGGTGTGTTCTTTTTGCTGAATAAATTTTCAAGGTCATCAGAGGTCATTCAAGGTCATCGGGGGTCAAATAAGATCCGTAAGGCCTATCTTGATTGGATTTGGTGGAGGGAAGGGGGGTGGTGTATTCTTTTTGCTGATTAAATTTTCAAGGTCATCGGAGGTCATTCAAGGTCATCTGGGGTCAAATAAGATCCGTAAGGCCTATCTTGATGTGATTTGGTGGAGGGAAGGGGGTTGGTGTGTTCTTTTTGCTGATTAAATTTTCAAGGTCATCAGAGGTCATCTGGGGTCAAATAAGATCCGTAAGGCCTATCTTGATGGGATTTGGTGGACGGAAGAGGGATGGTGTGTTCTTTTTGCTGATTAATTTTTCGAGGTCATCTGAGGTCATCTGTGGTCAAATAAGATCCGTAAGGCCTATCTTGATGTGATTTGGTGGGAGGGAAGGGGTTGGTGTGTTCTATTTGCTGATTAAATTTTTCCAGGTCATCAGAGGTCATTCAAGGTCAAATAAGATCCGTAAGGCCTCTCTTGACGGGATTTGGTGGAAGAAAGCTGGATGGTGTGTTCTTTTTGCTGATTAATTTTACGAGGTCATTCAAGGTCATCTGGGGTCAAATAAGATCCGTAAGGCCTATCTTGATTGAATTTGGTGGAGAAAAGGGGGTGTGGTGTGTTCTTTTTGCTGATTAATTTTTCGAGGTCATTCAAGGTCATCTGGGGTCAAATAAGATCCGTAAGGCCTATCTTGATTATATTTGGTGGAGAGAAGGGGTGTGGTGTGTTCTTTTTGCTGATTAATTTTTCAAGGTTATTCAAGGTCATCTGGGGTCAAATAAGATCCGTAAGGCCTATCTTGATGGGATTTGGTGGAGGGAAGGGGGATGGTGTGTTCTTTTTGCTGATTAAATTTTCAAGGTCATCAGAGGTCATTCAAGGTCAAATATGTGGTCAAATAGATCAGTAGGGCCTATCTTGAGGGGACTTGGTGGAGGGAAGGGGGGGTGTATTCTTTTTGTTGATTACATTTTCAAGGTCATTGGAGGTCATTCAAGATCGTCTGGGGTCCCCCTAAAATGTCTTGCCTCCTTTTGCCCCCCCCCCCCCCCACCCCAAATTATGATGCTAGCGCCGCCATTGCATATAGTCCAAAGGGGGTGGGGTACCATCTAAACTTTGAAGGGCCATAAAGCGGAAACGATTCGTTTGTGTTCCGCAAATTTTTTTAGTACTGGGTAACATTTGAGCATCCCTTAAGGTATTACATCCCTTGCATTAACTACAATGCATACCTCTGTGACAGTGCTACATTGTATCATATGTTTCATCATCATTTCTTTCAAGTCACTTTTGATGAACAGGCGAGACGCGCCGTTCGAGAACTGCCTTGTAATGAAAAAAGATGCTTGTGGAATGAGTCATTTTTCTCATTAAATGATCAGTATTTACTAATTGCCGTTTCTATGAGCTTTAAGATGACTAAATTACCTTTCAAATACCGTTTGTTTTGTCTCATTTGCTTTATCCTATCAACAAATATGCTTTATCCTATCAACAAATATGCTTGATTAGTGGAATGAGTCATTTTTCTCATTAAAAATCAGTATTTACTAATTGCCGTTTCTATGAGCTTCAAGATGACTTAAAGGCATATTATGTGATCTTTTCCAGAGAGCGCCCTCTATTCGTTATTTTTTTTAGAAAGTAGATTTTCTTGCAGATTTACATTTCTGATCATAAATCATACATACATTCCAAGTTACAGAGCGATACGATTCCTAATTACCTCAAAATCATGGTTTTAGAGTGAATTTAGAGTGAAAATATAAACTGTCGGTGTTATCCGACAGTTTATTTTCACTCTAAAATCATGATTTTGAAGTAATTAAGAATCGTATCGCCCTGTAACTTGGAATGGTATGTACGATTTTTGATCAGAAATGTAAATCTGCAAGAAAATCTTCTTTCAATTTTTTTTTCGATGTTGAGGGCGTTCCCTGGAAAGATCACATAATATACCTTTAATTACCTTTCAGATACCGTTTGTTTTGTTTCATTTGCTTTATCCTATCAACAAATATGCTTGAATTTAGAGTTGATCACAGAAAGTCAAATTTATGCTACTTTTAAAAAAGAAATGCTAAACAAAACAGCAATTTTACACATGGATGATTTCTTTCAAAATGGCACAGTTTTGATATTGTGTCTCATGGTCAAACAAGCATATCTCTGGATAGACACACACAAATTTGACAAAACGAACTGCATATGAAAGCTTATTAGTAGTGTTATCTTGAAGCTTGTACAAACACTAAAATCATACAAAATGCTTAAAGATGAAAATGACACATTCACCCCAAAAGCATCTCTTTCTAAAAGTGGCACAAACCCGAGTTTGAATGCTTGTTGTTGATCAAAAACAAATTTAAATTGAGAAAGTAAACACAATCAAATAAATGGCATTTGAAAGCTAACTAAATAATCTTTCAAAATATATAAAGATTACAGCCAAATACTGATTTAGTAATCAATCAATGAGGGCAATGACATGGAACATGTGCACCCTTTTTTTAGGGACTCCCTGTATGCCCATTGGTGTAACTAGGAGGGGCAAGACATGAAAGTGGGGGGGGGGGGGGCAAGGCATGAAAGTGAACCGACAAGATTGTTTTGACTAAAAAAATGTGTGTGCAGCGCACGCGAACATTCTCGACTTTACACTTATTTTTGCTATGATTGAGGTACATTTTGGCTCTAAACAAGCTTGTACCCAAAAATATTGCATTTGGGGACACATGCACGCATAGCGCGCACATTTCTCATCTGTGTACTTTTGACCATCATAATTCCATTTACTCTTGTCAAATGAACCGACAGTGCCAATCTCAACCAACATGACAGTCAATATTGGGTGGGGGGTCACCCCTTCGCCACTGTATGCCAAGCGCTTTGTGATCGTTTCGATGCAGGCACTATATTAAATACTTGTTATTATTATTGAAGTCTATATAGAGAAAACCTGAGACTAGTCTCATCAAATAACGTAGCCATGGTCAAGTCATACAGCCTGAACTTGTATACAAGGCCATATTGTATTATCAATAAGATTACAGGAAGTTAGCTGAAGTTGGTACCAATGCAGTTTTAAAAAGGTCAAATGTTATCAAATTTGCTTCAAATTTTGGGATGTCTGTGCAGTCATTAATAATAATAATAATAATATAACGTATTTATAAAGCGCAACATGTATAAAAACCTCAGAGCGCTGTACACAAAAATACACATAAAAGAAGGGAAGGCATAGAATATAACAGCAACATGGAGCATTGATGGACACACAGGAACGTAAAATTATACAAAATAGAGAGTCCGATAGGATCATGAGAAAAGGTGAGTCTTGAGAGCACGTCTGAATGAAGAGACGGAAATTGCATTTTTAACAGTCAAAGGCAAATCATTCCATAACATAGGTGCCGCGATCGAAAAAGCTCTCATACCGTATGACGAAGTAGATGATCTAGGCATGTGGAGGCGGAATTGTGATGCATTATGGTGTTGCAAAAGTTCACAGATATATGACGGAGCAAGATCGTGCATGGCCTTGAAAGTCAAAAGAAGAATTTTGTAGATAATCCGTTTGTTGATGGGGAGCCAGTGGAGTCGACGAAGGTGAGGTGATATGTGTTCCTTTCGTTCTTGCAGCAATGTTTTGCACATGTTGCAGCTTGAGGATGACCGAGTCTGGCAGCCCATACAACAAACTGTTGCAGCAGTCGAGTCTTGATGTTACAAAGGCATGGACAAGGCGCTCTGTAGTAGGCTGGTCTAGATATTGTCTTATGCTACCAATCTTTCTAACAGCATTATGGGCTGATTTGCAGATATTGTTAATGTGTAGAGACATTCGGAGCCCAGAATCGAAGACAACTCCAAGATTTCGGACATGGTCCTTAGGGATAATATCAGTATGGCCAATTGACACAGAGTTGAGGGGATCAGCGGTACGAAATCTTGAAGAAAAATGTATTATTTCAGTTTTGCTGTCATTTAGCGCAAGTTTGTTCATAATTGCCCACGACTTCACATCGTTCACGCATTTCTCAATTTTCCAATTTTGCTGATTGCAGTGCAGCGTTCATTTGGATGAAACATGATATATAACTGAGTGTCGTCTGCATACGAAACACTATTTAGGCCATGCGAAGAAATGATGTCTTGGATTGGGGCACTATACATGATGAACTTGATTGGGCCGGCAACTGATCATTGCGGGGAACTATGGCCTTTTTTAATGATTGTCAACCCATGGGGGGGGGGGGGGGGGAAACTGACATATGAAAAGGGTATAGGTATGTGCCGCGCTGAAGACCCCCTTTTTCACCCTCTGCTGCTAGCTCTTATGACCCCCCCTTTTGCATCAGTTCTTAAGACCCCAATTTTATTGAAAATTCAAAAATCGTGAAATTTTGCGTTCCAAAGCCCCAATTCTTCGAAAATTTTGCATTCTAAAACAACAAAAATTCAAAAATGTGCATTCTTGCTAATCAAAATTGAACTATAGGCCAGTTCTCATCAAGACCTACTTTTTTGAAAAAATCAGTTCTTATGACCCTATTTTTCGTCATAAAATCCACTCAGTTCAGTTCTGTAGCCCCCCTTTTTGAGACCCTGTGCGGCACACCCCTACCCCAAAAAAAGTTGAGTGCCCCCCGGGATTGTCAATTAGACGCCCTTTGTGTTTGACGCCCTTTGTGTAGGTAACCCATCAATGCCATTTCCTCCATTGTACCACTTTACTGTAATGCATGTCCTTGCTTATTTTGTCATTGGAACATTTTGGGGTTGTTAATATTTGTTGTTATATTGTTTAATTGTAAAACACTGTTGGGGAGGTAAACTGCTTTATATTAATGTTGATGTATATCCACTGCGTTTATGTAGGGTTTGTCCTCAGAAGGTTAAGCTATGTACTGTAGACAAGAAACTAAGACACACAGCCAATTTGTAAACTTTACTCACAACTTTAAGGCCTAGTAAAAAAATGAACATGTTTCCCGTCCCCGCCCGCCTCCTTTTTGGCCGCCGCCTCCTATTTATTACTATTTACTATTTCCGAAAATTCTGTAAAAAAAAAATTAATTAATTATTTTTTTTAAATTTTTAATTTTTTTTAGTGATTGATCCTTTGCCCATAGGAATGGCAGGTGTAATAGAAATGCTGTATCATTTCATAACATGTTCATGCCATTCATGACACGGAATTATGGACATGGCTTCTCAATTGAAATAGTATGGGGACCAATTATACATGTAGGCCTACATCCTTTCGATCAATGATGTTTTGTTCCTCATTCAACCTGAAAAATGAAGAAAACATAAATAAAACAATGTGTAGTTGGCTCTATATATTAGGTAAACCTTTTCATATTTTTATTCCTCTGGCAATTAGAGTGGAAAATCCTGTTTAGGCGTGTCTGCAACACAGTCAGTTGGTCACTTTCGACTTGGTGGCCATCTTGAAAAAAATAGCAAAAAATGGGAAAATAGTAAATAGTAAGACCCTCCCTCCTCCTTTTTTTAAAAAGTCCGGACGGGAAACATGTATTTTTTTTTACTATGCCTAATGATATGTGGGATGAGCTGGAGTAGTCAAAGCATCACTGCCTGATGCACACAACTGTAATAAGTATTTATCTTCTTTCATAGAAGTAGTAACAATATTATACCATGCTTTATACACCATGCATTAGAAAAAAATACACCATGCCTTAGTCAAGAATACACCATGCTTTTTAGTCAACAAAAAATGTAAGCCCATCCTACATTAAGTATAGGACGAGGATCTGGATCCGGACCACGATTTGGAAGGGATCGATTTCCCCGAATGGAGCAACTCTAGCCCTCCACAAATTCACAGGCAAAACCATTGAAACGAGCATAACAAATATGGTCCAGACCCTTATCCCCCTAAAAAAATTGCCCAACCCTTTACACACAAAAAAAAAAAAAAAAAAAAAAAAAAAAAAACCCTGCCAGTCATCGGCCGAGTCCGGCTCAGACCCAAGCCAGCAAAAAAATCAGGTCTTATAATGCCTGAGTGACCCAAACAACTCCTCCAATATGAATAACTGGGTGGGTTGGGTGGGATTTTTACCATGCACCTATGACTACTCCAACAATACATTGAAACCCTAAGCCAAAAACAGCGCGAAATCATGCCAACTACTCGATACCACACGCCACCTGATTGTACGAGCCCTAGGCATGAATACTAATATGGCCAATCACAAATTAAGTAGGGAGACCAAGGCCACAGCTAACAACCACAATTGATATGAGCACTTCCCAAGTGGCAGGCGTCTGCAGACGACATTTCAAAAGTTCACAAAATATATCTAGAATGTCATAGTTTGTTTGTTTGTTTGTTTGTTTACACGGTCGGTCCGTACGGACACACGCTTGGGTCCTGAAAGGACCAAGCTCAAGCAAAATGCTCGGGCCAGGCTTAAAAAGCCTATATAAGCATGGTGGCTGAATGAAATGAAAGTTAGAAAAGATGGAAGAAAAGAATGAAGTAAAAGAGCCACTTCCAACAAATAAAGTTAACAATTTTGCTGTCAGCCTCGGACATGAGAAAAGAATAGTCTTGATCCAATCTCATTTAGTTATTGTATTTCATTACCATATTTGAAATCACCATGATAAATGCATTGAAATAAGTACACACATGCCAAAAAGTGGTTTAGTAAACCTTGAGATAGACTTTGAAAATTGGGAAAGGTTTCTGACAAATCTGTTTTGTATGGTAAAACTAATAGCCGCGGCATGTGGAAAGTGTTAAACAGTGTTGTTATGCTGTATTCCATTGTGGACTTATTTAAGTCTAGCATCATTGCCATGAATGTACAGAAAGAGCCTATCATTTACCTGAACGGTGTACGCAGTGGTGTTGACAAATTGTTGACATAATTTACTTCAGAATTCAATGCTGTTGCTACTCACGAAAACATATCAAAACTTGATGAAAACATTGTTTAACAATTTTGGGATTCTTTAACACATACTCTATTTAATAATTATTTTCATTTGATGCAGTTGAAAACAAATTTTAGACTAAATATAAATCAATATGCAAAGCAACAGCAGCCTTTAATACGCCCAGCGTATTTTTAGTGTGACATTGTTTGCTAGGAATTCTTTCATAGCTCTAGGACAAAATATTTGAATTCATTTTTTGTTGTTCAAAGAGGGCTGATTTTTCATAATCCTTGCAAATTCAAGTTAGTTCACACATATAATACAATTGCAAATGTAGAAATCCCTGTTTAGTCAAAATCATCAATTAACAAACTTTCAATTTTGAGGGAACGATTAATTAATTATCAAATTTTCAATTTGTTATCTTTACAGGTTGGTTTTCTCTATGTTCGTGATCTAGACCATGTTGATGGCCAGGAAGTGGAAGTTATATTGCATAAAGCATGGGTATCAAATGATAATGCTCATGGTAAGTTATATTGCATAAAGCATGGGTATCAAATGATAAGGCTCATGGTAAGTTATATTGCATAAAGCATGGGTATCAAATGATAATGCTCATGGTAAGTTATATTGCATAAAGCATGGGTATCAAATGATAATGCTCATGGTAAGTTATATTGCATAAAGCATGGGTATCAAATGATAATGCTCATGGTAAGTTATATTGCATAAAGCATGGGTATCAAATGATAAGGCTCATGGTAAGTTATATTGCATAAAGCATGGGTATCAAATGATAATGCTCATGGTAAGTTATATTGCATAAAGCATGGGTATCAAATGATAATGCTCATGGTAAGTTATATTGCATAAAGCATGGGTATCAAATGATAAGGCTCATGGTAAGTTATATTGCATAAAGCATGGGTATCAAATGATAATGCTCATGGTAAGTTATATTGCATAAAGCATGGGTATCAAATGATAATGCTCATGGTAAGTTATATTGCATAAAGCATGGGTATCAAATGATAATGCTCATGGTAAGTTATATTGCATAAAGCATGGGTATCAAATGATAATGCTCATGGTAAGTTATATTGCATAAAGCATGGGTATCAAATAATAAGGCTCATGGTAAGTTATATTGCATAAAGCATGGGTATCAAATGATAATGCTCATGGTAAGTTATATTGCATAAAGCATGGGTATCAAATGATAAGGCTCATGGTAAGTTATATTGCATAAAGCATGGGTATCAAATGATAATGCTCATGGTAAGTTATATTGCATAAAGCATGGGTATCAAATGATAATGCTCATGGTAAGTTATATTGCATAAAGCATGGGTATCAAATGATAATGCTCATGGTAAGTTATATTGCATAAAGCATGGGTATCAAATGATAATGCTCATGGTAAGTTATATTGCATAAAGCATGGGTATCAAATGATAATGCTCATGGTAAGTTATATTGCATAAAGCATGGGTATCAAATGATAATGCTCATGGTAAGCTATATTGCATAAAGCATGGGTATCAAATGATAATGCTCATGGTAAGTTATATTGCATAAAGCATGGGTATCAAATGATAATGCTCATGGTAAGTTATATTGCATAAAGCATGGGTATCAAATGATAATGCTCATGGTAAGTTATATCGCCAGTAGGGAATAAGGCCCATAGGTTTTAGATGTTAACAAATATAAATTAGAGGGATGAAATTATGATCAGATGTTCACATTTGCGCTTTATATATACAAAAAAAAGAGGAAAAAAAGGTGATTCTAGAAAGATATCTAAGAGTACCATCATCCATCATGTGGTATCGTCATCAATATCCAACCATAGTATTTATGATCCAACACAATATACGCAATACAATACGCATGCATATATTGCATTGCGTATATTGTGTCGTCATCAACATCCAAATCCAGTATTTATGATCCAACCAACCCTGTATGAACTTCTCAATATTAACAACAAATGTGCTGCCCTCAACCTTTACTTTTGTGAGAATATGGTATGTTGTCACACATGGTCGCTGTTCCGTCAAAACCTTGATCTCCATCCAGCCCTTCAGCATGTACAGGGCGTGTCAAAAAAAAAGTGTCCCATGGGAAACCTTTTTTTTGTCCATGAAAAAATAAAAGTTGGACAAGAAATAAGTACTAATAATCATGTTCAGCAATATTTAATGTGTCATAAATCCATTTTGGAGCTTTCGTTATCAAATTACGGCAAATCTACTCAGGCTTGTCAAATTCCGCTTTGGCCACTTTTCATGTGCAGAGACCTATTTTATTAGAATTACCATTCAGTGTGTAATTGAACATAAACAATCAAATCAATAATAATCTACCTACTAAGATTTTGAGCAGAAAAACATATTTTCATCCATATTATCCATGATTCGACAAACCACAGAATATGTGAATTTTAGATGTATTCCAAACAATACATTGACATATCCTATAATCATCATCGGAATCTCAAAGGCATTTTTTTCAGTTGAAAGTCATTTTCTTGCTCAAAAGTGGCCAAAGTGGGATTCGCACGCTTGTTACTGAATTGATTATATCTCGGTAGTTAGGTGGTATAATTCAATGGGATAAAGTGTATTTGATAGAACACTATAGTAACGGTCTATTTAAAATAAATTAAAAAAACCTGGGATGCAATTTTAATTGATTTTTTAACTCATGGAACACTTTTTGACACATCTTATAGAAAGTAATTCCTATGAAAACCCTTTGGGCAATGTGCTCTACACATGTTCAAGGGCAAAAAAACATAAACTCCTTACAAATAGTATTGAGACACTTACACACGATCCAATCATTAACGACCTGAAAGGGTATGGATTAATCAAAGCTAATAACCCAGTGCATAATTTTGTTCTGCATATTTTGACACCTCGATTGTTGAGATCCGATGTTGCGGAGCGGAGTTATTGTCAATTCAATGGACGTAGGTGCAGTTTCAAAAGTGACAATCGTCCCTATAGACAATAGATGCAGGTTTGCATCACTGTTTTGATTGATCAGGTTTTATGCTTTACACACGCTGTTGGGAGCTACCCTCTGGTTACGGGCCGGAAGTAAACAAGTATAAAAAAGAATAAAAAAGTAATTTCTCCCAATACTCTATGTAAAATCTGAATGCAGTGACATATTGTATTCAGAGGAGGTTTCACTTTAAATATTATAACATACGCCTTTGCATGAAAGTCAAATCTCAGTTTTTCAATTTTTTATGCCATTTTACGTTTAAATTGTCAAATTTGGTCTAATACTAACTAATTTGGTATAAAAATAAGCGCTTGTGCTCAAAATTGAGCTGTTTTATTCTAAAATCGCCAACATTTGGTCTAATTTAACATAATTTAGTAATAAAATGTGCGCACAGCGAGGAAAAAGCCTTTTTATGCTAAAATTTTCTATTTTTCTTCTTATTTTATCAACCACAACAAAAAAATTGTGGGGGGGGGGGGCAAAGTGGGGGGGGGGAAGAATTTTTTTTGTTGGGAAAATGCCCCCCCCCCCCATGCCCCCCCCCCCCCCCCCCCCCCCCCCGTGGTGCCGCCACCGATCTTCTCCAAATTGATGAAGCCTCCTTTCAGAAAAACGTGGCCGTGCATGTGCATCATATGCGTGATGCCTGTGTGCATCCAAAACCGTGTGCGTGTGGCAATTATCACACACGTACGCCTGGATTTCGTTTGCACATGGAAAGATATAAACCTAACCTTGCAGTCAATAGTTGGTCACCCAAGCCCTATTATGAAAGCTATGAAGATTGTTAAACGGGGTCAGTCGTCACAAACATGCACAAACAAAATAGTCAAACGACCTTGCTATTGTCATGCTATTGTCAACACTCCCTACACAGAGGTCTGCTGTGCAAATCTGCACGATGATATTCGCATGTAATGTCTATGGCAGATTTCATTCCGTGGTATAAAGCTATGAGGTTTCCGTGGTCTTCGCTATCTCCAAGCAGATAGAGCAATACGTACACGGACTTTTTTGTAGACGAGGGTTCATTTCATGATTTGGTGAGGTTTAGAATGAGTTAGGATTCCTGTAATTTTGAAGACCACGGATTTTCAAAACGTGAATTGTCCAACATTTTACGACATAAATTTGGTCACCAAACGTATTTAAAACTATACATTTTACCATTCTGCAGATGTTATTGACCCTCCTCTATAATTCTACATGATTTTAACACGTTTCTCAGTTTTTAAGAAGCCCAAATAGACCATTTTCCGAAGCTATTTCTAGCAAATATTGCAGTCACTGATACTCCATTGTTTTCTTGCGTATAACAAAATATGACATGCAGCGTGACCTCCCTACTGGCTGTGCCAATTTGGAACTGTAAATTCGGAATTGATTAAACTATAGTCACTTACTGTCAATGTGTGATGAAATGAAGCATACACACTGTCACATTATAATGAACCACTTCGACGCCCATTCACACATTTTGCTTCAGATCATATTTATGTAAAAAAATGATCAAAAACATAAATGTTCAAGGGGTTCAGCCAATATGGAAAGACAATATGTGAACAGTCACATCAAAAAGGATATGTTGTTGGCATACACAGTTTTGAGATAGAGGCCAATATATTTGATAAAATATAAAGACAATAATAGAATAAAGTATGCTTCCTCGAATCATATCTTGTGATTACAAAGTCTGATTACCTTTCAACACATGTTATCATATCAAGCTTAAAATGTGCTATTTCAAGTCTTACCAAAAACTCAGATTTGACTCGGGCCTCCAACATGTCTATTTTGATCTGATGTGTCACATAATGTAAGCCATTTACATTATTTTAGAGTTCAGACAGACTTCAATATTTTTTGGATAGCACGCTAAAGAATAAAAAAGGAAAACTATAATACATTTTGAAACATTATGATCATCATCATCATCTATATTTTTTACCTTAGCTGGTCCACCCCTGTTGTATTTAGTTCCCGCCTGAAGGCCAAGGGATAAACCATGTTTTATGTGCCCAACCAATTTTTTTGCTCTTTTAATTTCAAATTTGTATACAACATTTTCAGAAAATCTTAAAATTCTTTGACATTTTCAAATTTACCAACATTTTGAGCAACCCTACTTACAAAGTCTGTTCTTGCGAACATATTTATTTTGTGTAAAAGTATAGGTAATGAACTTTCAAATCGTGAATTTAAAAGCAAAATGGTTGAAAATCAGCAAAACACGAAAATGAAATGGCGTGAATATTACCACTTTAGTAGTACTCAGTTCTAGTCTTTCAATGATATCAGACATAAAAAATGTTTTTAATTTTTCTAACATTACAGTTGCTCTGGATAATGAAAAGGATTTCACTCACTGGTAAGTAGAAATATCTATTTAAATGGTGTTTTTAAATTCTCTATAATAAAATATTTTCTATTTTAGTAAACAACCATTTGCCTACAGACTCTAGATAAGTCTAAAGAAGAAAAAACAACCAACCACCCTCCCAATGGAGAAAATTGGAAAAGGCTAATAAACCAAGATCAAATGTGTATTAAAAAATTCACCAGGCAGCGAAGCGCGAATAACCCATCCCTCTCAACGATGAGGAATTGTTAAAAAGTAGACCTGAATGAACAACTTAATTTAAAGTGATATTGTAACCCCAAATATATACCAACCTGCCCACCCATCCTCTGAGCTTCACCGTCTACAGGGTGGGTGGGTGGTAAATTTCTAAGACTTTTCTAATGTAAAATCAGCCATTTTTTGGCCGAAATCTTTGTCCACAATTTTTTTTTTAAAAATCCAGATTTTTGCAAATTTTGGGGACATTTTAAGTAAAAAAGCAGGGTTTTTTCTTCTTCTTTTTCCATCGCCTTATGACAAAATATGACTATTCCCTATTTAAGAGAAATATTTATAAAAATGAAGATTTTTTTCCCCATCAAGTTGGTTACAGGGTGTCCCAGAATTATTTATACCTGGAACAGTCCATTTATTTAGCTTTGTTGTTATTGGTCAAAATGCTTACGATTCTAACATCTACATATGATAGGTTTCTTAGGAACTTTGGTCTTTAAAAATTGGATGTTTCTGACAGAATTTATAGACTCTTTTGTAAAAAAGGCACATTCCAAGTTTCACCAAAATGATCTCTTTTTTAAAGCATAAAATCATTAACCTTGTTCAGCACAAAGGTGAATTTAGATGATAGCCTAGTCACTGATTGGGTACATTTATGTATAAATACACCGTAAATGAGTTACCTTCTTCATTTAAAGACTACTTCAAAAAACGTTCTGACATCCACAACTATTCGACAAGACATAGTAACAACTTCAATCTAACCAAAAATAAGAGAATATTCTCGGATCACTCAGTTCGCACTAGTGGCCCCCATCTTTGGAGCTTTCTCGAAAATTTATACAAAATTTCAAATTCGGTAAAACATTTTCGTAATAAATTCAAGCAAAAACTGATTTCAAGTTACGATTAATTGAATTTATTTTAGAGCACCATTTCAATTTCACTTTATGGTTATTTGATGATATTTTGTTGTTGTTGAGCATTGTCCTTTGTCTCGTCAATTTGTTGGTGTCATATTTAGGTTTTAAATTTGGCTGTATTAGTTTTGTGTTTTAGGGCTTCAGGGGATGGCACTTTACAGGCCTTTTTGGCCTTCTAGCCGTTTCCTCCATAACCGTTTCGTTTTTCTGTTGTTGTAAATTATCTGATTGTTTCTTACTGATTTTTGATGTAATTTGATTTTATTTGTGATTTTAATGTTATGGTAATAAATGATGAAAAATGAATGAATGAATGTGTTTGCTGTGTCTTTTAATTTCCACTTATCAACTGTTTGTTTTTAACCATGCTGTTTTCATCACTTATTGGGCTATTCCAGATAATAATGAACCCCCCCCTATAGAGGACATCGGAATTCCAGACTTTTTTTCCCACCAATTTTTCATTGGAATTCCAGACTTTTTTGGCACATGTGCTTCGCTCCCTATAGAGGACATCGGAATTCCAGACCTTTTCTCCCACCAATTATTCAATGGAATTCCAGACTTTTTTGGCACATGTGCTTGGAATTCCAGACTTTTTTCACAATTTAGACCGCTCCCCTATAGAGGACATCGGAATTCCATACAATCAGATGCAATATATTTTTATATGTGTGTACTGTTGGTCAATGTTTAATATGGTATAATTTTAGGCTTTAAAATAGTAGTTTTTAAGATTTTACATTGTAAAGCGCTCAGAGGCATTTTCTTGTGTTAGGCGCTATATTAAAGGGGCTGTGCACCTTCAGGTATAGCCTCCATAAACCTGCCGTAACTTCTTCAAACTTCTTCATAATCATTTAATTTATATAAAAGTATTCATTTTTAAAGGAGTTACAGCAGTTTTACGGAGGCTATGCTGAGGGTTAACAGGAATGGAGTTTGTGTTAAGAATGATGAATTTTGATGGATTTGTATTTATTTTTTGCCACCACATATCTGACGATGGAATATTCAATTGAAAATGTGTTATCTGCTATTAGACCATGGGGGGGGGGGGGGGGGACTCAAATATAATGACACACCCTAAATGATGCGTATTTCACCAGTACTACATCCTCGCGTGTTTTTTTCTATACATGTACAAGGCCTGTTTCATAAAGAGTGTACATAATCAGGTATACAGACTGTCCCAAAATGATTAGAACCCATCATTTCCCATGAAACCTAATGAGATTAGGTCCATTGTTTTTTCATCATTTTTAACATGATACTCTTTCATTAGAATTTTGAATATCGGATTTATCAGACTGTTGATACATACACCATTTTGTGAAGACATGGTGATTTCACCTTTAGGGTTAGGCCTAAGATAAACAAATTTGAAAGAAAGAAAAACCTTCTGTTAATCTCTTGTCAACTAATATAATATGTTATTCCTTTCTATTTGTAACTGTTATTAGGTATGCTTGTTCAAAATCAGTAATAATTCTCAATTTGATGAGTAAAAGATATGCGTCATACTTGAGTGATCTAAAGCTTTGTTTCTACATTGGCTAGTTTTGAGGCTAATTTTATTTTATAATCCTTTCTTTACTTTTCATTTCTTTTCTCTCTTTTTATTTATTTATTATTTTCTTTTCTCCTTTTTGATTCTGCCTTTATGTGCTTTGTTGCCAAAATTATTATTATTTCTGTTGTGAATACATGACATGGAACTTGCTAATTAAGGCTTCATTTACTGTTTATTTCTTATTTCTGAGATTGGCTTTAATGATGATAATTTGTTTTTTATTCTTTCTTTATAACCAATATATTCTTGTATATTATGTTTGCTTGGACCAAACATAGATTTACCATCTTACAGAAAGTTTGTTTTTGGCTTTCACTATATATCAGGTATAGCTTAAGAGATTCTACCACAAAACTGTAGGCCTATTCTTATTTTATTCTATGTTATGCTCAAAAAGTGTGTGCATGTCAAAAGTTGGGCTTGTAAAGATGGCATATACATTACACTCTGGGCATTATTTTTATATTTTTTATAGAGAAAACAAATATTGAATGGCTTTTAAGCAATTACATTGCTGCCAGGGTAGATGCCATGAACATGATGAACATTATAATCAATGGGTTGGTCAACTTCAATCGTCGATAATGAATAAGTGTCAGTGTTTGGCTTCAAATTGAATTATTTGAGAGATTTAGCAGCTCTCCAATAGGCAAACTGACAATTGAAGAATATCCATTATTCCATGAATATAAATGCCATAAAGATCCAAGGATATAATATTCCAAACAATGCTATGCTATTTCTAGGCAGTATAGACATTGATTCCATATTTGATTAGAGGAAAATCAGGCCTACTAAGTACTAGTCTATCCATCTGAGACCGATCTTCCAATCACGTGACCCAGCTGTTCCATTGACTGGGAGAGGAGGCTATTTTCTGACGAAAATATCGATGGAATCTATGGAATCAGTTTGAATGAAAAATAGCCATAATAGAAAATAATTATGTTTCACACATACACTTATCATTAAAATCCAGGTTGTACCATGATATTATGTTTAATTTACATACCTAACTGCGGATGATTACCTACTCAATTTCTAATAATATTGACCTATGCTTAAACCATTTTGCCAGTCTGTTTGTGAAATATGTTTGTAATTTCTGGCTGCGTATCCCTTGATGTTAGCACAAATAATTTCATCCGGATTTAAATCGCAGTGATATTGTTGTAGTCTGATTATTTCATGTCCATGCATTATCTTTTGCAAGTCGTCAGTTTTGAAATTGTGTCAGTACTTCTATAACTATTATAACCCTAACACTCCCGGTGGATTTTCCAACGAAATTTTTTTCAAGCAAAAAAACCACACACAACAAGAGGTGCCACGCCCCGGGGTTTGAACCCACGACCTCTCGGTTACAAGTCCAACGCTCTACCAAGTGAGCCACGGGGGGAGCTATGCTGGGCGAGTGTATTCGCCCAGCTATGTAGCCCGGGGGCCATTATTTCACCCAAAAACCTCAGCGGCAGGTGGAACCGACAGGCTGGGAAATGGGATTTCATGGGGTGTGGGGCTGTAAGGGTTAATCAAGGTGAAATTAGAGAAAAAAAGTGAAAATTAAAAATTAAAAAAAAATCGTTCAATAACCCTAACACTCCCGGTGGATTTTCCAACGAAATTTTTTTCAAGCAAAAAAAACACACACAACAAGAGGTGCCACGCCCCGGGGTTTGAACCCACGACCTCTCGGTTACAAGTTCAACGCTCTACCAAGTGAGCCACAGGGGGAGCTATGCTGGGCGAGTGTATTCGCCCAGCTATGTAGCCCGGGGCCATTATTTCACCCAAAAACCTCAGCGGCAGGTGGAACCAACAGGCTGGGAAATGGGATTTCATGGGGTGTGGGGCTGTAAGGGTTAATGCATCTTGCAGTTATTGTCTGTTTTCCCATTGAACACGGACGATAGTATTATTTTAAGTAGAACAACGACGCCGCAGGCGGAGTTGTTCTACGTAAAAAATAATACTATCGAACGCATTTATGTCAGACAATATAACACGGGTACGGTCTAAAAACAATACCTTTATTCTCATTCTTAAACAATCATACTTTAGACATTTATCAAAGAAATAAGTACATTTTATTGTCCACATTTGACAACTTTTACCCCTGCTAGGATCGAATAACCCACAAACATTCCATCCAATCACATGCGATAAGTAAACCATGCGTAAGTGTCGCGGCGCTGGCATAAACGCAGGAAAAGCGCTAAAGACGCACTGCAGAAGTGCGCGTTATGGAGCAAACCACGCATTGTGAAGGTCGGGCGCACTGTTAAAACGTAAGCCCCATCTCCCCGTGTTAAGTTGTCTCATCTAGATGTCGCCGATTTCTCTGAGAACCAATGAGATTGCTTAAACTTTCTTAGCTGTTTAAGAATATTGAATTGTTATCTAGACATTCTCTACTAGAATATGATGTTCAATTCAGGGAGTGTTTTAATGTAAAAACACACAGTTTTATTCATTTTATTGATTAAACAATGGCCAAATCGCAGTCTCTCTATTTCATTTGTGTGACTCTTCGGTCCTTTTCTACCCTGGGTAATAAAACATTTAACTAAAAAAGCCAGAAGTGTTTCTTCACAGAATTGTTCATAGATTTATGAAAATTTTGCTATTTAGACCTATTTTGGACCACCCTGTATTTAAAAATAAAAGGAACTTTAACGATATTCGTGTAGTTCATTTGATAACCATTTTCTTTTAAATTAAATAGTCCATGCTAACTTAATTTCATAGAATATTATATACAAACCTTCATTTTATGCATTATTTCATCATCATTTTAGACACCCTGTAGTTTTCCTGTGAACATTTTGGGCAAGTGATTCTTAGCAAATTTGGTAGCACCTTTTGCGGTTGTTCTGATTTTGGTGACTATCTTCAGCTAAGCCCTAATTTTACAAACTATCAAAATATTTTGTGAGGAGCAAAAACGATCAACTTTTTTATGTTCCACCCTATACAAATTTTACACACCCTGTATAATTTGATTCTTTTTTGCAAAAATGAAAAACCTTGAATCATAAGCTTTCCAAAATATATAGTTTGTGGGTCATTAAGTATGTAAAACTTAAGTTTTGTCTCGTTTAATCAGATTTGGTGCATTCCTCAACATTATTAGAAGTGAAACATTTTTTTGGACCAGTTTGTGACTTCTGACCTAATACACTTTGATGTGACACTAACAATATAACGTGTGGTTGATTATAGCGTTGTTCTGATAATCTGGCAACTTATAATCTACATAATTGGTACTATTGAAACAACTTTGCTCGGTCTCAAGTAGTACTGTCGTCGAGATCTTTTTTTCATGTCGACATGTTGCTATTTTAGAATCTCGATATCGACATGATGTTGACATATTATGATCCAAATACCAAGCCGATTGTCCCCGCAAATTAATGTCAGCGATAGTATAGAATATTACCGCAGATCGAAAATATCGCTAAGTCAATGTACACTATTTAAAAATCCTTTAGTATAATACGCCACGATCATTAATTGACCGATTTTCTACATTCTTTATCAAAATATGGCATTGCAAAATATGCGATGGAGCAAGTGGTGAGGGGGGAACTAGCGTGATTACTTTTAACGGTTTGCTATCGTTGGATATTGGTTTTTTTCACAACTCTTGCCGATTGTCATTTATAAAAATCACTTTGCCGATTATTACGGACGATTTAATGTCAATTATATCGACATCCCAAAGTTGATATCGACATGTCGGGATAATAGCCGATATCGACATAATGTCGACATCGTCCATGTCGATGACAGCCTAGTCTCAAGTGTGTATTAAGTCAGATAATTGCCTCGTATTCACACCATTCTAGGAAAATACTGATCTCGGATTACGCCTCGGTCATTATTTTCCCAGAATGGTGTGATACTCGGCTATTATCCTTTATAGAACAAAATAGATACAGATATCTTGATGACATTTGGACTGCAATGTTGTTTTTTGTATTTTTAATATTTTTCAAACACGATATAAATGATTCTTGGACACCCTGTATTACCTCTGTTTCTAGCCATGTTCAAACCATAGAAGGTAAAAAGGACTTTTACCGTCTATGCTCCAACCATGCGAACAAGCAAGTTGAGACTAAACAAAGAAAAAGGCGGTGTTGTTTTACGATGGAATAACAGATTGATTCAAATCTTTTGTTGGGTGTTTGTTTTTTGTTTGTGTGTTTAATTGCTCATTCCATTGACAATATTAATTACTCGTAGACATCGGAAATTGATATAGACAGTGGGAGAAAAAATAGGATAAGAGCATCTCGGCTCCATACCATTTAATTTTGCAATTTTTCACAGGATGTATTAGACAATAATAAAGGGCACTTGCCCTATGTTCATATGTTTATGTACATTGTTTGTGACGCAATGTAAGTCAAATAACAATAGAATAGACTTGTTAAAATACCACATTAGTATGTGCTTGTTATTCTTACTGTATATTATTTGAAAATTACACAAACTAAGGTAAAGTCGACTATTTTTGGTCAGCGGTCACTTCGCCCAAATCGTGTAATAAAAATGACTTTGTCGTTATAAACTGACGACTACAAAACCCCCGCATAGTTGATGCCCGGTATTGCTTTTAAAATGGCGACGACCGATGCAATTGCACGATTTTGACCAGTGACCGAAAATAGGCGCTGACCGAAAATAGGCGACTTTACCCTACACCCAATCATCAACACAATGCTGGACTTAAATTACTGGAGTTAAATTACTCTCCATATGTTGATACTTCAAGTGTCTATTAAACCTCTGTGCACATGGTATTTTACTTGAATCTGGGTTTTTCCCTTTAAAAGGGAATTTTTATTGGAAATTGCACCGCATGGAAAGTTGCCACGTAGTGCCAAGGCATTTGTGTAATGCCTTGGTAGTACAGACCTAGTGGCCTAATAAAGACCCAGAAAGCAGCGTAAGATCATGGTATTGGTTCACATGGATGGTTTGCCACGTACATAGGGCAAACCTAATGGCCTGTGTAGGATAAATCAAGGAACAATGGCCCAGAAATCAGCGTGAAACCAAACCTATAGTCTGGAAATTTGTCCACATAATGGTTGCCGCGATGGCAAAAGCGAGGGGCCTGAGATACATCAAGGTACAGTAGCCCAAAATGAGGGAACTATGGGAAGACCAAGATCATTCAGGGACCATCAAGGAATTGGGGGATACCTAAGCCAAGATCATCAAGAAACATGGCAGAGAGCGAGCCTCGATGGGGAAAAAAAAAAAAGGGAAATAATGACACAAAACTAAATAAAAGAATAAAAAAATAAAAAATGGAAGTTAAAATTCAATAATTAAATAGGGGATAAATAATATTAATAATAACAAAAAGAAAAAAGTGAAACCCCAATAATTACTGGGTAGGTGGGTGGGAGAGGTCTTTATTTTATTATTATATTCTCTTGGTATGAAGACTGAAAGGCGAATGATGTGTTAAGGCACCAAAATGGTTCCAGCAAGCAAACAAACAAAGGGCTGGTACTACAAAGGCACCTAGAAGTTGAACATGGCTGGCCAACTGATAACCATGGGTGCCCAGCAAACTTGCCAACCATAACAATTTCCGCACCGTTGGCTAAATGAGTTCAGCGATATCTCGCTCAAACTTTATTAACTTTAGTTTAACTATGCCACAGCAGACCTGGATCGCTGCAAATAGCAGGTATGAATGGGTGCTTCTTATCTCTTTAGTAGGTATACTTGTCTCAGGGTTTTAGTTGATCTTTAGGTATACTTGTCTCAGGGTTTAAGTTTGTCTTTAGGTATACTTGTGTCAGGGTTTTAGTTGAACTTTAGGTATACTTGTCTCAGGGTTCAGTTGATCTTTTAGGTATACTTGTCTCAGTTATTTATTTGGTCTTTAGGTATACTTGTTTCAGGGTTTTAGTTGATTTTTAGGTATACTTGTCTCAGAGTTTTAGTTGATCTTTAGGTATACTTGTCTCAGGTTATAATTGATCTTTAGGTATACTTGTCTCAGGTTATAGTTGATCTTTAGGTATACTTGTCTCAAGAGTTTTAGTTGGTCTTTAGGTATACTTGTCTCAGGGGTTTAATTGTTCTTCTTTAGGTATACTTGTTCCTGGATTTAGGTGATCTTTAAGTTAATACATAATTTGGTTATCAAATGATAGTGTGGTGAAAATTTGACAACATCCATTTGGACTAATTTGGAGTAAAGAAATGAACAATCTTTTTTGGCTTATATCTCAAGAAATATGGATGGATGGATTTGACATGATTATTTGTTAATTCCTTGCGGCCATATAAACAATTCCAGATACTTTTAAACTGTAAATAAGATATTCTGTTACCTTTGACCCTTGTATAAACTACCCCCAAGAGTCTCCCTAAACAACTGTGGGGGTATAGGAGCTTATTTTGTTTTAGAAATACTCAAAGGTACAAACATCCATCATCAAATCTTCCTTTGCTTCTGTGGTCACAGGATCACTGGATATGACCCTACTCAAAATCAATCAACAGTATGATATAATTAAATGTGCAAGTATTTCATGGATTACTATCTACTGAAGATAGCAATGGAAACACCAGCTAATGATACTGTGACTTCATTATTTAGCTATACCACAGTCCATTCCTGTTTTAAAAGTAATATTGGCACACCTGTGTGTAGTATGCCAGAAGGAGTGGGTACATTAGTTTGTTTGATCTGCATTTGATTATCGCTTTCATTTAACTATCAATCATCCCACACAACAAAAAGTATAAGACAAACCAAAGGTTTGTTTATGAAGAAACCTAAAAATAAGACTTAGCGAAATGTGATTTATTTTCAGTAAAAAATGCTATGCGAAATGCGGTGTCTTTAAAAAAAATTAACATGAGATATTGCATTATTTGAAAAAGGTGGATGGTGGCATTTACATGAGGGTAATTTTTGGTATAAAATCAAACACTTTAGGGAATTTTGATGCAAAACCATGACTATTTTGTGGTTTGTCTGTCCAATTGTTCATTTGTAACTGATAAGCTTATAAATAGCTTTGACATGTTCATTGAAAACAAGTGTGGGGCATTTATTTAAGAGAGTGAGACTGTATCTACTCATTCTTGCCAGTCTATCTAAGCTTAAGGTTTCTAACAATAAGATGTAAAATGTGTTTGTTTGACGCACCCCTAAGGATTAAAAGAAAGAGCTCCTCATTCAGTTGTTCATGTTTTGACCCTCTCTGCTACTTCTTAAAGGTCAATCAAAATGGTGATTCAAATTTTTTGTTCTCGATGGAGGATATTGTAAAAAACAAAATGCAAAAAGAATTACCCTTTAATATTGCACCGAAAACAAAATATAGAGTTTCTAAGCATAAATAATTTGTATCATAAATATTGACGATGGCAGGTTACTACCCTGTATACGTCATGAGTGTTACCCAGGCTCGCACACAGAACCTCAATAGGTCGATAGCGTAAGCATCCACTCATGACTTTTGTTTGTGCAGCCTTATCGATCGAGACCTGGACCGATACCGAGTTGGGAGTAACACCTGTTACGTAGTAACGCGTCATCCGTATACAGTTTATCCCACACTAAAAAAGAAACACTGGAAATTATGATTGATTTCTTGTATATATTTTTCCCTGGACAATATTTTAAAGAAATTCTTTTTGCATAATATATTCTAAACATACCCCATTGAATAAAATATACTTGAATCACCATTTTGGTTGACCTTTAACATTCCTAACTGTACATACAATTCAGGGCACATCAAAAGAATAAAATAAGGTAATTGAATAAAACAGTCATTCATGGTTTTGGTAAGTTAAAGCGGCCCAACGCGAAAGGTCACAGTATAGGTCAAGGGGAAAATGCGACTATGAAATATGGTTTTATCTTGGTCACGCAAATGGTATTTGTCGGAAAATGTACATTGAGACAGTAAAACAATGTGATCGCATAAATATGTTATAAAATGAGCTTGTTTGCAATTCAACAAACTAGGCTATTTTTCGTTATTTTCTTTATTGTTAAAACTGTATTGGAAATGCATGTAAAACGCTATTACAGCCAAGTTGATTTACACACGGCACGCATGTATCATGATGTACATGCGTGATTGCCTTATTGTGATTGGCTTACTACAGAAATTTTACGCATCAACAAGTTTTACGCATCAACAATTGCTAACTCCACCACGTGAAGATCTTGGTTTTCAATGGGGCGTTGTGTAGTGTACAGTGTAAACTATGCACCTTGTAGCAGAGATTACAACGTTTTGCTGAGTGTGCAATTTTACAATCGCCATATTGTTTATGATATCGTAATCAATCGCTAACAAAAATATTTTTTCAAATCCATCAATCCTTCGCCAATCTACAGCCATGTTCAGGTAAGCCATTTGTTGATGTTCTTAATGAGTTTTTGAAATGAAATGGTCGGGTATTGGAGGGTCAGACCGATCAAAAGCGACATTAAAAATGGAAAGAGCAACATCGAATTGATAGCTAGAAATGATGGTTCATTTCCAGATATTGCGTCCTGCTTTTTGCCGCTTTAATAAATTCCAACTCTTTTGTCAATAAAACGATCATATTTTTAGACATCTAGGGTAAACTTGAGCCTATTTCGGGGGTTTAAATATTTGTTTTGGGGTTTTTCTTGCCAAATGAATGTTTTGCGGAGGGAGTTTGATTAAACCAAAAGCAATAATGGCGATGGAGTGAATCCTTGATCATTGTTGAGGCTGTTATATTCAATTTACTTACTCCTGACCGGTTCAAATGTTAACAAAAACATGACACGCCCACTATTAGTTTCTTCATTCATAAAACCAAGGGAATTCCCTGTTGACGTCATGGGGTGGGGGGCGGATTGGTGGGGGGGGGGGCAATTTTTGTTTTTTATTGTCTTTTTTGTCAATAAAACGATCATATTTTTTAGACATCTAGGGTAAACTTGAGCCTATTTCGGGGGTTTTAATATTTGTTTTGGTTTTTTTTCTTGCCAATTGAATGTTTTGGGGAGGGAGTTTGATTAAACCAAAAGCACTAATGGCAATGGAGTGAATCCTGGATCATTGTTGAGGCTGTTATATTCAATTTACTTACTCCTGACAGGTTCAAATGTTAACAAAAACATGACACGCCCACTAGTAGTTTCTTCATTCATAAAAACCAAGGGAATTCCCTGTTGACGTCATGGGGTGGGAGGGGATTTTTACTAAACTTTTGTAAAATTTATTTATTTAGTTTTAATACGGAATAAAGCAAAATTCACTGAATAAAATGATTTTAAAAAAAGAAAAGAAAAAAAGTCAACTGATTTTACAAATCATGATTCAAATGTTGATTAGTAACCACCCCCCCTGTGGCCTAGCGGTAGATCGTCTGCCTCTGTGGTTCAGTCCCCTATTTTGCCGCGAAAAAACCACTTTGGAAAAGGTGCCTTGGGGGTTAGGGTTATATATAAACTTTTTTCCTGACCATAAAAGTAAGGGTAATTGAAAAAAGCTAATCAAAATCTGTATTCTTTCATGTCTAAAAGTGCAAAAACCCATGGCGGGGTCCTAGTTTCAGGGGTTGGCAGGTAAACTGTGAAATGAAACATAAATCTTAACATTTTTAAATGACTTTTTTGGCCAATTTTTTATTTATTGGTGGGGTACATCATTGATAGGGCTATTTCCTTCAATCCCGATCTGATCAGGCTTTATCTAACGGTTTTGATCGGTACCGATAGACTATAATAGTTGCAGAATTCGGAAACCCAACTTATATTTTATCGATGTCGAACAGGTTTTCCTCGACGACATATTGATACAATATTTACTAATTACCAGTACCACTATTATACTGTGTCTGTTTCACTAAGTAGGATTCCCTCATTTTTATAACTGTGAAATACGGCACATTTAGGTATCTGTCTTTTTCTTCAGAATGATATCAGATACAAACCGATATTGAAAATATTGAAATAAAAATAAAATTAAAAAAAATCCAATATATTTTTTCCCCTACCTAATGGCCTAATTCCCTTTTCACTTAACTTTATTATCAATATATATCATTTTATGAATATCATTACAATTACATTGTAAAACCCATCTCTCTTATTTTCTCCCCAGGAAGCCTTTTGTTGAAGGACTCATCTCCCTCAACAATGAAGTGATCCATTGGCAGAAGGCGGCACCCTGATTGGTTCTGTATTGAGTGAAGAGATTCTTAACATAATTTAGTTGGAGATTCAAGATTCAACTAGCCAGCCTTTGCAGGATAGATTATACCTATTTTATCTCAGACAATTGTACTTCGGAGTTGGTACACTGCAGTTGGGTGGCTCAGATGATTACTTTGAAAGACTTACAATCTGACGAGGACAACATAACTGGTCGCAATCCATCTCTGACAATTCTGCCATGGCAACGCTTTTTATTGTATTTAAAGGGGGAGGAGACCCAAATAGTAGATATTTTAGTAAATCATGTTCTTATGGTCTATTTACTCTTCTAATATACAAGTATCCTCATTGCTATACATGGTAACCAAATTATTAGCATCGTTATGTAAATAAAATTGCCTAAAATGGCAAAATATTGACATTATTCCATTTTGGTCTGTTTGTGTTTCCATAGCAACACCCTAGTTACCAATGCTTATCTGACTGAGTGATACAGGTTTTTTTTATGGTTTTTGCAATATATCATACCAATATGCATTAATACGTGTACAGCAGAAAACAAATATGCCACTATAGTCTGTTCAGTCCAAGATGACACAATGACCTTTATCTTATGAAATCTCAACCGAAGCATATTGAAAGGGCAAATTTGCTTACACAGTGAATGCATAATATATATTGTATATCTAATTCTTGTTTCATGTAAGGTATAACATGGATTTGAGCTTTACATCACTTGTCATATGCTGAACGGATTATAGTGGTTTATATATACAGCGGCGGCGCCGCAGGGGGGGGGCTTAGAAGGATGGGAAAAAAAGAAAAAAGGGAAAGAAAAGAAAAGAGGAAAGAAAGGGAAAGAAAAGAGGAAAGAAAAGAGGAAAGGAAGGAAAACAGAGGAGCCTATCAGTGGTGTAGCCAGAGGGGGGGGGGGGCGATCGCCCCTCTCCCCCAATATTGACATCGTGTCGGTTGAGATTGGCACTGTCGGTTCATTTGACCAGAGGAATCATGGAATTATGATGATCAAAAGTACATAGATGAAAAATTTTCGCGCGCTATGCGCGCATATGTTACCCCGAAATGCAATATTCGTTGGAACAAGCTTGTTTACAGCTAAAATGTATCTCAATCGTGCCAAATATAGGTGTAAAGTCAAAAAAATTCGCGCGCTATGCGCGCATACCTTGACTCATAACAATCTTGTCGGTTCATTTTATTTAGCGCCCCCCCAATATCAATAACCTAGCTACGCCACTGGAGCCTATAACATTTGAAGATGAAGATGATGAGTTGATAATGTGATCAATAATGATAAAATGACCTAGCCCAACATAAAAAAGAAATATTAACAATTTACTGTAACCAAAAATAACCTCAGCAGACGGGGACACGAATGGCCGTAAATGTTGAATCTCCGTTGGTGTTAATGTAAAAAAAGGATTTTAATGTTGGCACTAAATTATTTCATCCTAAAACCGCTGGGTTATGACCAAATGGAGTTGAATAACTAACTCCAGATCAATATCAATTTTCGAATAATTTGTTTATAATTTAATTCGTCGTTAACCATTTGTTTGTCCTTCGTTAATTCGTGAAATAGCCTGTGTCCGGCATCGTCTGTAAAACGAGCAGCATATCGCCCGCCCTCACTGTTGTTGGAAACTTTTGACCAATATCATACCGTCCGGCGTCCGCAGGATACTGCCAGGGATACTATTAATTTTGGGATAGGAAAGTCGTATACTAACGTACATAGCGAAAACGGACCTTTTGAATATTTGAATAAATTATGATAATCGTCTGGAATGCGTCGGTGACCGGCGTGTTAGTCAGCATAGAATTGGTGGCGCTGTGCACGCGGTAGATTTACACACAGCTTGCTGTAAAAAAAAATACTGACACTATCCAACTCCAGCGGTTTTTGGATGAAATAATTTAGTTCCAACGTGTGATGAATTTTATGGGGTCATATAATCAAAATCCCGGGCAAAATCCATTGTTACATCGAAAGTAATGGAATTCAAAATTAACAACCGTTCGTGTCTACCATCGTCTGCTACAATCCCTGCTACAATCACGCCTTATCAGTATAGCGCCATCAATTCTATGCTGACTAAGTTCAATTTAAAAGTGGACCCGATCGGCAAGCTCAGTGGCACACCCCTGATACTGCTATATCGTCAATAGGTGTCGAGGTCAGAGTTCAAAATTGCACTCGCTTTATCATTGCTTTCCTGTCGTCATCAATCGTATACTTTTATTTCGCTTTCATAAAACTGAAGATAAATAAACATTTGACTAACATTCGGGTACTCCACCCATTTCGGGGGAAAAAAATTATATATTTTAAATTTTAAGGCGTCAGTCTAGGGAATCAAAACCAAATTCTTATACAAATAGTATAGTATGAGAAACCATGGTCGAAAATAAATAAATAACGAACCTAAAGCGTAAAAATGCTGCATAAAATAGCTTTATTTTGCTATACGGGTTAACAATTTATAAAAATGTATTTAAAAAAAGCTTCCATTCGCCGTTACCAACCGCGAGACAGTTTTTCAACATAACATTGTTAGAAAATTTCATCAGTATGCACAACTTCTTTCTTGCATATAACGAAACAGCTGTCTAATTTTGATAAAAAGCCAATATTTATTGGAAATGAAGTGATGGCTTTTCAACCAAAAATCGGTCAAAAGTACACACCAAATCGCACCAAATGGGTTCGAAAATTGAAAGAAGTTCTAACGCTGAGGGGGGCACATCCCCCCTCAGACTCCCCCCTGTCCGCGCTAGCGCGGAGCGCGCTGCTTCGCACCTTGGTGCTTCGCACATCACTAACAAAAATGCATTTATATACAATTTATTTTTATTTGGGGACGACCAATAGTTTGCCCCCCCCTATCAAAATACCCTGGCGCCGCCCCTGTATATATAGATATGTGTTATGAATCTTCACAAATTCTCAGTTGTAGTGAGCTTTTGCATCATTGATGCTCTCGTTTTGGCTAGTTTTAGTCTTGTAATTGTTTCACTTGTTGGATGAAATCCAATTATATTGGTAGGTTTTCCAGACAGGTTTTTTTTTCTTCTTTCTGAAAGGAGTCTAAACACAACTAGTCGATGTGCAAATAACAATGATGATGAAAACCAGTCAGGTTTATTAATAATTGAATCAAAATGTATTATCAAACTTTATACGTAGTACCCTCTGAGGGTATAACCCTAGGGGTGTTACCTTGATGCAATTATTGATGTATCATTGTTAGTATTTGTGTTGCAAGTGTGTGTCTGCTGAAGCATGCATGACTTCGTTAATTGATCATCATCACAGCTAAACTTCAATGTCAGACATGTTTGTTCCCACAAAATAACGGAAATAGAATGCATACCAATAACTATATGGTACATTTAACATATTATTATCATATCAGTAGTCAATAGAAAACAAAACAAGTTGAAGCATTTGTGATTGACAACTAAAATTGTAAAGAAAGAAACAGTTTGTATTTATTGAACTTTGAAAATTTATCAAGGGCAAGGACAGTGAAGTAAACCAGTAAGAATGGTCAGTTACAACAAGAATATGACCCAAACAAACTTCTCAAAAAAAGTTCAAAAATGAGTTTCAATCGCATATATTTGTGATATTTTGTGATATTTTTATATTGTGTTACACATTGTTTGAAAGGTGATGTGTTCATTTTGCCAGTGATACCACATTTGTAGCAATCGTTTATTTCAGTGCTCAGCAACTTGCTTGAGAATGTGGGAAAGTTGCAATCTCAGTATGCTAAAATAACATCTCTACTGTCCGTTTGATGAATTATACCAGTGACAACTTAACACTTTCCACGCAGCCATTATGTTACAATATAAAAAACATATTTTTCAGAAACCTTTACCAACTTTCAAAGTCTATTTCAAGTTTTACTGAATCAATACTAGGCATATTTGTATTTATTTCAATGCATTTCACATGGTGATTCCAAATATGGTAATGAAATTCAACAATTTTGACATTTTTGAAACATTTTGTGAAATTTTGGAATGTCGTCTGCAGACGCCTGCCACGTGGAAAGTGTTAAGTATAGAGAGATGCTCTGTTGACTGATTTGTTCTTTCTGTATAGTGTGGATGAAGAAACATCTTTTTTGTTTTCTGTTTTGACATGGAGGTGTAAATATAGTATATTTGAAAAAAACTCTACAAATGTTATACATTTTTGAATAATCCTCATAGAATTAGAGGGTTTACAATTGGAGAATCTACATTTCTTTTCTTGAAGGAGGTGTCCAGAAAGCACAACACTGTGCATTATAATTTTGTGTTAGAAAAATAATTATCGAGCCCAAAACGTGTAGTTATTTAGTTATTTTTCTCATAAAAACAAATAAAAACTGCCATCTCTCAACATGCCATTTAAAAATATTGCGGTATCGAAAGTCCCTGTATAAATGAAGTCAGAGTTAAAATACAATGTGAGCACCAATAACCATGACAAATATGATGTTTTGTTCTATATAACTACTACTCAATGGTGTGCTTGCTGGACACCTCCTTAAACAATTTAGGTCAGGCTCTTGTTGCAATGAACTGTGATGAGATTTTCTAGTGAACTGGCCCACTTAACAGTTAACACTCATCAATCAATCATGTATGTTAAGACTTCACATACTTAATGTGTAAATGTTACCACATAAAGAAGACTAATGTAGGATCTCTATTACTGCTTTCGAAATAGATTATTAATGGTCACATCTCAGTAAGTCATACACACCACTAAGGGTTTTAATTCTCCCAGTTCAGAAGTCATACTAACATAATTATTCATTTCACTTACTCTGCCAAAATCCAAAATATAGGCGATTGAAAACTACTAGGGCAAAAGTTTATAATTAAACTATAGTTAAATTGTTTTCTTTTAATCTGAGAGTAACTCACCAAAGAATAAGAACATTATTTTCAATAATTTAAGTAGAGCTATCACATTTTTGTCACTCCAATGGATTTACACACATTATGCAAAGTCAGAAATAACATTTTGAGGCATTTATATATCACAAATTTGCATTAAGCTCATTAGCTTTAATGTATTTAAAAAACTCATATGTTTTCTTTTAGTTGGGGGACTTTGCTCAGATTCAGGTCCATAATAAACAATGTTTTATTTGTTTATTTGTGTGCTTTATTGTTTGTTTGTTTGCTGATTTGTTTGTTTATTTGGATTAGTGTTGGTGTGTTTGTTTGTTAGTTTTTAAAACATCTGGTACTCTCAAATTCATTATGCTCAACATATATTTCTTGTCCTAGGTTTTCATTTGAGATCCGTAGCACTAGTGAAGTTGTGGCTGTCCACTACCCAGATCATGAAGATCCGCAGGTCATTGCGATCAAGAAAGGACTGGTCAGTCTTCTATCCACAAGCCTACAAGAAACGCCATATCATCAGGTAGAGGAACGACTTATAAGCTAAAAGAGTTATCCGTTTTGACACCTATTATGACTTACCAAAGAAGATTTTAAAGACACCACCACAATGCATTGCATTTGTGCAAAATGCCCTAATTCTGGTCTCTAATTTGTCTCAGTTCCTATAGACATATGCACACAATCATGGCTTCATCTTGGGTTCTAGTTTTCATCAATGAATAAATTAGTTATCAGTGTTCCTTTTACTTATTTCTAAAGTGAAGAGCTCAACAAATGCATCATGTGGAAAAAGCTTTAGTTGGTTGGCATTTGCGCAATGCATTGTTGGTGACCTTAAAATCTTCTTTGATGACTTAACTTAGTTGACTGTAGTGTAAAACATAGAACAATATACCATGCTCTTGATATGCTATCTGTGTGCATTGAGGATATCAAATATTGGATGTTGCAAAATATGCTTTGCTTGAATAGGGAGTTATAAGACAGCATTTGTCATTGCAGCCAGTTCAAGAACCTTGAAGTCACTTTGCAAGATCTCACTTCGTATAGGTGATATTGAAATCAGACTGCCCCCCCCCCCCCATTTCCGCAATCTTGGTATTGAATTTGACTGCCATTTAAGCATGTCTCATAACATTATCAACATTTGTCGCAGTCTGAATTTTCACTGTGGGAATTTATCTCGTATTTGGATGTTTATTGATGAAAAAAAGATGTCATCACAATATACGTGCCCACGTTACATCGCAGCTCAATTATTCTAACTCTCTCTTGCACGTATCTTCTGAGAAAGATATTAAATGGCTACAACGTCTCCAAAACAGAGCAGCCAATCTCATTTATATTGCTAAGAGACATGATCATGGATCTCCTTTTCTCCACAAGTTACATTGGCTTCCGGTTAAAATGTGCATTTAGTTTAAAATCTTGACTATAGTATATAAATAGAGGGCTTGGAACTACAAGGCCTCATCTCTATTTTTTCAAAAATGAGATTTTGGTATCAAAATTTTCAGAAAGAAATTCTCTTTCCAGCAACACAGCCTTAATTACCTCCATAACACAACCCCTTTCAAAGTCATAGCCAGTATCACAAGGCCTAATATCTCCATCTCCCCAATGTGTTTAAAATCTTCTATAGTCTTTTTCTCAAAATGGTCAAAATGGAGAAAAGGCCTTGTGTTTCTGAGCCCTCGAAATGTTTCACTGACAGCGCACTTTACTAGTAACTCATATGTTCCCAAAAGAAGTGGTCTACGTTCTGCCTCTGACACTCAGATTTTTACTAAACCTAAATCCATCTCACTACCGCCAAGATTTTTGTGGACAAATTTACCGCGTCACATCAGGCATGTCTCATCACTGACTCAATTTAAACAGATATTAAAAACTCACTTATTCCACTGTCATAGTGCAGGTGATGGTTAACACTTTTTTATAATGTTATGTTTATATTTTTTGTTAAGTGATATGGTACTATTATAAAATGTGTAAGAGCGCAATATAAATGCTCATTGTTATGTTATGTTATGTTACAAGTGAACTTGGTTTGTTAATGCTTTCCATAATTGCAACCATGCCAAAAACCTAACCCCTTTATGCCCCAAATAAAGGATAAACTCATGTACTGAAAAAAGAGGTTAGTTAAGCTCTGACCCCACTCCCCCATCCTGATCATGGGACTGCCTACCCCTGTTACCCCTCTCCCATATTGAAGACCCTGATTACACTACTGTACAAGTAACATCACACTGTACTCCATCAAATGGGATGGAGTATTGTTAATTATCAGGAGTAGTTAAAGGGGCATTGAGAGATACGTATGGGAGTGCGCCCTCAATTATCCTGGAAATCAGTTTTTTTTGCATCAAAGTAATACTTAGACATACATGTACACTAAATACCATCTGAAACAGTTTACCAACATTCGCCATTTATCACATAAAATTTCATGATTTTCTTAGTTTCGATATGATCATATCGAAACTCAGGTGCTGAATTCAAAAGTTATTTTGGCATGAAGGCGATGTCGGAATTGTATGACATTTTGGATTTGGGCTATGTTGATGATTATCTTTACGTTATTTGCTCATTTAGTATATCGATACATCTCTCAATGCCCCTTTAACAGCTTAACAGAATTTAGCCTATTCATAATGTTTTCTGTATAGAGGAGCAAGGACTCTGAATTTATATTCTAATAAAGTAGATTTCTTGAGCTTTAATTTGGAAGTTTGACAATTTGAAACAAATTGTTAATAAGGTGACGAAAAACACCACCATCCTGTTTTAAGGGTGAACGGACTTAGGTAGGGTCGGTATTTTAAAAATGTTATCAAAACGTTTGTAACTATTTTTGTAAATTGTCAAAAAATGTTTAAAACATGTTTAAAGGTAGATGTTCCGATTTTCAACTTGAAGTTTTCTATTCTACATGAAAGGTCATCCTTAAAAAAGTCGTGTTCCAAAGTTTGAGTTGCATAGCTCTAATGGTTCTTATTTTAGACGCACAAGATGCTGTGAACTGTACCCATTGAGTAGTACACAAACTATATCGGTGGTTACCACCATTCGCGGTAATTCGACGTTATTTCATCGATTTCTCCGTAATTATACCAATTTAGGCGGTCAAATTTTCAGTATGATGATGAGAAAAATACGAGCTTTCATATGATATGAAAATCTCTGTATGTTTGAAATAATTCTGTGTTACGAAAATGTGATCGGGTCATCTACCTTTAAAACATTTCCAAAAAATTTAAAAAAATTTCCATTTAAAAAAAAAAATTAAAAGTGAAGGGAAAAATTCTCAAAAGTTTTCATTTTCCATAATAGAATAGGGTGTTTTTGGTTGCATAATTCTGTTTTTTGTTCTTTCCAGGGTAATTCTATAGGATGGCAATACAATACAGACCATGAGATAGGGCATGAAGGTCAACATGAGGCCTCTTACACGGCTGTGCCATCATCAGATGGGATTATCTTCACTAAAGTACGGACTAGTGAACCTGCCCCACACGGGGAGTCTGCACATCAAAAGGTAAGCTTTACTGTCAGGGTGGGTTGGGTTGGGAAGTTGATAGAGATGTTGGTGGGATATGGATACGGTTAGTAGAGATGTTGGTGGGATACGGATGGGACAGGCGGGGTGTGTGTGGAGGGTGTAGCCATATCAGAGGGGGTGTGTTAGGGCTGGTGTGAGAGGTGGGGGCGTGGATGTACGTATATCATTTATATTATTGTACATTTCTTCTTGCCTTTTTTAAATTCCAATTGTTCTGTATTTCTGTTTAATATTAATAATAATAATAATGGGGAGGGGGTGGTTACTGACAAGTGATCTTTTCCCCAAATTGGGAGTCTGAAAATGAGAAGGTAAGCTTACTATCGGGGTGTGTGTGTGTGGATTTGGGAGGAGACGGGTTATCAGGTTGGGTGGTGTGGATGTGTGGATTTGGGAGGAGACAGGTTATGGGGGTGTGTGAATGTGTTTGGATTTGAGAGGAGACAGGTTATAGGGGTGTGTGGTGTGGATTTGGGAGAAGATGGGTTATCGGGTGGTGGGGGTGTGTGTGTATTTGGGAGGAGGCGGGTTATCAGGGGTGAATGTGGTGAGGATGTGTGGATTTGGGAGGAGACAGGTTATCGGGGTGTGTGAATGTGTTTGGATTTGAGAGGAGGCGGGTTATAGGGGTGTGTGGTGTGGATGTGTGTGGATTCTGGAGGAGGGGGGTTATCGGGTGGTGTGGGGGTGTGTGGATTTGGGAGGAGGCGGTACAAACAAGTCATCTTGCCCCACATTGGAGCCTTGAACATTGGAAAGTGTCAAGGTAGGTAGTAATGGATGGGGTGGGGAGGGCTGACTAGTGATCCTGCTACATATGGGTAGTCTGAAAATCATCAGGTAAGCTCAACTCTCATAGGGTTGGGCAATGATGTGGGTATTGTTGGCGGAGATGTTAGTGGGGATGGGGATGGGATGGGAGGGGTGGTAACTGACAAGTGATCCTGCCCCCCACATGGGGAGTCTGATAATAGGAGAATGTACGCTTACTATCAGGGGTGGTGGGTGAAGGTTAGGTAAGGGATGGATGTGATCCTGCCCTATGGGAAGTCGTCTGAACATGAGAATTAAGGTAAGCTTAACCACACTCAGGATGGTGATGGGGTGGGGATGGACAAATCATATTATCCGCATGAGAAATCGGAACATTAGATTCAGAGGTGGCAGACCCCATTTTGTACGGGATAGATTATTCCTACAAATTACCATGAAGGGTTAGAGTAGAGTTAGGAAAAAGGACCAAAACATGCCTTTGTATCCTGTTTTAAAATAATGTAACATCAGATTATAATTTGAATAAGATAATATTTGTTTTATTTTAGAGATTAGCCATAATTTGATTTCTTTTTCCTTTCATATATCTTTCTTTGAAAAAGCGCAGGCTCACATTAATCTGTAATGGGGAGTTGTACTCAAAGGATACCAATCACATCGAGTCATTATTTATTGTTTTAAAGCGCCTGACGGACCCATTTATTTTGTCAAATTTCATATTATTAAAAAAATAAAATAAAATAAAATATCTTTGAAATGTTTCAAAAAATAACCTACAATTTAAAGAAGAAAAAAGAAGAAGAAAACATCCTAGACCGTACCTGAGGGTTCTGTATGTCCATAGGTTTTATTGTCACCGTATTGGTATTTGTCTGGTTATTCAGTTTATCCGTTGTCCATACCCATGTCCATAGGAAGGTATAATAATTACACATGATTAAATTCCATTATTGTCATAATTCTCATATTGCCAAGTCATAATATTTTCTTAGTGGTGACTGAACAAATTATTTTGAATCAAATAAGTAACAATTGTAGAAGCTATAAATAGACACAACTGATGATCGCACAAGCGTGAAACCCGGAGTAGCAACTACCGTTCCAAAAGGTCTAACCTATAGAAATTATGAAATAATTAAAATACATTATATTATGCTTTGATTCAAATATTTTTAAAATTAAACTGTTAGGCAAGATAAAAAAAGTTGGCTTCATGTAGGTGCATGGCCTGAAAACCTAAATGAAAAATACCTTTTGAAAATTTCATTTTCTTATTTTG
This sequence comes from Ophiura sarsii, assembly GCA_035610835.1. Lineage (NCBI taxonomy): Eukaryota > Metazoa > Echinodermata > Ophiuroidea > Amphilepidida > Ophiuridae > Ophiura > Ophiura sarsii. The sequence goes on from CM069442.1 coordinate 44,746,453, forward strand.
AAGTTGTGCTTTTAACGTAAAATCTGCTTCATGACATATGTAACAGGTATACTGCTGGAACCTAGGAGGAGTAGACGCTATCCTGAAATTCGTCTTCACGATCTCGATTTTGCAGATGATATAGCTCTCCTAGCAACATCAATCAGTAAAGCGGAATTACTGTTACAGATTGTTGAGGCAGCATCAAATGCAGTTGGCCTGCATTTAAATGAAGGAAAAACAAAAAGCCTCCTTATAAATATTGCCACCTCAGCCCGTGTAAAGACCATCAAAGGAGTAGAGCTGGAAAATGTCTCCAATTTCAAATACTTGGGAGCCTACGTTCTAGACACTTCCCAGGAATTCAAATGCAGGAAAGCACATAACAAGCATGGGTTGCCTGCAATAAACTGCAGAAGATCTTGAAATCTGATCTCGAAAGAACGACTAAAATCAGATTCTTCAAAGCCTGCGTAGAAAGCATTTTGTTGTACGGCTCCGAAACATGGACTATCAGCAGGAAAATTGAAGACAGAATCAATGGATGTTATACTCAACTGTTACGTAGAATATTTGACATCAGTTGGAGGCATCACATCCCAAACAGCGTGGTATATGGCGATATCCCCCCTATAACATCAATAATCAGGCAGCGCCGTTTATGTTTCGCTGGCCACTGCATGCGAACAACCAACCAGCCTATCTCCCGTCTAATTTTCTGGACCCCTCCTGGTGGGAAAGCTAACAGAGGCAGAAGACACCTTCAGTATCCTGATACCGTCAAGAATGATATGGGTTTAGATCCTCCAGAGATCCGCCAACTCATGAATGACAGGAAAGTCTGGGCCCAGTACGTTGCGATTGCTTCCTCCGTTTCGTCCACGGACGACCAATGATGATGATGATGATGATGATGATGATGACATATACATTAATAGTGGAATCATTTGGAAATCATGTTTTTTGACAATAATGATAAATTATAGACCACTAAGGTTTTTAGATTTTTTTCTTCTCAAATCATGTAAAATCAGACGTTTTTTTGGCTGAAAGATTTTGGTGACATTTTAGGTTAAAAAAAACACATTAGAAAAACAAACAAACAAAAACAGCCCGACCAACCGACCCAACTTGACAGTGTTCGCCCGTAAAACAACTTCTTTAAAAAGATGCTGTGCCCTTATATAAATTTGTTTGGTTCAAACAATCTGTTATAGGCCTATTTTGTCTAAAAATAGCATTTTAGAAAGAATTTTTTTCTAGGGTTTTCAAATAAAATCAAAATGTGGCTAAAATTGCTAATATGCACGGTCCACAGGAGACAAAACATATGTTTAGCCTAATTATTGTCTATAGGGTGAGTCTATAAAAACTTTACTCAAGTTCTGGGTTTTGTGTTTATAAATGTGCGACTTTAGTTCCAACTGTTTATTTTAGTAGAAAAACAAATTGTACGCTCATTTTGATAAAAGTGTACATAAAAAACAAACAACGTATTGATATCACTCTAATGAGATCCCATTCATAAACAGACAATAGTCTAGACGCAGATTGCTTGATATTTGCTTTGTGCTCAACTCACAAATAATGATATTAATTAATAACTGTACCATAAAATGTCATGATTCTTTTGCAGTTGTAGCAAATAAATGTTGCTATTGATTCCAGCATTGTTTGTTCTCATATTTTGGTCAAAAATATTTATAACATTCATTTTGCGACTTTTTTGACTATTTCCTTTTCACTCACCCTGTATATGTATGTACTTTGTTTGACAGGAGTATCAATATCACACTATACTTTATTTGTCTTCCTCTGGACAGTGACGTACCTTACAGGCGCAGCATTTACGCATGCGTATGAATCTTCCGTCTTTCAACGCTCTTTTGTATACGCCAGGGCCTTGAGTAGGCCCGCTCGTTATGTGCTGCAATTAGTCAAATACCGGTACGCAGTTACGTCACTGTCTCATGATGGTCAATTAGACTATAGTTTGATATTAAGTTTGCCAACACATTTCATTTGACTTTTTTGACTACTTCTTTTCACTCATCCTGTATGTGTTCTTTTCACTTACTGTTCGATAGGAGTACCATTATCACACTAGTTTGATGTTGCCAACAAAGATTAAGATCACAGAGAACTACAAAGGACCACAGCAGGCACCAAAAGGGTATGTCAAAGATTATTTCATTGGATGTTTGATGATCGGGTCTTAAAGAAAGTGTCCGGCAAGCACAACAGTGTGCATTTATATGTTAGAAAATGAATTATCGCGCCCAAATTACGTAGTTATATAGAACAAAACATCATACTTATCATAAAAACGAATATAAACCACCATCTCTCAACATGCAATTTTTAAAATTCGCGGCAATCGAAGTCCCGGCATCAATGAAGTCATAGTTATACAATGCACTTGCGTAAATTTGAGCACCGATGACCATGACATCACTGCTCCTGGGACTTTCGATCACCGCAAATTTTAAAAATGGCATGTTGAGAGATGACAGTTTTTATTCGTTTTTATGACAAGTATGATGTTTTGTTCTTTATGACTACATGATTTGGGCTCGATAATTATTTTACTAACATATAATGCACAATATTGTGCTTGCCGGACACTGTCTTTAAATGGCATAGTATTCCTCTATGTACAAGACTAATGCGGAGTGAGACTGATTTTAAATGAGTTACATGGATTTATTTCCCCACTAAAAAGCATAGAAGTGTTTATCGAGCTATCATCATTAACGCAGTCCAGTTTAAAGTCCTTTTGTTTAGCTTTGTTTCGTTAGCCTGCAACAATTATCTTGCCCAATTGCACAGGGCAATAATTTTTGTTTGTTCAGGAACCTGTAATACACAGTCCAGTTTAAAGGTTTTTTGTTTAGCTTTTTTTCGTTAGCCTGCAACAATTATCTTGCCCAATTGCACTGGGCAATACATTTTTGTTTGTTCTGGAACCTGTAATTCACAAATTAGATATTTTCATAATATATATTAGATATCATTATTATTAGATGAAATATATATTATCAGTTAATGATTTTCTAACATGGAATGAAGAAAAATTGCATGTATTTAAATGTTTATCTGATATATTATTTTGTCATCATGTAAAGGTTGGGCAAGTGCTTTTTATGACTGGATTTGCCTGAATGGACAAATTTAAAAAGCAATTTGTTGCTGCTCAGTTTGGTTTGGTATAAATATATCGGTCCAAATATGAGAGAGTAGATAACATGTGATATAAAAACAAACAAACAAACAAACAAACCACTTCTGTATATTGAGGAATCAGCAAAGGGGAATACCTGAGGTCAATCTGTCAAATTCTTGAGAAAAATATGTTGAGAACTTTTTGAGATGATTGGTCTTAAATCATGACATGTAAGCAGTGGAAAATAATTTTCCTCAAATTTAATGAAGGTAAACATTTACTTTTTCAGAGCTGGCCAACAAATATTGTCATAGCATGACTCTTTGGGTTAAAAGACAGCTTGAACTATCGCTTAACACAAATTGAACAATTTGGTAAAAGAATATTAATTGGATTAATGGTATACTGATTTTAGGGTCTTTAAACAGAATGCATTCTCTGCCCAAAGCCCGAACGACCAATGCATTATGTGTTTTCCCTTTAAAACCCTAACCCAACTGAATCTCACTAAATCTCACTGCCAGAAACTATCTCCACGCGCGTGCTGCTGCATTGCCTCGATGACGTTACCTACCGCAGGCATATGGGGCAGGAATTTTTAGCCCGCATATGCGCTCGCAGTTTAGCTCAGTTGGTAGAGGGACAGACTGGGGTGCGGATGGTCCCGCGATCGAATCCCGGGGGGTGCTGGGTGATTTTTCGGGTCAAAAAAATAATACTTCTCCCCCCCCCCCCGATACGCACAAAAAACATAGCTTTACTGGTTAGGGTTATGCACTTATCAATTGCAGTCCGGGTCCCCCGGGGCATGGCGGGGACTATGCGGGGACCGTACGCAAACGTACAAAAAACATGGCCCGGCTATGCGGGGGCGTGTACCCGGGGCGTACAAAACGTGCCCCCCGCTAGCCGGGGCGTGTAGCCGGGGCATAGCGGGGACGTACATTACTGAAAAAATAGGCCGGGCATTGTAGCGGGGGCGTACGCTAAGGTACACGAATGTACACCCCGGGGCATAGCCGGGGCGTACACATACATAGCGGGGACGTACGCTAAGGTACAAAAAATGTACACCCCAGGGTGTAGCCGGGGTGTACGCACACATAGCGGGGATGTACGCTAAGGTACATATCATCCACACCGGGGCATAGAGATATAAAATACAGACATGCACTATATTAAACTTTAAAATTAGTCACCGCGATTGATCAATGCCTGGATTTTCTACCATGACTACGGTTTAGTACAATTTGACCATATAGTGCTTTTGCCTGGAATAATGTACACGGTAGGGCCCGGATAGATAGACAACACCTACTTGCAGGCCCGTAAGTCAGGGGAGGGGGAGCCCACCCCCCCTCAATTCCCCCTCCCAAGTCCCCAAGAAGGTCCAAAATCCCCCTCCCAAGTCAATTAGATCAATCATCATGTTGTCGGTCCATTTTTAAAACTTAAATACTGTTTGTTCATAATAAATAAATTGGATCAAAACTTTCCAATGTTGCCGGTGGGTACGCATGATCTATCAAAAATAAAGCTACACAATATGATGTCCATAAAGTGATTTTTTGACTCGATTCATTTCTGGTTGACAACAGACTGAGATAGATCATGCCAACATTATAGTATTTTTAGTTTTAGGCCTCTGGTAAGTTTTATTCTGGAGCACTAATATTGGCCCGGCTGTCTGAGGCCGGGCGTACACTATGCCCCGGCTATGGGGGCCGGGACCGTACGCCGTCGTACACTTTGTCCCGGCTATGGGGGCCGGGACCGTACGTCGGCGTACACTTTGTCCCGGCCCCCCATGGCCGGGACTGTAGCAGGGGCGTACAAAAAGTGGTGCCCCGCCCTGCGGGGACCGTACACGACTGTAGCCGGGACGTCACATCGGCAATTTGTACGTCCCGGCCCTAATCCCCGCTATCCCCGGGTCCCCCGGGGCCGGGGCTGCAATTGATAAGTGCATTAATGAATGTCAATTTTTCATGTCAATTAACCCTAACCCAACTGAATCTCACTAAATCTCACTGCGAGAAACTATCTCCACGCGCGTGCTGCTGCATTGCCTCATAACGTCACCTACCGCAGGCATATGGGGGCAGGAATTTTTAGCCTGCATATGCGCTGGCAGTTTAGCTCAGTTGGTAGAGGGACAGACTGGGGTGCGGATGGTCCCGCGATCGAATCCCGGGGGGTGCTGGGTGTTTTTTCGGGTAAAAAAAAGAGTACTTTTTCCCCTCCCCCCGATACGCACAAAAAACATAGCTTTACTGGTTAGGGTTTTAACCAGGGAAACCATTTTCTGACATGCCTCACTTCAACACTGTGTTAGTGTATCTCACAGATTGAGTTTGTATTGGATTTACATGAAATTAACACTTTCCATGCGGCAGGCGTCTGCAGACGACATTCCAAAAATGTCACAAAATGTTTCAAAAATTTCACAATTATTTTATATTTGGAATCACCATGAGAAATGAATTATAAGTACAAACATGCCTAATATTGGTTCACTAATTCTTGAGATCAGACCTTGAAAGTTGGAAAAAGTTTCTGAAAAATCTGTTTTGTCTTTGATAAAATTAATAGCCTCATAAACGACTTCTTCATGCTATCAACACCCAAATACTGAGCTACTTCGGCCATATCTCACATCGCAAGGGTAATAACCTAGAGAAGATGATCATGCAAGGCATGATTGAAGGGAAGCGCAAGAGAGGCAGACCTCGTTCCCGGTGGATTGACCAAATAAAGTTGATTACTGGACACCCGCTCGGTGATTGTTACTCCTTTGCTGAAAATCATTATTTGTGGCGTAGTATCTGTAAGGTCACGAGCTGTCAGTCATGACAGGACCGAACCAACCAACCAATAGCCTCATGGAAGGTGTTAAGACAGTGAAAGAACACACACATACTCTTATCAATAAGAAATTCACAATTTTTTTAAGGCCAAATTATCAACTTACCAATTTTTGGATTAAGTTTTTTGAGGACACGCTGTAGATATCACCTATTTTGTCACAATTTTTCAATTCGGAAACACATCTGTGTAAAGAGAAAAAGGTAAACAGGTTTTGAGCCCATTCCCAGCGTGTCTTTGCTTTGTTATAGTATTGTATTTAGTTGTCATGGTGAGCTGCTTCAGATGAACCACCCAATATTGCACAATTGTATTGTAATGCAATTAAACAGGAGGTCAATGAAGTATAAAGTGAGACAATTACAAATGACTTGCTGCCAATTGGTCTAACAAGGTATTTTCAAACAAATATATCCTTCCTATTTGTCTCCATAGAGTCTATGATCTTTTGAGAGGTTTGTTATGGTTGTAGATCATCAAACTCATAAAGCCGTAAACAATTATTGACTGGACTTTAAAGCAATATTATGTTATCTTTTTCAGACTTTACACATAACTCTCTAATACAAATAAAAAGATGGCATATATGCCTTTTAATATAAATAGTATTATTCAATATCTGTCTATGACACCTCATGTCTGAAATGACAGGTAATAATAACAGTTCCATGTCAAAGAAACCAGTGACAGTTAAAGAAACACAGCATAATACATCCAAGCAGTATACAAAATATTTGCACACGATATATCCAGTCACAACTTTTTTCTCCCCCTTCTTTTTCCCCCTTGCCATCATCACCTCTCCCAATCACCATATGTTGAGACTTGCAGTTTTGCCTTTATTTATTTTTATAGTTCAGTCAGTTCCAAATTGGTGAGCCGCTTCTTACAGCCGCAAATTAATACAGAAGAATGACCGACAAACTGAGCGACTGACTGACGGACCGATGGAATGAACGACCAATCAACCAACCAACCAACTGACCGACCGACCCACCTACCGACCGACCAACCCACACACCCACCCACCAACCCACCGACCGAATTACAACGTGATGACCACTCGCGCATTACAACGCTAAATAAGGTTCGCATGCCGGTCATACTGTCGAATTTCATTTACCCAGCACCTGCGTACTGCATTAATGAATCGGAGATGTTTGATTGGGTCATATCTGACATGCATATTCATGAGGTTATGATTACAATCAGATTATGCACCTTTTTAACAAGTTGAATAATTTCCTCACAGGTGTTTCATGTCCTATTTTATAACCATTTTTATCCTCATAACATTTTCTCTCTGTTAGATATGATCCATATGAAGGTTTAGGCCATGTTCCTGCACCAAATGATCCAGTACTGGGTAAGAGATTGACACAATATTTATTTTTATCTTATTTCATAATTCAACCAAGCCATTAGCTAATTGAAAAAAAACCTATCCTTTTTAACTAATATGGATTATGTTTGGTAAGGAAATAACTATATATGGGAATGGATTAGGTGAAAAAAAACCTATCCTTTTTAACTAATATGGATTATGTTTGGTAAGGAAATAACTATATATGGGAATGGATTAGGTCGATGGAGGTTATAACTTGATCAGTTTTCCTAACATTTATTAAAATTCAACACTTTCATTTTGCATTAAAGGTTGTTGACGTATTCCTGAAAGAAGATTAATGATACAAAATAAAATGCCTCATGATTATGAGATTAATATCGATAAACGTAACACATGACTGGGTAATAAAGAACCTTTTAGGGCTACGGCACCAAACTTCTTGTTCACCTTGAGCTTAACAACAATAACAAAGTTTCTAAAAATAATGTTCATTCAGTCAAACTCCCCCTGTTGGTTTAATAAGAAGGCATGATTATTTTCCTATTTAGATAGGAATTCAAATTATTTTTAGTGAAAATTTACACATATTTATATTGTCAGCATGATTTTGAGCTTTTTAGTCCAGTTTTATGCTGTGTTTAAGATTTTTTCACCATTTTTCTATTTTTTAACCCAAAAAAATTGTATTAATAAATCTAGGTCATGGTGCTGATATTCACCATTTTTATACAATAATGAAATTAGGCAATAAAATAACAAATCAGGTGGCCTAACTTAAACCTGGTCTAACTTAAGCCCTGGACAGGTTTAAACCTCCTTAGAATATCAGCCGTAGTCATTACCGTTTTGATTAAATAGTGCGAACCAAATAATCAACATTCATGGCATCATGGGACATCTTTAATGAGACAAATGTTTGAGTATTACGGGAAATATTCAAGTGGTCGTACCAAAGTGGATCATGGGAAATATTCTATTGGTCATACCAGAGTTGATCATGGGAAATATTGAATTGGTCATACCAGAGTGGATCATGGGAAATATTCTATTGGTCATACCAGAGTGGATCATGGGAAATATTCGATTAGTTGTACCAGAGTGGATCATGGGAAATATTCATTTGGTCGTACGAGAGTGGATCATGGGAAATATTCTTTTGGTCATACCAGGGTGGATCATGGGAAATATTCAATTAGCATACCAGAGTGGATCATGGGAAATATTCGATTAGTTGTACCAGAGTGGACCATGGGAAATATTCATTTGGTCGTACGAGAGTGGATCATGGGAAATATCAATCGGTCATACCAGAATTGTTCATGGGAACATTTCAATTATTTGTACCAGAGTGGATCATGGGAAATATTCAATAAGCCGTACCACAGTGGATCTTGGGAAACATTTTGATGCAAGATTGGGCAAGATATTGACTTTAGATTATAGGAAATAAAAAGTTTTATATATATATGCTATCACTGTAACAAGTTTATCTTCGAAATGTTGAAGTTTGTCATCTGCAGACAAAGAACTTCAAACCTCATTTTCCCAAAATCTAATATTTTGTCACTTAAGCTCTTCTTTCATCTTCTTCCAACATGGTTTTCAATTGATCACACCAGAGTGGATCATGGGACATGTGTATGTGTTGAATTCTTTCTTTGACATTTTTATCACAGAAATTCCTGAGATGTCCACATTTTCTGATGGTGAAATGAACCTGATACAGCAGTTACCTAGGCAAGCACCCCATCGTCCTCTATCCATACTGGTTAATGACACTCTGCATATTACAAAGGTACAGTATCAAACCATAACACAATACATATGATTGTAATGTATTAACCGTAGCGTCCATGAGTTCTACAAAATACTACACTACTAGGTGCTGTTGGTAGCATGTGCTTCCGCAGTTTGTAAACAGGCGGGCTATCATAGCCTGAAGAAAAGACCAGGTTTTTCCTTCGTTTAGATAATGGAGAACACAACCTTTTTTTCTTGTTCCCCGGTAGTGTTATTCCCAAAAAACATTTCCAGGACGTTAGGGTTAAAGAAAAATAAGTCAATATTTACCCTCCTAACCCCCCCCCCCCCCCCCCCCCTCCTCCAGGAGGGGAACTAATTTATTTTGATAAACATTGTAAACCGTCAACTGAATGGATTTCATGAACAACCCTTTCCGTGGATTTATATCTGTATTATCTTATATATAATACGGAGTTGCCCATTCTTGTACGGAGATGTTCTCCCCTTTCCGCACCTTCGATTGACTTCAAATTTTCTGTGCGAGTGCGTATGGGTCCCACGACGAACCAGTTTATGTTTGATTTTTTAAATTTGGGTTAGATTTCGTGAAATTCGAGGTGTTTTAGCCCGTTGCTATGTTATTGCTACGCGCCGCGTATACGCTTGACACGCCATGGCGATGGCCGGCGCACTGCCCGCGTAATGTCAATCGCCGGCGCACGCGTAATCAGGCGATTGCCGGCGCACGCGTAATCGGGCGATTACCAGCGCACGCGTAATCGGGAGATTACCGGCGAACGCGAAACCGGGAGATTACCGGCGCACGCGTAATCGGGAGATTACCGGCGAACGCGTAATGGCGCACACGTGTTAGTGGCGCCAAAACGTAGTTGGTTATGTGGTAGAGTAGGGCGGCAATCATCCGTTGCTCCGTAGTGCAAACCCTAAGGACACGGTATGATGAGACAACAACAAAAAGTAAATCATATAGCCAGAATATACAGGAACCCCTTTGAAGGAACTGGGAGCAAGGCCGGCGCAAACCGTATAAGGCGCAAACCGTAGGACTACATCGACGATAACATGTGTTAGATAGTGACAGGGAAAATGTGTTTATATGACAGCGCCTTGATCCCATCGCGGACCCATCCACAACGCGGGCCACAACGGGGACAGGGCGCACTATATAAAACATAGATAGGCCAGAAACCCGTGATATCTTATATTATACATGGGGATAGGCGGCAGGCCTATAATTAAACGAGGACCTGTTAGAGCAAAATATGCATGGTAAAAATACACTTACGTTTAGGCCTACTGGAGAGAAATAATTGAATATCAATAGGCCGAAAAATAAAAAATAAACCGGATGGTTAACACCGAACTGGGTACAAAATGATCATAAATGTCGCGGACCTAAATTTATTTAATATACATGTTCTAAATGTGCTATGAGCATAATGAGAGATTTGGCAACTTTTAGGGGAGGGGGCGTCCGCGAAGGGGGCTGTGAAATCTAGGCCTACACGTGTGTATGAACACATGGGGTAGGCCTGTCTGGATTATTAAAGGTACACTGGGTACCTGGAGTATGGGGTATCGAATATTAAGGGCCCCTGTGATAACTTGATGTTCAGGATGTATGGGGTAGGGCCTACCAGGTCGAAGACACCTATCTGAGTGGTCATTTCATGTCATATTATAGGACCCCTATAATAATATTTAGCGTTTCTGGGTAGGCCTTAATAAGATCCCTGGATTATTAGGGGGGCCTAGATTAAGGGCACCTGGAGTATCAAGGATCTCTTGCTATTTCACAATATAGCCTATACGCTTTGATTATGATGACGACTTACCGCATTCTATACCATGTTTACACTCTATGGTGTATCTGGGGGTAGGTACAACATTTTTTGGGTGTACGGGGTAACTGTAATATTGTTCCCCCCTAAATAGGGTATTGAAATTCGGTCCGAGATTCAATACTCAGCTAGCGAGTGCCTGGAGAAATAATTTAATGTCAATAAGCCGAAAAATAAAATAAACGGATGGCTAACACTGAACTGGATGGGTACAAAGTGATCATGGTGAGAACCCGCCTCCCGCCAACTATGAAAGACCCACTATGTCGCGGACCTAAATGTATTTAATACAGCGGCGGCGTGTTCTATGAGAGACTTGGCAACTTTTAGGGGGGGGGGGGGGGGGGGGGGGGGGCGCGTCCGCGAAGGGGGTTGTGAAATCTATGCCTACACGTGTGTATCAACACATGGGGTGGGTAGGCCTGTCTGGATTATAAGGGTACACTGGGTACCTGGAGTATGGAATATTAAGGGTACCTGTGATAACTGGATTTTAAGGGGTAGGGCCTACCAGAGTGGTTATTTCATGTCTTATTATGGGATACCTATAATAATATTTAGCGTTTCTGGGTAGGCCTTATTAAGATCCCTGGATTATTAAGGGCGCCGTGGCACCGATATTAGGATTAAGGGCACCTGAGTATCAAGGACCTCTTGCTATTTCACAATAACCTATACGCTTTGATCATGTTGACGACTAACCGCACACTACGGTATCTTATAATACCATGTATACACTATATGGGGTATGGTGTTGGTACTGCACATTTTGGGGGGTTTGTTTGATTGTTTGTTTAAACCGTCGGTCCATACGGACACACGCTTGGGTCCTGAAGAGACCAGGCTCAAGCAAAATGCTCGGGCCAGGCTTAAAAAGCCTATAGCATTCTGGCTGAATGAAATGAAAATTAGAAAAGATTTGTTTGCTATAGGTATGGGGTAACTATAACATCATTTGTTTCCCTCCTAAATGGGGTATTGAAATTGGGTCCGAGATTCAAAGATATCACAAAACTCAGATTTCTGTGAACAAAGTCTATTTCAAATGAAAAACATAATTCAGGGATCAACAATTTTGAACTCATTATCTATGCCCATTTTGCTACAAATCATGAAGGTATCTAATTTAGATAATAATACTCAGCTAGCGAGTGCCCGAGCGTAGCGAGGGTACGCCGCTAGTCTATATAATAATACGGAATCACCAATTCTTGTACGGAGATGTTCTCCCCTTTCCGCACCTTCGATTGACTTCAAACTTTCTGTGCGAGTGCGTATGGGCCCCACGACGAACCAGTTTATGTTTAATTTTTTTAATTTGGGTTAGATTTCGTGAAATTCAAGGTTTTTTAGCCCGTTGCTATGTTATTGCTACGCGCCGCGTATACGCTGGACACGCCATGGTGATGGCCGGCGCACCGCACACGTAATCGGGTGATCGCCAGCGCACGCGTAATTGCGCAAACCGTAAGGTGCACACGCGTTAGTGGCGAAAAGCGTAGTTAAAGGAATGGTGTGTGAGCAAAATATCTTCTATGGTAATTGCACTAACGTTTAGGCCTAGGCCTACATGCCTACTGGAGAAATAATTTAATATCAATAGGCCGAAAAATAAAATAAACGAATTGGATGGCTCACAGTGCTGAACTGGGTACAAAGTGATCATGGTGAGACCCCGCCCCACCAACTATATAAAAGACCCACTATAAAACTTAAGATCCCACTAAATAGAACCAGTGGTGTCGCGGACCTATGGAGGCGTCGTAAAATCTAGGGTCCCGTGACCCTCCCCTCCTCTTCCACCGCCTCACTAACTACACACTATAAAACTCAATCCTAGGCCTACATATGAACACATGGATTATTAAGGGCACATGGGTACCTGGAGTATGGGGTGGAATATTAAGGGCGCCAGTGATTAACTGGATTTCAAGGGTGACCCTTGACACCCCCCTTCCACCTCTTCCACCGCCTCACTAACTACCCATTATAAAACTCAAATCCTAGGCCTACATAGTATTAATAAATGGATTAGTAGGGCACATGGGTACCTGAAGTATATGGTGGAATATTAAGGGCACCTGTGATAACTGGATTTTATAGGAAAGGACCACCTGATCAAAGATACCTACATGTGAGGGTTAGTTCATGTCTCATTATGGGATGCCTATAATAATATTTAGCGTAGTCTAGGTAGGCCTTATTTAGATCCCTGGATTATTAGGGGCACCGTGGCACTGATGGGCAGCTGGAGCATATCAAGGACATAAGCTAGCGAGGACCCGCTAGTATTGTATAATATCTCAAAACAATTACCATGATTACGGTGATGCAAATTTACCCTTTTCTGTATTGTGTATATATTTTTGCATCAATTAACCAGAAATTATATTAAAATATACACTGCATCTACATCCAACCTCAAAATGTATTGTGTACATATTTTTGCATCAAATAACCAGAAATTATATTAAAATAGAGCGGAAGGTAGGGAATTATATTAAGGCGATATAATTTATATGTTGGAATCGATTAACCAGAAATGATATTAAAGTAATGTTTGATTTATATGTTTATGTTTATTAGCTTCCGAGAGCCAAACCCAAGCCAATACAACTGAATGTTTTGAAAGAGATGGTGGAGGGAAATTTGACATGTATGAGAAATGCACCAGCGGAAGGTAGGTATCTGAATAAGACAATGTTGTTTTCTATATTGCACAGTTGGGCGGTGATGTCAGGGTGTATTTTAGTGATCGCATAATATCGTGCATTCAATTCAACGGCGTTTTACCCTATGCGATCAAAGAAAATATTAGTTTTGATGTTTAAAAATGCTATACTTATCAATCACTCAATTATGCGTTCACATCATCTCCCATCCATCCCAACATAAGGTGATACCTTGTATAGAAATTTGGGCTTTTCAGCTTTGTTGCTTTCATCTTTTGGATATAAGGTACTATACATGTAGATATGTTTTGAAACGGTTACTGTCCCAACAAACCTTTTTTCAAAGCATTGGTAGGGGATTTAAATAGACTATTATTGGATGGAAATCCATCAATGGAAACCGATTTGAACTTAAATTTCTCAAGTCACCTCCAATGACCAGCATGTAATTGTTGAATTATTTTATGAAATCATGATCCAGGCCTAGGCTTAATCTTGTTTGTGTTATGCACATCTGAAGGCACAACCAAACATTAGTATTAATAGGATCTGCATGTAAATAGTACTCGTAAACAAACTAAATAATAGTGGATTTTCTATTATCAATGCTGTAATTATGTGGGGAAATTGAAAGCGGCGTGTCCGGGGGAGGAGGGGGGGGGGGGGGGGGCACAGCCCCACCTTTGACTATCAATCGGGGAATTGCACCCATTAGGGGGACCTTTTATTAAGGGATTTTAGTTTAAATTTACTTAATTCTAATTTCGAGACGTCAATTGGGGAATTAATAAGCAATAAGTATAAAAAACAGAGGCAGCGCCAGCATCAAAATCTTTTTTTGGGGTTGGGTGAGCAAGAGATCATTTTTTGGTTCACGCACAAAATGCAAAAAAGCCTGAAATTAGCTAAATTGAAGTTAAATTTCTGTAAATTTAGTCAAAATGTTCGATAGTTTGGGGTCCAAATGGTGGTTCAGGGCTTGAGCTGACTAGGAGAGGGAGGCAGGGGTGGGGGTGTGTGTGTGTGGGTGGGGGGGGGGGGAAAGGTCATGACTGATGGTAATTACGTTTGAAGTCTTAAGTTGCGCTCTTGATAATTTTAATAATAAAGTATTTTCTTTTTCGTATGAATCTAAATCACCAAAAGTAAGTCCCTCTCTCAACAGTTCGTCAAAATATCGTAAGGTAAAACATTTTTACCAATAAAACTTTGTTAGAAATAATCCTATGACTGTTTCCTAAGTGTTGTTTGAAAATAAAAGATGTCCATGACTTCATGGCTGAATGAGCTCAAATGGAAGACAAAAAACTGCCATTTTAACGAATTAACACTTTCCAAACATCACTTTTCATTTTTAAATACATGACACTTCCATGCACTTTTCATCAGTTTTCAATGATTACTTTTCATGTAACAGCATTTTTCATAGCCATAACACCCGCCACACTAACAATGTTTGCCTCCCCATTAACCGCACAACTCCAGACGGTCAATTTGTTACTTTGGACCCTCTAATAGGAATGCTACTCCATCCACTATACATAAATCAAATACTACAACCGTCTTCAAGCGCATTCTCAGAGATCATCTAATCTCAGCGTTCTATAGTCTGTTCACATCTTTTTGAGTTTTTGTTCATAATTTAGTTCGTAGATTCTATTGCTATTTCTTTGGTCATATTTTCATCTTACTCTTTATCATCTAATTTCTCTTTTTTGGTTTCACTTTTTCGATCATTTACGTTGCTTGATCAATCAGTTTGTCCATCGTTTTATTGTCTTCCCTTTGCGTGTGGTTTCTCTTTCTGTCAAGTCTGTCTATGTATGCACACCAACCAGGTTTAAGAGATTACTATATTATATTGTCATTACATTTATATACTCTCCCTATTATATTGCTTTATCTATGTAACATAAATTCTCCTATCTTTTATATTACCTTTATCCATTTCCATTTTTCCAAGGGGTTGTTGACATGTGAAAGCTCTTCCTGACTTTTTTCAATGACGCCTTGCATATATGCTATTAATTTTGAAATCATTTTGCTCTTACTTTGTATTGATATGTTGTATGTGAAAAATTACATGCCCGAAAATTTCCACTCTTACAGTACTTTCTTTCCGTTTGTACCACATTTTATCCTTTATTGACCTTCCAAAATCTTACTTATTTCTATAATCCTCTCCATCTTACAGGGTCATTTGTCGGCATCCATTGCTTCCAAGATCTCCAATCTGTTCTGCAAGACCTCACAGACGAACAGCTCATCCATGTATCCCAGGGATACATACCTCAAGGACGGTTGAGACGACTACGAGACAGGATGACACGCATTCATATGATTGATACGGTGGCGTCTGTCAACTCTGAGCTGAGCCAGTCCATCCTGACGGATATTTTGATACTTGTACCAACTCCTGATAGAGATCTGGTGTTGAGGTTTCTTACGCTATCTGTGGGGGAAAATATCCCACATTCTCAGGTAAGGTTTGAGTTGTTTTCCACTCTTATGCTGATTGATAATTAGAGAATAAAGATGTTGTTTTTAGACCATACCCGTGTTATATTGTCTGACATAAATGCGGGAGGTAATATTATTTTAAGTGGAACAAGGACGCCGCAGGCGGAGTTGTTTCACGCAAAAAATACTACCGAACGCATTTATGTCAGACAATATAACAGGGGTACGGTTTAAAAATAATACCTTTATTCTCATTCTTAAACAGTCATACTTTAGGCACTTATTTGATCAAAATTGCAACTTTAATTGCCCACATTTATCAACTTTTCCCCTGTTAGTAACGAATAACCCCAAAACATTCCATCCAATCCCATGCGGTGAGTAAGCACGCAGGGAAATCGCAGTATATGCACTGGAGAAGTGCGCCTTATGGAAGAAAACTTTAGTTACCACGCAATGCGCTAGGGTGGTCACGTTAATTAATGTACGCCATGTTTGTTAAGTTGTCTGATAAATGACGCTGATTTATCTGGGAACCAATGAGAATTGCCTAATCATTCTTAGCTGTTTAAGAATAATTAATCTTCCCTCCTGGTGTTCGAGAAATGAAAAATTCATTTCTCGACCGAGAATTGAACCTTGGCCTTCCTGAATTTCAGTCACGTGCTCTACCAACTGAGCTAACGAGAACAATTGGTATCGAAGCACTAGAAATACATCTAAAGGATTAGGGCTCAACTTCCCACATTTCCCCCACTTCTCTAGCGACAAGCATGATGAAGAAATAATATTAATTCTATCAAATTAAACATGAAATCCAAAGTTCCTTACATGTAGTTCATGAGGTGAAAGTGATGATAATCTTTCTTATGTCAAAGATGTCTTATGCTGGGAGTTTAGCTCAGTTTGTAGGGGGACAGACTGGGGTGCGGATGGTCCCGCGATCGAACCTCGGGGGATGCTGGGTGATTTGTCGGGTCAAAAAGATAGTACTTTTCCCCCCTCCCCCCAATACGCACGAAAAACATAGCTTTACTGGTTAGGGTTAATAAGCGCCCATCTTTTTTAACAACTGTAACTCAAAATAAAGCATTAAAGTATTACCGAAGGTCCCTGCATCAACAACGTGTTGGCGCATTTTTCACCAAAAATGTGCATAAAATTTGGAACTAATTTGACAGTTTCCATGATAAATGACTTTAAAAAAGGTAATGTATTAAGCGCCCACCCAAAATAACTTCGATAAACGCCCCGGGCGCTTATTAGGGATAATACGGTAGTTCAACTACACTATGAAACTCCCAAGGCCTTAAAAAATAAAAATAAATACACCAAATTAAAATACACACCAAATTTCCATGCTTTACAGTATAAAAGGTATTTAAAAATTGTATTTTGTATGATACAAAATCTAGATGAAACATCAACTAAGCTTCCTGAAATTATATCAAATGAATTCCCAGTCAAATTTTCATTATCATCTGATCTATTTATTGAGATTTGACCTTCTCTCAAGGAGAAGTAATTGTGTCATATATTGCATAAACATTTACTTTCCATTTTGTATGTTGTATTTCAGCATTTTCTTGATGCAGTTGAAGACATTGTGTTTTATCCTGAAAACTTGCCAGGTATGTACAGATAGTTTCATACCAAACACACCTAACACTTGTGTTGATAATTGAAAACAAAATGGAATGTTTCTATACTAAATAAAGGCACATCATAAAAACAATATTATTCCAAAATTTGAGTTGATTGCTCTAGTGGTTTATCATGATAAAAAGCAAAATATCACTTGTAATTTGCCCATAGAACAGTACAAACAGTACACAAATTGTTGGGTGGTTAACCACTTTTGGGGATAATTCACTAATTTGTTTGCCTTTAACATCTAAACAAAACATATCTCAGGCCTAAGATTATGCAGGGATAATGAGAAAAATGAGGGCTTTCTTCTGATATCAAAATCAAAATTTTGATGGGAAAACCTAAAGTGATCACCTGTAATTCATTATTTATTTATTTATTTACAAGCCCAATAAATGACCAATCAAGAATGGCAGATCTTAGATTTTTTATATTTTTAATTTTGGAAATACATTTTTTATTCAAACTTTGTGATTTAAAGCACAGTTAACCAGAGGTTGCTTAATGCAATCCCGAGCACCCTTGCGCGGCTTTCCCGTTGCTTATTTAAAGTACCTGGATGTTCACAGTTAGAAGAGATTTGATATAAAAATAAAGCCTTAAAACAAAAATGTGCACGGACCGGGAATCAAACCCGGGCCTCCCGTGTGGCAGGCGAGAATTCTACCACTGAACCATCCGTGCTTCATATCTCTGTATGGGCAAATTTGCTAATATATTTATAAAATTTAATATAAGATTGACCCTTGGAACTTGGCCTTTACTTGATACATAATTTTCACTTTTCTGAGTGAGACTTTTAACAAAAATGAACCCTAGACCTACGAGAACCATATGCCTTGCCGAAATCTGCTTTCCTATCAGAAAGTCTTGTTTATATACAAAGTTATAGGTAGTTGAATTTACTGCATATCGCATTGATTTTAATTCGATGAACTTTGCCTTTGAGTGTAAGTGAACAATGTGATTTGTGTGCCGCGTAGTGTATTATGGGACTGCATTGAAGCAACCTCTGACAGTTAACAGTATTTGTATTTGAAAAGTTCCCACAAACAGACATACCTGACAGATCGACCCTACAAGAACGATCCATCCACTCATTGAACAGGTATATTTTTTAATCATCTGAATGACTTTTTCCGTTTTGACAGAGGTATTTTCTGACCCAGAGATTCATCGAACTGCAGTTTTGTTGCTTGGTCACATGGCTGGTAAATTATTCAGGAGTGATGAGCACGAAGCTAAAGGAGATCATATCCTATATAAGATTGAAGATGGGCTTGGTATACATGGTATGTATTATAGTTAGGTTTGCTACTATCAATTCCAGTTGAGGTATGAATGTAGTGTTAGTATATGTTCCAGTATTAACACAGAGCTTCTATGTACAAATGCCAGGATTTATCTTTGCTCATGTAAGTGAATACACCAGTAAACTAATTAAAGCCATTCAACCGATAACAAAGCTGTGATTACTGGTTGGTTGGTTGGTTGGTATCCGTCATGACTGACAGCTCTTTAGTGATGATACGTCATTTCCGTCGGTCTGCAGCCAGTTGGTAGATGATAGAAGTAGGTTATCCAACCAGGGAATATATTTTGTCACACCACCTTGATTTTGGCCAGCCTGGTATGCGTGCACCCTCAATCTTGCCATGCGCAATGATCTTTTCTAAGCAGTTTCCTTGGCATTTAAAGGTGTGTGTTCCGGTCACTTTTTTTGGACTATGATTTTTTTGGGTATATCAAGATATTTTGGGGCTAGCAATGTTCCATTTAGATATTATAGGCTGAAATGTGGTGAATTACTGCCAAAGGTGGTTAACCACCAACCAGTTTGTGTACTACTCAATGGGCAAATATTTTGTGACCGGGTCCGGGTCCTTCTAAAAATAGAACCGTTGGAGTTATGCAACTCAAACTTTTGAATGCGACAATTTGAAGGATGACCTTTCATGTAAAATAAAGAACACCAAGTTGAAAATCGGGCCAGCAATCGGAACATCTACCTTTAATTATATTTGCCAGATCACTCGCATATGAGCTATGTCACATTCATACTTTGTGAAATAGAGTATATGTAAAACATATTTTTTTCTCAATAGGTAGAAGTAAGATGAACAAAGAATACCAGTTTATATTTGTACTAATTATAGTTGATTTCATTCAAAAATAACTTCTCATGAATTCTTAATTCTTAAGATATGCAGGCAGAAAGACTATTTGCTAATCCGTGCTACGCAAACTGCTTTAAATCAAATACCAAATCTACGATACATGTAGTTTAGATTTGTAGTCATATTCTTATCTTTTTTTAAATTTTGTGTTTTGTTTTCAACAATGTTTAGAAATTAATTGTCCAGAAACACTTGATATAAGTGAATAGTTTTCTTATTAGTTACTTTATATTTTTGGTTTTTATTATATTGTAGATCCATGGAATTACAATCAACATACAGCTACACTGGATCCTATTGAAACAGACGAACACCATTTGAAGACCGTAGCATGGATTGAAGCTTTAGGAAACGCCGGTCACCCACGCTCCTTTGAACACATCCGTAGCTATACCAACTCAAGTACTACTCCAGGGATATTAAAGAGAGCTGGACTGCATTCCATGAGATATTATCACCATCAAGAGGTATGGGTTGCTACTGGTTGTTTAGCAATTTGATCAATGGGATGGGATCATGTGGTGTTTTGTTTTAAATTAAAAAAAATTGTTTTGTTTTTAATTGTTCTGCATAAATTCTGCTAGAACCGTGCTTATAGGCCATTATATAGTTAAAATGTACCACATGTATTTTGGCATTTTTAAACTCTCAACAAAGAATTTGTATACATCAGCGCTTGTTCAATTGGTGCCTATGTAAACACAGTCCTTGTGATCCAGTGGGTAATTCTTTGCTGCAATTGCGAAGAGGGATCGATTAAATACCGTGTATTTTAAAGGTCTTTGTTAATTTAATTCATGCCAGTTTGTCAGAATCTATATATTATTTATTTGTTTTAATTGTGCTAAATTGTTACATGTGGCACCTTCTATACCATCATTAGCAAATGCTGTTTACAGAACTACATAGGATCCTGCATAGGATAATGGTGCATATAAGAAGAGTTGACTACAATGGATTATAAAATCTGATTTGCAAGATTACATCAAGTAATTGTGAATATAAGAAGTCTACAATACCATTGGTATACTTTGTTTCACCTCAGTTGGTTGGTGATGTCAGTGTGTATATCGCCGCTGTTCTGTCAAAACTCATATCTCCATCCGGCCCTTCAGCATGTATAAAGTGATATTTCCTATTTATAGCCTTTAGGCAGTCTGCTATAAACATGTTCAAAGGCCAAAACACATCTATCAAAACTTTGTAAGTGCTCTTGCCCTTGAACATGTATAAATCAACACTTCCTATGTATAACTGTTGGGCAGTATTACTTTATACATGTGGAAGGGCAGGAGAAACATACAAGGTTTTGATAGAACAGCATTGATATCTAGTCATAAACCCAGCTTCCCTATGCCAGCAGGCTGACATTCTTGTTGGATCCTGCCGGTGCAAATAGCATACCATAAATAGCTATGCATGCTTGCAATGTCATGATGTGATCACGAGAAGAAGAGCTGAATTTACCTCACAATTTGAGGTAACATGGAGTATATTACTAATTGGTTTGTAGAGCTACATGGTATAGTGTAGAAGCGCACAGCTACTATGTATAGCTTTAAGTTGCTGCCCAAAGCTACATCACAAAATAGTGAATATAAGAAGTGTAAAAGAGAATATTTCTGATGAATTGATTTTCTTTATCCACAATTCCCAAATATATTTTGTCATTTGTCCCACCCTCTGCAGGTTGCAGACATCCTACTGCATGTTGCCACTCATGATGAGGATTCAACAGTGAAATATGATGCTTCGCTATTCTATAAGGCTCATTCTCATGGCGATAAGAAAGATGTCAAGTATCACTATGAGGATCATGGGTAAGATATGTTAAAATAGGGATGGGCGAGGGAAGAATTGAATGAAATTCTCAGCTTTGCATATCACAGCAAGTCTTTATATTAGGCGATGGAAAAAAACATGTTCTACGAGAAAATGAACCTCTCAGATAGGGTTGGGCGTTTTGTTTGTTTTTTCGTTTTTCAAAAATTTTGTGAACATTTTGGTGAATTTCAACAATTTTTGAAACATTCAAAACATTTCAAAATATACCCCAAAAATCTGGTTTTTTCCCCAAAAATTGGCAAATGTTTTTCGACATGATTTTGTAAAAAAGAAATTTAACATAAAAAGTGGGTCGGTCAGGCCTGTAGAACAGGATTTTGTTGTCGCCTTACTGTAGACTTTTACAATGATTCCAGAGTGATATTTTGCATATCCCATCATATAAATACTCATGAAATTTGGTTAGAGAATATCTGTTCTGACATGGCATTGTTTGGATTTATTCCAATTCAATTTACATAAGTATTTGTATAGTAGATAATACCAATTATTAATTTGACTTCATAGTTAAAGTCTAAGAGTATACAATCACTTTTACCTTTCACTCTGTATAAACACAGCAGTGAATGAATACAGAAGGACGCGGGCACGCTGAAGGCAACAAGCACACTGTGCACCACATGCGTGATGCATGCATGCGGCCAAAACTGTGTGCATGTGGCATGGAGAGATAAAAACGCCAATTTGGAACTGATTATTAACTATAGAGGTCAGCATATTGATTTGACAACTCTGCCGTAGAGTATATTAGATGTTAATTGCAAAAGACCATCAATATTGTAAATATTAATTAAACAAACATATATTCCAATTTTCTGTATCTCACCTATATTGCAGATTCCCAAATGGCTCTATAGGCAGTGTATATGAAGGTCCTAATGACCTGGTACCTTTAGCCAAACATCGACAGAGGAGAGAATCATGGCAGGGCTTCATATTTAAATTAGCTAGTCCTTCGTATATGTGGAAAAAGGTCATAGGAGGAACTGATTTTGGGGCTTCGGCTGGTATTACGATAAGAAATGAAATGTGCCTTGAAATAGGTAAGGATAAATAAGAGTATAAAGGAATCATCAAAGTTGATTAATCTTTGAGACAGGGACATATAACTGACTGGTCAGGCTTATAAATCGTGTACACTTGATTTAAATTAATGGAATATATACATGCATGAACAGAGAGATGGAAGGCAGATATGCATGTGTTTTAAAAGCAATGGAACCCTTATGTATGAAATAATGAATCTTACGAAGACATTGAGAGTTTTATCAGACAAGATCAAAAGTAAACTTCTATTTTAGTTGACAGATTATTAGCCCATCCCACCAATCATCTTTTCAAAAGTAGGAGACTAATGGAACATGGCACTAGCGAAATACTTGACTAGCAGTAGTTGATGTTGTTTGCTTCCCAAGAAGTCTTCAGTAGAGGATCATAGACATGATTTTAATCAAAGCAAACAATTCCCGATCAATTTGACATACACGTGCATGCTGTGCGTACAGCGCATTATCACAGTGGACCAAAAACCAATACGCACTTGACTGCATGTACTTCAGGGACTAAGTTTTGAAATTAGCAGAAGAGTAGTAAAGAACTCTCCTGGAGCCTAGCTCTCCTGGAGCCTTTAAGGGGAGCAGTAGGAGAGCAACATAAAAAGCTCTTCCCAGGTAATCAAGAAGAGCATTTTTGTTCGGATCCATAAAATTACACTCACCGGAAAACAATCGGCGTTCGCTTCACCTGTTTCCAACATCAGCAAAAACAAACGCATGGTTTTTTGGTTCTTTGTCAAATTGACCGGTTGAACGATGCGCATGACATATAATACAGATAAAAATAATTACAGTGCATTCTGGGTATTATTCTGCATCAATTGTATAATTGTATGGTGTTTACATGTCAGTTGCTCGCATGTTTTTTAATGATGAGAGTTGCCGTTGAATGGCTCAGTAGCCCACATAGCTTACACTACGATTAAAAATGCTTTTCTCGCTATGCGATCTTTTTTACAATGCAGGGCTTAATATTTTTTGCAAGAATTTTGGTCAACTTTGCCTGTTTCATTTTTATAGAAAAGCTGTCAAAGAGAGCACTGTTGCATGATCTGTCGATCGTGTGGAGGGATCAGATTAATAAGATTTGGACAATCACAAGGCGCGCGATTTCGCGCAGTCTTGTTGGATCCTGCCCCTGTTACTTGTGTGCATGTTTAAAATCAATTGTTGATCTAGATTCTTTTTATTTGATTATAGTAGTTCCATGACTAATTCACGATGGAAAATAATTTTAAGTATGTTCCATGACTAATTCAGAATGGAAAATAATTTTAAGTATGTTTAAATTATTTTCCTTACTGTATTTTATACACCTGATGTTGACATGATTCTTTCAGCACCCCTGCAAGGTGGAGTCTCCATGGATGCACTTGATGAGGCCTATGCCAGAGTTCATATCGGGATATTTGGGATCAACATTGATATCTTCTTAGCAAGATTTTGTTTTAATGGATACGCACGATATAACCTCAACATTATTAAGGTAAATATTCATATTTTCTTTGCCCACTTTTCAAGTCAATAATAGTGATATATTAGCTTGGCTGGTTTTCCCATTGACTCTTAAAAGTAAATCCATGCCATGGAACTTTAGTGCTCAGACATGTAGTATTTTTATAATAATGAATATATTTACCAGAATTAATGGGAAATATGATATTTTTTGTACATTCATCTATTAAGGAGCTAAGAGATGTATAGCAGCCAATTTTATCCTGGATTCTATTAGAAATGGATAAAAACATGTGCATCCAGAATATATCAGATTTGTATTTCCCACTACTGATGCACCTATGAAACCTACAGGCCATACAGTATATTGCTACAAACATATATATGTATCATTCTTAAACAGCTTAGAAAGTTCAAGCCATCTCTATTGGGTCTCAGAAACATTGGCGCATTTATATGAGACAATATTCATCTGGTAGACGGTGCTTAAATTTAGTAGTTGGACCATCCTCTCGCGTGCATGGTAACCATAGTTTTGTTTTATAGCACACACTTCTGTATTGTGTAGAACAATGCCGCCACTGCATATTACTACCGCCCGCATTTATAACATGGGTATGTTCTAAAAACAATATCTTTATTCTATAATGGAAATGGTTAAAAGAGACAGCATATTAAATATGAAAACAATAATTTTCTAGATTGCATTCAACATTATCATGTCAGTCAAAAAATGTAATCATTAAACAAAAATATAGGGCTATTAAAATGGTTGGTTTGAACTATTGATTGAACTGTTTGTTTATTGGCAGCCTCTATGCCTATGTAATGGTATCACCATCATCAGTAAAAGAGCTTATACAATTTTGAAAAACCCATTATGATGTATAATTGCAGGAATTTGGCACAACGGCCCTGTCAGATATCACCAAACTGTTTGACACCATAACCTGATGTAACATTAACTCTTGGTGTTTATAATTGCAGGAATTTGGCACAACAGCCCTGTCAGATATCACCAAACTGTATGACACCATAGTGGACAAAGTGGTCGGAGGAATCAAGAGAGTTATCAACTTTTTCAAGGATCTGCTGGATGGTACCATAAGTATTCCCAAGCTGTTTGAGAATTTAATTGATGCTTTGGAGCTCTTCCCAGAACTATTGAATGTGAGTACTGCATACTGGAGCAGGTGTTAAATATGGTACAGTAAGTTGTCCTAATAGTTTAGTCAGTTCCAAGTTTGGTGAGCCTCTATACAGCAGTGAATGTATCATATGCATGGGTATGACAAAATCATGTGAGTACACTTAGATTACTTTTGTGCATGGAGAGATATCAAAAACACATATGTTTTGACAAATTTGAATTGACTAAAGCAATATATAAACAAGACTTTGGTGGATGCCCTAGCACTTTTCCAGAACAAATTCAATGTAAGTATTATATACCAGAGCTGGTATCAAACATGGCACCATTATTCCAATCACTGGAGCAAATGTTGTATTGATTTATAATGGACAATAAATAATAAACAATAATTATGACACTGTTAATAAGAAATATTTGTGAACCAATTGAACAGGTTTCTGCTTTATCATTTTAAATGCACTTTTTGATATCATGGTTATTTTATATAAACGTGATTGAACAGCCGTATGTAAAGGAATGCTATGAGTGTACTTTGCAATTTTTGTAGCGTTTACAATTACATGGAATATATTCTTGTTAGTATGACTTATAGCACGAGGCAGCGTAGCTGCCGAGAGCTATAAGGAATTAATAGCACTCATTGACAGTACTAGTATTAGTGATGATTTATGTGGCAGAACTTTGCTGTACAAACCCCTGCACAGTAGGACACTGATAGAACTTAGAAGTTTTGATTCAAGCAACACTGATCAAGATAAACAATCATCTACTAAACACACACACATCAAGTTGGGATATAATTAAGCAGGTTATTAACTATGTCAAATTTATAGCACTCTGAAGCTGTACAATAAGTGAAATTTGTGGAACTCTGGACTGGCTGTGTATGTGCTATTATTTTGATTATATGGAATACATTCTTGTTATTTTGATTATATGGAATATATTCTTGTTATTTTGATTATATGGAATATAACCTTGTTATTTTGCAGAGAGTTGGCCCACTCATAGAGGACATTCTTAAGAGACTGTTCAGCATTGACCTATCCCAACTTCCGAAAAGTGTTCAACTTTTGCAGAGTCGGATACAGAAGAGTATACAGCTGGTCAGTGATATTAAAACAGATATCATGGAATTCTATGATGTAAGTATGCCTATAAATACCAGAATTATATCAATGCTACAATTTAAATACAACACCCTCAAACCATGAAACTACACCGAAACTCCCTTTAGACATTAATTATAGTTTATGTGGATGTATAACTTATTTTAGCATTCTTGTTGACTTTAATTTGTAAAGATGAATAGACCTAGGGCACATATTCCCCTGCCCACAGTCCGACATATATGGGTGTACTCCGATCAGCTCACTGCTCATGCTTGAAATCTCACAAAATTCCGCTAACCAATCAGATCGCAAGGTCCAGCTGATGTGTTGTGCACGGATGTCCATTTCACTGTTTTGGGGGTAAGGTTGACCGCGCATACTTTTACGTGAGATCAACCTCATGTGATGCACGTCCATCACCCACAGACAATGGAAACATATTATTGTCCTTCTAGTTTGAACCATGATGCAAAAATTCCTAATAATATGATTGTATGTTTTT
This sequence comes from Ophiura sarsii, assembly GCA_035610835.1. NCBI lineage: Eukaryota > Metazoa > Echinodermata > Ophiuroidea > Amphilepidida > Ophiuridae > Ophiura > Ophiura sarsii. The sequence goes on from CM069442.1 coordinate 44,773,494, forward strand.
GCCTACATGACATATACAAATAAAATGTTGATGCTCCGGCATTAACAGGATAAAAAAATTGTATAAGGCCAGTAGAGTTTTTCGGCTGATATGATTACATTATTTGTAATCCTTCCAGAAAAACTGAGACTTGAAAATAGAGAATTGGCAGAGAAAAGGAATGAGATGACTTGTAACCCCAATGTTACAAACTTGTTTGAAAAGGTCAGGGATTAATTATAGTATACAAAGGGTGATGCATGGGTATTGTTCTGACATGGGTTGAGATAAGAGGAAACTATAACTAACACTTCAAGAATCTCAATATCTGTTTCTTACTCCATTATCCCCATGTAGGCTGTTACAGAGTCCATCACCATAACTTTACCGGATTCAGCAGAGAAGATTTGGAAAGCCGTTGAGGATATTGCAGATAACATAGGAGATCTATTTAGTTCTCCTAAGACTGCTCTGGCATCACTGTTTAAATCAGTATTCAGGTAAGTTAATTGTCTTTTTTAAAAGTGCTATCATATTTTTTGATATTTTTTTAATTTTTTTAATTTGGAAATGACGCTTGAACATCAGTGGCACATGTAAAGTAAATGGTGCATCCAACAACAACAACACAGTTTTAATACATACTATACATATTTACAAAATAAAACACAAGTCACATCGATTTGAATCGAGTTAAAACAATGTCTTATGTTTACAGCAATGTTATGTTAATGTCAAGGTCACATATCAAGGTCAAAAGATTATAATGGCTTGTTACGTGTATTATGGGCCTTGGTAGTCACATTTGCTATAATAACTATAACGACTGAACAGAGCCCCCTTGATAATGTTTGGTATTTATGGTTCATGTCTATTATCATAATACTGCACACAAATAAAAGTTAGCCAAAACATGGTACATAAGTGCCTGCTTGTAATTCAAAAGTTTACACTGAATTGAATTAATATTGTTTTTTTGATGGGGTTAATTAAGATTTCAGACAAATATATAATATCAACATTTTTAGTTTAGGTCGTCTGTAGGAAAGACCTTATGACTGCATCCTTCGTGAGCCAGCCTGTGAGTCTGTCTGTCTGTCAAACATTTGGTATACACTTTTTTGTTTTCTCCATTTTTTTCATACAAAGTCCAACAGGGCGCCTAACTTGGTACACTGATGCAACATGGGAACCTTGACATGTGAATGAGGTCAAATGGCACATATCAAGGTCAAAGGTTATCTGAGGCAATGTTGTAAAATAAGCTGAAAACATTAAAATATGACATTTCTTTTTCATACAAAGGCCGATTGCAACCATTATTATGTTTTGATGAATTCAAGTGTGATATAATATTGGATCCATAACATAATAATGATGTATTAGTCTCTCTATGAGTTCAGGCGAGACACACTCGTAGCTCTACCAATACATATGGGCTAAATCTATCCATTTTTTTACCAAACCTGTATCATACATACAGCATGGAAACCTTCATTTGTCAATGAGGTCAAAGATCACATATCAAGGTCAAATGTCATCTGAGGCAAATTTATAAATTAAGCTGAAAACATCAAAAAATGACATTTCTTTTTTCATACAATGACTGATTGCAACCAAAATTTGGATCATACACGCAACATGAGAACCTTCATATGTCAATAAGGTCAAAGGGCACATATCAAGGTCAAAGGTCATCTGAGGCAAAGTTGAAAAATGAGCTGAAAACATCAAAAAATGACATTTCGTTTCTCATACAAAGAATGATTGCAACCAAACTTGGGTCAGGATGTTCACTTATCTACCCTTAAAAACAGACGACCTATTTCAGACCGCGTCTGTATATTTTTGTGTAAGGGGTAATTAAAATTTCTGACAAATATATAATACCAAAAAATAAAATCTTTGAAGTTAATGTTCTGTTATGTGCTATATCCTCAGCATTAAGACTTCTGTTAGTGCGATATTGGATGCAAAGATGAGAATTGAAAAAGCAGCATTCTTCTTGGAAGGTAAGTTGCTAAGAATGTAAGCCAATCCAACCAAAACTAACAGGTTTGATATTAAATCCTGCAGTTTATCAATATGGCAGCAATCTTTAAAGTTGCAAAATAATTTGAGGGATTGGGAATAGAACATGTGATATCCAAAAGGTGAATAGAGTTGTCTTAGAAATCCGCAACATATATAGGCTCAAATTGTGAGATAGGCTTTTACGATGGGTATTCATAATATAAGTTAAAAGTTTTAACGGGTTCGCCGTCGGACGAGTTTTAATCTGTCAAGCTTTCGTCAGGATTAGCTCTGACTTCTTCAGGACCAAATTATTATAATATTAAACAAAATATAGAGATTGCCACTTCTCTTGTTATCATCATTTGGGCTGCCCCTTGCCCGATGATTTGAGAGTAGGTGCCCTTTCCTACTTGTGAAAGAATTGGTGGCTCTGAAAAGAGCCGTTCAGATGGATTGCCGCTTCCACTGAACACGTAGGTTGCCACTGGCCTACTATACATAAATTTGATTCTAATAGAACCGCCAAAGGACTGCCCCTTGACCAATGGAAATAATGTAGAGACTGCCTATATAGGCTCTCAAAGGATAACTGCCCATGTGCATTTGATCCCAATGATAACATCAAAGCACCGGATTGGTTGAATTCAAATTGTAGTAGCGTTGAGGGAACTATGAGTTGCCTATGCTGTGCAGGAGTAGGTAAATCACTGCCTGTGCCATGCCTTGTTACCATGACAATCAATTTACATGGGAACACCCCCACGGTCTGGTCTGACGATGCCTTAATTATGTAGATTATAATTATTCATGAGCTGATCAGTGTACTAGCCAATCAACATATTCTACCTTACAATACATCCAATATTGAAAACTATTTTGATTGATCACAATCAATGTGATGTATATTTAATCACACAGGTAATAGACCATACTGGTGGGACATCAAAAAGGTACTGAATGAAACCTTTTCTGACTTAAAGTATGTACTCACAAATATTGGACCTGATATGGTGAAATGGGTCAAAGAGGGCATCACTGCTAAGGACCCTCTCAAGGCACTCAGTGGAGGGGCCATTACAACGGTAAGTATCAAAAAGCAATCTGTGATAGACCTTATCGCAGATAGGTTAACAACATTTGATTATCCTTTTATCCTGATGCATCGTGGGATTGAAAAGGGACAACATTTGCCCACTTTTCTATCCCACAATGCAGCAGAAAGGATAATCAAATGATTTTTACCTATTTGCGAAAAGGTCTATGTGTGATGTACAGTTATATGTTCAATATTTTCGCTATAGTTTGTTCAACACCAACTAGGCATGCTTTTATCACTTCAATATGTTTGCCATAGTTTGTTCAACACCAACTAGGCATGCCTTTATCACTTCAATATGTTTGTCATAGTTTGTTCAACACCAACTAGGCATGCCTTTATCACTTTAATATGTTTGCCATAGTTTGTTCAACACCAACTAGGCATGCCTTTATCACTTTAATATGTTTGCCATAGTTTGTTCAACACCAACTAGGCATGCTTTTATCACTTTAATATGTTTGCCATAGTTTGTTCAACACCAACTAGGCATGCTTTTATCACTTTAATATGTTTGCCATAGTTTGTTCAACACCAAATAGGTATGCCTTTATCACTTTAATATGTTTGCCATAGTTTGTGCAACACTAAATAGGCATGCCTTTATCACTTCAATATGTTTGTCATAGTTTGTTCAACACCAAATAGGTATGCCTTTATCACTTTAATATGTTTGCCATAGTTTGTGCAACACCAAATAGGTATGCCTTTTTCACTTAAATATGATTGCCATAGTTTGTTCAACACCAACTAGGCATGCCTTTAAAACTTCAATATGTTTGCCATAGTTTGTTCAACACCAACTAGGCATGCCTTTATCACTTCAATATGTTTGCCATAGTTTGTTCAACACCAACTAGGCATGCCTTTATCACTTCAATATGTTTGTCATAGTTTGTTCAACACCAACTAAGCATGCCTTTATCACTTCAATATGTTTGTCATAGTTTGTTCAATACCAAATAGTTATGCCTTTATCACTTCAATATGTTTGCCATAGTTTGTTCAACACCAACTAGGCATGCCTTTATCACTTCAATATGTTTGTCATAGTTTGTTCAACACCAAATAGGTATGCCTTTTTCACTTAAATATGATTGCCATAGTTTGTTCAACACCAACTAGGCATGCCTTTATCACTTCAATATGTTTGCCATAGTTTGTGCAACACCAATTAGGCATGCCTCTATCACTTCAATATGTTTGCCATAGTTTGTTCAACACAAAATAGACATGCCTTTATCACTTCAATATGTTTGCCATAGTTTGTTCAACACCAACTAGGCATGCCTTTATCACTTTAATATGTTTGCCATAGTTTGTTCAACAAAATAGGTATGTGTACATGTGACATTTTCATCAATCAATAGACACACATGCCACATGGTATTCTTTTCATTTAAAAATAAACATGAGTCTCTCTTCTAATAAAACTTCTTACATTTCTATACAATTGTCCTTTAAACTCAAGGGAGAATTTCCCAATTGCAAATGAATGTGAAAGGAATTATGTGTTTATACCAAAGTTCTTGAAATGTTGTGGGAATGGGAAATATATTATGTTTCGATCTAATGTAGATGGAACCCTCACGTGCAGCCAGAGATAACAAGAAATAATACCTAGTAGCACACACTGCATCATCTGCCTTGTACCTGGTCGTAATACTGGTTGTAGGTCGGCTCTTTTAAAATAGCCAACATCTTTTATTGCCCCCAATGCGATCTAATTATAATTATAAGTGTGTCTCACTATTTTAAGATTCTATAATAATCATGGAATAAAGTGTTGTTTATCCACAGCAAAGAATTTGTTTTGAACACATTCAAAATTACTAGTGAAATCATTAGCATATCATGTATTTTTATCACAACAACAACACAATTACATCACACAAATAATAAAATCAATTCACAAAGAATCCCATCATTGCTTTATATAGGTCTGTGAAACAAGTTTTTTTCTCACTAGCCAAACGTATGGTACGTCAAATAGTCTTATCTACATTTGCCTGTGGGGCATCTCATGCTCGGGTTGCATAGATCTGGGAAAGAGCCTGTGGAAGATCTTGACCGCAAAATGCAATGTCACACATCATCTGGATTTGCAGACAGCAGCATGAAGCTTGTTCTGCCAAAAAAAGCTCCCACAGAAATCTGGCCCATCTTGTTCAATTTTATTAGAACCGTCGTTTTGGCACTCAGTAAGCCTGCCAAAACTCCATGGTCAGTGGAAATATATTGGTTAGTGGAGTTGATTGATAGAGGGGGTATATGGTCAGTGGATATTACTAGTATTGGTCAGAGTTGAGCCATAGACATGGTAGAGGATGTTCATGGTTAGTGTATTTACTAATTATTATAGCGTCAAATAGACATGATAGACGGTTTTGAAATCAGAAGTGTTTGGATGAGCAATCTATTGCACTGGAATATGTACTCTCACGATCAAAGATGAATTACAGTATTCACAATATAATTAGGCTATGCATTGGAATGCACACTGACGCCACATTTCATTACAAATTGGGTAAAGTATAATAAATCAGCATTATTTTCCTTCTATTTCATTTCCAGGGTGAAATGAGAACTCTTATCAAAGCGGAACTGGATTCTATCGTAGCTGATTTCATAGACGTACTAGGCCCATTAAGAGATATGCTGCAACCCTTCCTTGACCTATATAATACTGTGTTTGGTCTCATAAAAGATGTTAAAGAGGCATTCCAGCTACTTAGAAAGATGTGAGTATCTGTATCTGTCCAGTACTGCAACAAACTCCAGTGCGGGATATTAATAGTTGCAGGCGCGGCTAGCTGACATGGTTAATGGTGGGCCCCCCTTATGAAAGATGACATCTGCATATTATTTTAATAAAAGTTTGGATTTGAAGGCTTTAACAGATGTGGATTCTCTAGTTATGGCGGGCAGAAGATTCCACTCCACTGTGGTTCTTGACAGGAAGGAGAATTTTAGACAGTCTTTCTTTGAAGTCTGGTGATTGAATGAGATTGATGCTGATTTGCGTGTAGATATGCCCCCTTGTAGTTTAGTTTGAAGCTGGTCTGTATTTATGGCGACTTTGTGGTTGACAGATTTGTACAGTAGGGTGAGTCTGGAAGCAGCTCTTCGTTCCTCCAGCGACTTCCAGCCTAATTTGGATATCATTGAAGACACGCTGGATTTTCGGCGGAAGTCCTTGCAGACGAATCTGGCTGCACGATGTTGAACCGCTTCCAGTTTGTCTTTGTGGTTCTGATGATGAGGATCCCATATGCTGGCGCAGTATTTGAGTTTGGGTCTAACAAGGGTTTTGAAGGCAGTCTCTTTGCCTGCTGCAGAGCAGCTGTAAAGATTTCTACGGAGGAGGCCAAGGACTTTGTTTGCTTTTGAAGTGGTGCTGTTGATGTGATCCACACTGGTCAGTTTGTGGTTTAACTCTACCCACAGGTAGGTGTGGCTTTTGACAGTCTCTAAGGGTTTTTGGTTCATGAAGTATGTTGATTGAATTGGGAGGTTTTTTGTGGGTGACGTGCATGGCGTAACATTTGGCAATGTTAAATCTCATTTGCCAATGGGACTCCCAGTCGCAGAGAATGTTTATGTCGTCTTGCAATTTCTGTCTGTCCTCATCAGGAGATATCTGGCGGTATAAGATGAAATCGTCTGTCAGGAGTCTTACTTGGGACGTTATTCCTTCTGGTAGGTCATTTAGATATAATATGAAGAACAGTGGCCCAAGGACCGTACCCTGGGGTACACCAGAAGTAACATTTATAGATGAGGACGATACACCCTCTAAAATAACTTGTTGAGATCGCTTTGTGAGGAAATTTGTGACCCACTTATGTAGTGATCCAGTGATCCTAGCATGTTTAAGTTTCAGAAAGAGTCTTTGATGAGGGACAAGGTTGAAAGCCTTGCTAAAATCCATGATTATAACATCAGCTTGTCCTAGCACGTCAATAATTTTAGCAAGATCGTGGACAGTAAGGGCTGACTGAGTCTCACAAGATCGACCTTTGCTAAAACCGTGTTGCTCATCATTTAAGAGACCATGCAATTCAAGGTGGTGCATCATGTTGGTATGAATAATATGTTCAAGGATCTTGCAGGGAATTGACGTCAATGAAACGGGCCTGTAGTTTGATGGGTCGGTACGGTTTCCTTTTTTAAAAATTGGGGACACATTTGCTGTCAGCCAGTCTGCTGGTAGTTCACCGGTGTCTAATGACTTCTGGTATATCTGATGCAATATGGGTGCAATACTGTCTGCACATTCCTTCAACACTCTGGGCGTGATGTTATCGGGGCCCGGGGCTTTTTGTGGTTTCTGTGCTTTCAGAAGCTTTAAGACACCTTCAGTAGTTACGTGTATGTGAAGCATTGACGGAGCAGTCTCTTTCTTTGCAGAGGGAAAGTTTTGGCAATCTTCATTGGTGAAGATGGACTGGAACTTGTTGTTCAGGGTGTTTGCTTTTTCCAGGGCAGTTGTAGCAATACCATTTGCCGTGTTGAGAGCTGACACGCCAGTGGAGCTTTGCCTTAAGCTTTTGATATATCTCCAAAAAGGTTTTGTATTGCTGCTTGACAGACTTTTACCAACTTCGTGCAAATGGGTGCTACGTGCTTTCCTTAATTCACGGTCTGAAGAGCGGCACAGATGTCTAAAGTTCGCCCAGTCAGAGTCTATACCTGTTCTGCGGGTTTTATTGTAGACTCTACGCTTGCGCCTGATAGCTCTTTTGTGAGAGTGCTTGAACCACGGCAGGTTAACATTTGGCTTAACCATTTTTGAAGGGATGTGACGCTCCATTGCAGAAAGCATACAGTCTTTGAGTCAATACATTATATAAAAGGCTAGCATGTGGTCAATAACCACCTGTCCCACCTTTAACATCGCGGTTACCATTATTGTCAATCTTTTTTCTCGATTTTGATTAAATCAAATATATATTGACCGGTGGTTGCTGATCACTTATACCTAGGGCTGTGCCACTACACTACTTGCTTATCATTGCTGAGAATGAAGCCTCCAGTGTGCTAGCACCACTCCCGGTTACTATGCTAAGAGTCACATAGAGCGTTGATGAGCTTGCGTCACACACATGATCTGTCAAGCATTGGCATTGCCAAGAATAGCACCACTCCGGTTGCTATGCTAAGAGTCACATCGCACATAATGTCCTCATATGTAAAACTCATTCAAATTTCCTCTCCCATTACTATTAGACTCCCTGATACCCAAGTCCATATACACAAATTAAGTTACACCAGGTCTAAATTAAGCCCTGGTCTATATGGTGGTTAATCCTGCAAAAGCGACCCTAGAACATACATTTCTTTCCCTCATATATTCAAAACAAAATCTGAAAGTAAACCACTTCCTCCTTATATTAAAGGTAGATGTTCCGATTGCTGGCCCGATTTCCAACATGATGTTTTCTATTTTACATGAAAGGTCATCCCTAAAATTGTCGCATTCCAAAGTTTGAGTTGCATAACTCCAATGGTTCTATTTTTATAAGCACAAGGTCACAAAAGAATTGCCCATTGAGTAGAACACAAACTGTTTAGTGGTTAACCACCTTTGACAGTAATTCACCACATTTTAGCCTATAATTTCGAAGGGGAAAATATCTGGCCCCTAAGATTTTATAGACATAATGAGAAAAATCATAGCCCCAAAAACGTGATCGGAATATACACCTTTAACTTGCATGTTAAATACAAAATGTGCCCATATCACAATTGTTAATAGTTACAATCCTAAGGAATGTGAATAACAAAAAGTCTTTCATGTAGGGCTATCTTCTATTTGAACTATGAGGTTTAGTGTAATCCCATGTCCATCTTGTTTTGTGCATAAAGCCCTCAATATTTCTTTATTAAAGAAGGTGCGCAAGACCTATCTGTTCCTGTTTTGTAACCTGTATTTTTCCATATTCATTTATCTCTCTTCCCTTTTTTCTTCCATCTAATATACCTTTGTGATAGGTACATTGTATTACCATTATTTAGAGAATAACATGTAGATCTTAACTGTTTTGCTATATATACGTTGTTCTCATAATGTATATAGCAAAACAGTTACGAACTATATTTTATTATCATTCTTATTTAGTTTATTGGTTATTTTCATCTTTTATCATAAAATTAATGCTTTTTGTTAAATTTATTTTACTCAAACAACCACAAATTTCCCCCTTTATAAAATCGGCAAATCCAGTGAGTTGTTTACCAACTTCCTGCTTTGAATTATCGCGTTCTTTAGTGCACACGCACACGGCAACCCATACGCCGGCAACTTTGTGTAGGGCACGCTTGAACATCTTAACACGATGACCATACGCACTGAAGGTAACATTATTCAAATGAATAAGGCCCCACCAAAAACTATATATTATCGGTCTCATATTATAGGACGTATCGACTGTAAATCAGCCAAAAAACAATAAAATTGCCGGTTGACATCCAAATCCACACCCACTATATAAGAATCTTTCATACCATTATTATTGAATATTCATTTCATGTAGTATTGACGTGTATGAGTATACAATATTAGTATTGAGTAATTCATTCAAATTTTTAAACTTTGTCCACAGTTTCCAGGATGCAGTAAGCTTCATATCCAAGATCTTTGGCCCGAAGGCCCATGTGAAATTCCCTCGTAAATACAGGTTAGCAGGTAGGGGTTGCCAGACGGATGGATTCTATCCAACAACTGCTGATGGACGCCATACAGATCAGGGCGTGGATCTGGAAGCAAGTGGAGTTGTAAGTAATTAAGAGTATTACAAATGTTTAAGATTTGTTTTTTGTTTGTATTTGTTTTTCTATTGATTTTGAGTTTTTTAAACTTGCAACACAGAAGGACAATTACAGATACAAAAAAGTACAAAAATACAGAGTAATACAAATGCATAAAATCCATATACACTTAATAATAATATGTATCCAAATGCAAAACATGGTGATATACAATCATAATAATGCTTATCGAATGCGGAAACATGATAACAAAGTTTGACCCAAAGGTTTTACTTGAGATGGTTGGGACTATGTCCCATTTCTGCATATGCAGTCAATTTTTTACAGTCTTTGTGCGCATTCATACTCAAGCTTTATAGTATCATGAATCATATTTTTAAAGGCATGGATTGATGGTCTAGACTTTTGACATCTGCTAATATATATGTGTCTTCTGGCGATGAGTAATATCTGATTGATTGTAATGAGGTGGCTAATCTTGTTAATTGGTATAATTTGTTAAACATAGATAGTGTTGGTATGAATTTTTACATTTTTAGTGTCTAACCGATCAGCTCAAGTTCTAAATACTCCGATCACCTATCATTTCCTCTTTGATTGACCGATCAGATCACCGATCATGGATTTAGTGCGCAAGTGCACTGCAATGCCTATAATAAAAGTAAATTTCTCTCGTGTGTTGCCGTACATAGTGTAATAAGGCCAACAAAAATAAATTGTTTGTTTCTCCACGTCCGACTAAAAACGCAGTGTGAGAAAATATGAAAAAATCTAGTTGTTCCCAAAATGTTGCTCAACGGCATAAATATTAATTTCAACATAGTATAAAACAGTTTTTGGGGTAGTTAGTATGGGAAAAATAGGTTTAGTAATACTTTCACGTATATATTACTAACAAAACTTCAACACAATGTTCTTTCGCTTTTCTTAAACATTCAAACGGTATCTGCGCATTGCAAACTCGGTACAAAAATAATATTTGACCGAGTTTGCAGTGTTGCAACCATGTGCGACAATATTGGAACTTGTATTAACAATCTGCCACATCAGGAGACATGGCAAGAGATCAAAATCAGCAGTGTGAAGGTGGCCGAGTGTAAAGCAGCAATGCCTGGACTTTAATTCACAGTATTCATGCGAATTTATATTCCCAAATACAATATCCGTATTTAAAATTTTAAAAATCCGACCGACCGCCCCTACCTTTTGAGGACCCTCAATGGACAAACAAACAAACAATTTTTTTTTTTTTTTGCCTAAGTAGTAGTAGCATTTGTGTACTTAACAAAGCAGATTATAACGTGTGAAACAAGTTCAAATGTTTGAAATAATTTTTTTTTAAAATTACTCTTTTTATTTATCATGTTTACCTAGTCTTAGTCTCTAATGACATCTGTCAATCAAGTCATTGTTAACAAACTTTGCGAGCAGCTTGTCCAGTACGACCATGCGCGTTGAGTTGAAGCTTTGTACACGGCACGCTGGGTTTTCCAACAACTGCATTGCGAAAATAATAAACTTAATAGACTCGCATCAAGTCTGCGATTGCAATGATTCGCTATGTTCATATCGTATGTGCATCGTACGGCAACTGAAACTTGTAAATAGTCAAGCGTAAAAATTGCGTAGCCTATCAGTGGAATTTACGATATTACTTTCTAGAAACGTTATCGTAATTATTTTAAGAAGTAAGAAGGTGAGTTTGAGAGGAATTTTAACTGAGAAATGACGACTTGATAAGCTTCAAATTGGGTTTTCATACTAGCGATTGATCGCTTCATTAGATCGGTAGATGAAGGAATTTTTACCGATCCCGATCAGATCCCGATAAGCTTGAAATCAGGCTGATTCGGAAACTCCCGATCTGATCTATTAGACACTAAAAAAATTAAGATTTTGGATGTTTTGCTAATTAAGTTCTAGGAACAAGTGAACCAAGTTGAACTGAACCATAATTTTTTTTTTAAAACCAACAACAAACAAGTCCATTACAACATATATGATCTTTCATTCTACAATTAATGTTATTAAGTCTTATGCCTGCTGAAAGTGATGAAAAGTTGAAAGAACAACTGAGAGTTTTATTATCTAGAGTTGAGATGGAATGATTGACTTCAAAATATATACTACTAACATATAGGTTAACTTTCTTTCTACCATTAAAATTATCAAGAACTTTGAAGTTGTTGAGGAAAGATATAGGAACTATATCCAGAGTTGAGATAGTTCTAAATAAGATGAAGTTTTACTCTAATATCACAATTTAAGTCTTTATGGAATCTACGGATGAAGGTTGTAGGAACAACTGGAAGTTTTTTTAATCTAGATTTGAGATAGAGAGATTATCTGCATATTATATTATTACTGACATAGATGGAGTTTCATTCTACTATCAAAATTGTATACTGTCACGGCAAAAGTGTGCAGTTGTTGGTAAAATGTATTTTGAGATTATGAGGAAATACAGACAATTTTACAGTTATCGCTCTTGATAAAATCAGAAAGCAGTATCCAATTGTAACCACAAAGGTGTAATTTTGAAGCATTCAAAAAGCTTCTTTTGTTGGTATCAAGATGTCAACCTTTTCTTTGAGAGACAACGGCACTCTTTTGCTGCAGCTGTACACAATTAAGTAAGTCTTTCATGAAATATGCTGATGAAAGTTGTAGGTCCAGCTGAAACTTGATTACCTATATAGGCTATTATTCATTCAACTATATAACTTAAGTGTAAAAGATATTAGTTTTCTCTACAATCTTAATTCTCTCAGATTGTCTCGCCATTTCCTGGAACGATTATCCGCTCTAAAACCAACACTCGTCAAGTTGAGATTCGACCAAAAGGTGGCTTTATGAGGAACATGATAGTGATTATATCCAATATTGTACCCAATACTACCATAACAACTACAGCATTTACAAATGTAAGTATATACGGAATGACATTTGTTAACGTTTTTTATTGTTAACATCTGAAATATATTCTGAGATGTATGTGTTCTCAACCAGAAATAAGCCTATAGACCATATTTTTCTACAAAATGTTCACTTTTTGATGCAATTTGCTTCAAAAGATGTCTAACCCCTACACACTTTCTGTGAATCCGCGCACTCAAATATGATTCTTGCTACAAGCCCATTTTCAACTTCACTGTAAATTTATTTTGAATGAATACAATTATGCACGATTTTTGAATGATTTTTGTTTGATGGAATTGTTACTGAAATGGAGGAAGATGATTAAAAACATAATAGAACAGTTGATGTTTAAACACCTAAGATCTACAAAAAAAAGTGATATAATCACTCAATTGATTTCTTTTGTAATTTTGAGTATTTTCCTTTCATTTCTTTTCTCACCATATAAGGTGTTGGCTGGTACACCCATTGGAATGCAATACGTAGGTGGGCCGTGCATTGATCATATTCATTTTGCAGTAAAGAAACTCAAGAAGAGTAGGTTTGCGGAGATCTTCAACAAAGTGAGCGACACTTTCTCCACGGGTGGTAACGAGAGTCTGACTGCATCCGAGGTAGCCGCTAAAGCAGGATACGTTGACCCAACCAAATACTTGGAACCACGCCCACTTGAGATACCAAAGTGGGTTCAAGTGTGCGATGACTACAAGCTGGTTATAATGGTATGAAAGTTCAATTTCAATTTATTTTTGATCAGTATTTTCTTTTACATATGTTAACCCTAATTCTGTTTCTCAGGGGTGATTTTGGAATACAACTCTGTAGGACAAAATGTGCCAATAATAATGACCAACAACTGTATCTTTGCCTAGATGCAGGAATTGAACTTTTTTAAATTTTAAATTATGATTATTTTAGACCTGACACATGAATGCAGGGATGAAAATGAATTGGCAAAAATCTTAAGTGTGTTTTCAAGTCAAATTTGTTTCAAAAGTATGTCAAAACACTACTTCATGCTGATGGGGTATTAGAAAGGCCTGAATTATTATCAAATTGTAATAAAACATTAAGGGGGCTGTGCACCTTCAGGTACAGCCTCCGTAAAACTGCCATAACTTCTTCATTATTCATTTAATCTATATAAAAGTATACATTTTTTTGCAGAAAAGGGTTCAATGAATCCAACCATGATCATGAAATTGACCATTTTGGTGAAAATGATTAAAAACACGTTTTTTGACCCAATTAGGTTTGGAAAAGATAACTCAAAATATATTTTGTCAAATTTTGATTTTTTTAGAACGTTTTGGTCTATAATTCAAAAAATAATAAAGATTTTCAACAAAAAACAACAACTATTCCTAGGGAATTGTATGAGGAATATAATAAAACTAGTATGACAAAATTTGACAAAATATATTTTGAGTTATCTTTTCCAAACCTAAAATGGGTCAAAAAATGTGTTTTTTATAATTTTCTCCAAAATGGTCAATTTCATGATCATAGTTGGATTCATTGAACCCTTTCCTGCAAAAAAATGTATACTTTTATCTAGATTAAATGAATAATGAAGAAGTTATGGCAGTGTTACGGAGGCTATACGAAGGTGCACATCCCCCTTAAGACAAACAGTGCTGTTTTTGTATAATTTGAAATGTTGACATCTGTTGTGATACATTCCAGGGTGCAACCATTCGAGCTGGTTCACTAATGGGTGGCAGACGTCCAGGAAAAAAGAACACCTCACCCAAACGTGGAGCCCCACCTGCTACTGCAACTCGCCAGCTATCTCAGGCTGCAAGAAAGCGCCCTCCGATGACACCAGTTTCTTCAGCTGCGAAAACAGGTATGTAGGGCCCAAGAGACTATTTTCTGCACGTTTAGAGACCATCTTTGGCAAATAATTTGTTATAACAATTACTGTTCATAACAGACCAAGATTTGCTTTATTTTAAAACCTTTATTCAAAACATTTGCCCAAATAGTGTGGGACTACATTGGCGACCTTCGACTTGTTACCATGGTATTTTGTATTGATGTAGTGAATTTTTTCTTCTTTCTTAACCCATGTATGTTTTATGGTATAGTTAGGTTTTAGAGTGGCATACCTAAAACTCCTCCAACCTGATGTGGCTTTGATCAACGCCTTGGAGGAGGAAATGGGGTATACAATGATGTGACAAATGTGACAAAATAGCTTATTTTACCCGCTATGTGCAGCGATCCAGGTCTGCCGCAGCATTGTTATGGGTGATGACCAATCGAATATCATCATTCAGTTTAATCTATATCACGACCTCATCCTTTGAGTAGTAGCACGCTATTTTGAATCCAGTGTTATCCACTCGTTTATTACAGTTTTCAAAATACCCTGAAGCACATTTGATTAAATTACCATAAAATGACTTAAAGTGAACAGATCTTGTCCATTTTCAATATTATTTGTTTGCCTTAAATTACTGTAAAGTTAGTTTTACTGCATCTGTTTATTGCAACTTAAAATTTGAAATAACCTTCCACATTTAATATTTGTATGATTTTCATTGATTTATCTTTCCTTCTATAGTTTAATCAGTTACAAATTGGTGAGAAATAATCATTTTTTATCTCTAGGTGCGCAAAAGTATTATAGCCACCCGCACATGGATATGGCCAAACAAACATGTCACACATATGATGCACAGTGTTTTTGTTAGCACACGGTTATGGCCAAACAAACATGTCACACATATGAAGCACAGTGTTTTTGTTACCGTCGTGCGTGCCAGCATACTTTTGTATTCCTTCACTGCTGTAATGAGAATTTGCCAATTTGGAGCTAATCAAACTATAGAATATAAATCTTGTTATGACACCTCCTGCAATACACATTACATGAATCTATTTGCTTTGTTCACCTCAAATCCATTACAGCTCCTCCTGCAGAGAAGAAGAAGCTTGGCTTACCATTGCCTAAATTTGGTTTCAACCCTTTTGCCAATTTTACCATAAAAAAGCTGAAAGTTGGAGCCATACTGGCATTCCTGGATGTCCTTAAGTTAGATGAGACCAAAGAGTCACTTATCAAAGTGCTCAAATCATTTGTGGTAAGGCAACATAAATGGACAATTTACACTTATTGTTTGTGTTTTTATCAGGAAATATATAATACATAACAATTAATGTACCTCATTTACGGTCATTTATTGTATTTAATATGTGTCTGTCTTTCATACCACTAGGACCTATTTAGCAACAAACCATGTAAGAATCTTCACTAATTGTATCTAATGTGTCTGTCTTTCATTCCACTAGGACCTATTTAGCAACAAACCATGTAAGAATCCTCACTAATTGTATCTAATGTGTCTGTCTTTCATACCACTAGGACCTATTTAGCAACAAACCATGTAAGAATCTTCACTAATTGTATCTAATGTGTCTGTCTTTCATACCACTAGGACCTATTTAGCAACAAACCATGTAAGAATCCTCACTAATTGTATCTAATGTGTCTGTCTTTCATACCACTAGGACCTATTTAGCAACAAACCATGTAAGAATCCTCACTAATTGTATCTAATGTGTCTGTCTTTCATACCACTAGGACCTATTTAGCAACAAACCATGTAAGAATCCTCACTAATTGTATCTAATGTGTCTGTCTTTCATACCACTAGGACCTATTTAGCAACAAACCATGTAAGAATCCTCACTAATTGTATCTAATGTGTCTGTCTTTCATTCCACTAGGACCTATTCAGCAACAAACCATGTAAGAATCCTCACTAATTGTATCTAATGTGTCTGTCTTTCATACCACTAGGACCTATTTAGCAACAAACCATGTAAGAATCCTCACTAATTGTATCTAATGTGTCTGTCTTTCATACCACTAGGACCTATTCAGCAACAAACCATGTAAGAATCCTCACTAATTGTATCTAATGTGTCTGTCTTTCATACCACTAGGACCTATTCAGCAACAAACCATGTAAGAATCCTCACTAATTGTATCTAATGTGTCTGTCTTTCATACCACTAGGACCTATTTAGCAACAAACCATGTAAGAATCCTCATCAATTTACTGATGATCAGCTCAGAATAGAACTCACAGAAAGAGGCAAAAATACATCCGGTGCTAGGGAAGTACTCATTAAGAGATGGTTACAGCCAGATGGAAGTAAGCATGATTTATGTAATGGATTGTGGAATTTAATACTTTCCATGTGGCAGGCGTCTGCAGACGACATGCCAAAATTTCACAAAATGTTTCAAGAGCGTTAAAATTATTAAACTTCATCATCATATTTGGAATCACAATGAGAAATGCATTACATTAAGTACAAACATGCCTGTTATTGGTTCAGTAATTCTTGTGATAGACTTTGAAAGTTGGGAAAGGTTTCTGAAAAATCTGTTTTGTACATGGGAAAACTAATAGTCGCGTGGAAAGTGTTAATGAAGTGAAAACTCAATTCCATTAGAAGTATGAATATAAGTGTTATAGCTTGATTGATTTATTAGACTAGACAGGTTATTGGTGAGGACCATGCTATGTGATTGTTAATTAAATGCAAGAACTCACCAGAAGAGTTACCCACAGTTGTTGTACTAATTGTCACTGTCATAAGGATATGGACGAAATTCAAGCTATTTCACGCCAGCGTGATTTGTTGTTGTTTTCGGGGTTGCGTCCACATGAATGATATGCACGAACAACAATGTATGCATGCACTTGGTGATTTCACGTTTGATCAATCAGGACGCAACGTTATTTCCAGTACGCACTTTCGGGTTTACGCATGTACGCACGCATTGGTGGAATTTTGTATCATTACCCTACTGACTCATTGTCTCCTTCTTATTTTCCCCATTATCCCACAGAGTGCCCTGCCTTACTGTTATCTGTACCCAAGTACTTCTATTGCCGCATGGATTCAAACTGCCTGGGTATAGAGTGTTGTCTGACAATACCCATAATGTCTGCTAGTGTTTCCTTCAAGGCTTATGCACGTATAGATCCGTGTAAATTCAAATTCATCACTGGTATCAACGACTTTTGGAATTACACTGTGGATCTTCTGCCAGATGATCTGATAGAGTTTGGTAAGCATAATAGTGTATAATGGTTAATAGCTAATTCTCTAGGGTTTGTGGTATTGGGGCATTAAGTAATCATATAGGCCTAGTCCTTGGGTTATGGACAGTGGTCCCGTCAAATTGTTTATTCGCCAAAGGACTATTGAGTAGATTTTTGAAGTTCATATTGGTGTAGGTGTGATTATAAATATCAAAAGAAAAAAAGTGTTTATGTTTTTATAAAAATTAAGTCATTCTGAATCTTTTTAGTTGGAGAATCAACTTCAGTGTATGGAATGTTAAAAAACACCCTTTTTTGACCATCACTGGGTGTATAAACACAATGCTGTTTTGTTGTAAATGTATTTAGACAAAGCAAACATCCTGTGTACAGCATTGTCTGCCGTATTGGACATCTATATAATTGTACCCTCTGGTTGAAAGCTCTCAAAAGCTTTATTGGAAATATATATTTGGCTTTAACCCTAATCCCTTCTATAGAGTTTCAGCCAAATCAATCAAGTGAAATTGTAGACCATATATATTTACCTGCAGTCACTCTCACTACCCCTAAAGTTTAGTCAGTTCCAAATTGGCAAGAAATGTGTGAATATTATTATCTATCTGCGGGCAAAAACAGTCCAAGTGTACACAGGCGTCACCGCAAGTGATGCAAGATGCATCCTGGTGCGGCCTATTGCATTATGCGAGTCTCATGCGCGCTAATGCTCTTCTATATATTAATTCGCAACTGTTAAGTGGCCTGTAAATTTGGAACTAACTGAACTGTAAAACACTTGATATTCACGAATACTTTATTTCGCAAATTTGAAATTACTGCTATTTTTGCGGGCATTTAGTTTCGCGAATCTGAAAATGTTACAGTTTAATACCTTACAATCCAAAATTGTCAGTTTCGCGGGTATTAAATTTCGTGAATCCACGCCCCTCGCGAAATTCGTGAAATTCATGGTTTTACAGTAATAGGAGTCTCTTTTTTTCTATCGCTGCAGTAAAGATAACAATTTCAAGAGAATAACTTATCTGTGAATGTAATGTCCCATCATAAGTTATAATAGTTCATATTTGAAACCATTTTCAGATTGGAATGAGGAGATAGAGGTTCCTTTTGGTGTACCATTTTTGGATGATTTGGGACTTAGAGTCATGTAAGTATTATCCGGCATCAGTACGATAAAATTTTGTTCTAATCTTAAACATGCAATAACAAGGATATATAGTCTCATTTGAATTGATGATAGCAATTCATGACATTAGCAGCAGGTTTCCAGGCATTAGAGCTTTGTATTATCATCCGGTAGCCTGTATCTCTCTTCTGTAGGCAGACGGTATCTTAAAACGATGACCCTTTTATACTATTGTCCCTCTTATACTATCGTACACTGTGGTAGGGAAGCCCCAACAGAACACACAGAGAAAGCCACAACTGAATCCCAAATGGGTACAAATGAAAAGTGATCAAATATCAAAATAGCATCGGTGGATAAACCAATGACATGAAGTGCCATCATGATCAAGACATAAGATTTATCTCTCTGTTTATACTACGTCACATATTTTCTTGGTTGGTCTTGTGGGTTTTCTGTTTTCTTTAACTTGGATACATTCTGATTCACTGCCTGTCGCCATGTGTGACACATTTCTGCATATATGCATACACTTGTTTTCCTAGCAGAGTTTGTGTGATGTCAGAGAATAGTTTGGGGTGATTTTATTGTGCGAGTGCAAACTCTATTGTTGTGGAGTGAAATTCATGATCTTATGATGCAATCACTATTCGCTCTTTGCACGGATCCGCCATTGGCGAGCCTCGAACTGGAACCACATTGAATACGACTATTCCATAACATTATGTAACTAGTTCGACTCTCTCTGCACAAGATCACTGGTCATGCAGTGAGACATTGTGAAATGATGCAACACTTTCATTCAATCTGATTTCAGCTTGAGGCTGTCCTCGTGAATGGCGGATCGTGCAAAAACGAACAATACACTCTGAAATCATCGCCCAACATCCGCGGGGAGGGGGGTACTCGGATTTTGGTTTGGTCGGGGGTGTGCCGCTGGAGATTCAATTTTTAGGGGTGATTTTGGAAAAATCGGTACCCATTTTTAGGGGTTTTGCTTCATTTTAGACCAAATTTTCGCAATTTATCGGGAAATAAGACCTAATTTTTGCAATTTTTTGCGAAAATAGACAAAAAATTCGCGAAAATAGACCCATTTGTAAAAGGTGACCCAATTATTAGGGATTTCCAGCACAAAATCATACCCCCATGTTTAGGGATTTTGTGCCAAAAAAGCTACGCATTAGAGCGGCACACCCCCGTATATCGTCTTAGGCGAGAACCCCCCCCCCCCCCCTGAGCCCAACATGTGATGTCAAAGAAAATATGTTATTTTTCTAATCTTTGATTCCAATTATGGCACATAAAGTAGTGTAATTGTATATCTAAACCCGACATTCTGCACAAAATGTTGTATGATTATGCAATGAAATTATATCAAGTAATTAGAATGCAACGATCAGTTGGTACTCGTACATATTTGTGAATCAAAGCTGTAAAGCATTCCTTACCCTGTACCTAAAATGTGACCCCATACGGAAGCAGACTTACAATGTTTAAATATAGACACATAATCCCAATTTTTCACTTGTTTTCATTTCTAGTCTTGGCATAGAAAAGACTTTAACACAGGTGATACTCAACCTAGGCGTGGGTTTCTGCCATACCAGTGGAGAAAGAAAATGTGTGGTATTTGTTGACATTCTAAAGGATACCTTCATCAACCTACCAGTATGTCATCCTAACGGCTCAGTTACTTGGCCTAAATGTAAGTAAATGGTGAAATACAGAGTGTCTTAAATGTGTGGTACATATTTTTATATAATGAGCCAGCGTTACCAATGGTACTGCATTACCGTTATGGTACTGGCAATGCTACACGTTTAAACGTTTTTCAGGTGTGTAAACTTGTACACAATTAACATAGAGCCTTGTATCAATTCTCAAAATCCTTAAATTGAGGATAAGCATGCTTACTTTATGTATATAATAAAGTATTTGTGACTTTTTCTGATGAAATCTGAACAATAGACTCATTTTAGATGTCTTTTTTCTTCATGCAGAGGCATTTATGTATGTATTTCATCACTTAAATTACTTATACCTTATTTCAATGTATGTGCATGCTTCTATTGAAACCGGGAGCAGCAGAACTGATTGGGTACATTGGGCGCCAAGTCCATGATCAGAATATCAAACAAAAGCTGATTTACATAAATCGCATTTCATTACTCGATGTCACCTCAAGTTGAGAGAGGGGCAGATAAGGTGTGATGTCAGCACATGTTCCTGTTATTGTACCAATGTACCTCCTTTGTTATGTCGGTTTGCACACATCCAATCAAAGGAACATGCTGGGGTGAGTATACAGACATACACTGTTATCAACCTTAACCAGAAGTGACAAGGAGTATAATATCCCGATGATTACATTTCTACTTTGTCTGTTTTCTCACAGTGGATGTTAAAGCGTACTTTAGCCGTGAGGCATTGACAAATAAATTGAAGAAAGTTGGTCAGAGTGCTGTAGAACAAGGGCTTGGAGCAGCGGTGTCTTTTGCTCTGGAAGAACTTGGGCTGCCAAGTGTAAGTTATTAAAAGTTTTAAAAACATATGGCTCCAAAACTGTGTAAAATCATAATCTGCATGAGTAATTCAATTAAAGGCATATAATGGGATATTTTCCATGGGATGCCCTCTATCTGTGATTTTTTTCCTAGAACTGCAATGTTTGTTGTTGTTGTCAAATTACATTTATAACCATGAAACTAAAATATTGTAAACAGTTACACAGCAGTATGTTTCCTAATAACTTAAAATCAGATTTGAAATAAGTTGTCCTGGTACCAGGACAGTTTATTTTCTGAGTCTTTTTTTCCGTTCATAAATAGAATTCCATGGATTGATATCGTTTTCCCGATAATTTAACACCGTTTACAGTGTTTCCGGTTACAACCGCAACTGTACACAAGTGGACACACCCCTACGGAATGCTTTATGATGAAAATCAAACAAATATGTTGAAACATTTCTTAAATTGGAAGCAGATTTCCATTTTGATTTAGCAATGTGCTGTGATGGGTTTTTAAAGGAAAATACAGTCAAAAAAGATTTGTGAGTTCAGGAAAGTCTTTCCTGATACATGTAGTCAAACTTTATTATAAGAACAAAAAAGTATGCATACAAATTTGAAAAGATCCCATATTATTGCTTTAAAGGAAGGACAATAAACTCCAAAATACACATGGGCTTTATTTAAAAAACATCAAAATGAATTCTTTGGTAAGAAATGATTCTATAAAAAGGGATGGAAAATATGTATGTATTGGATGTCAGGTTCTGAATGTTGCTTTCGGTAAGTAATATAATGTCACAGTAGAATGGCTACTTGATAAACCTGATCTTGAAAAAATTCAAACAGCAACCATTTTTCTTCCTAAAATATCTCATAAACTTTGGACATAGAGAAACATTTAACATATTCTCAATCTATTTTCACAGGACCTATTAGATGAAACTCAACCTTCCCCCAGACCTGACAGAATGAGTGAAGCGGAGATTACAAAGATATTAAATCAGCGTAAACTTAATGTGACAGGCACAAGAATACAGAAGCAGCTGAGACTTGAAGCAGACGATCACTGTATGTAATAAAACCCTAAAAAAAGTTCAGATTTTTTTTCTAATTCCCAACTTTTTCAAATATTTCGTGATATGTTCATATTGTATCGCTAATCAATTCTTCATCTTTCCATCGATACCACATTTGTAGCAATCATTTGTTTCAGTACTCAGCCACTTGCTTGAGAATGTGGGGAGGTTTCAATCTCAATGTGCAAAATCACCACTATTTTGTCCTCAAAAGAGCAACCCTGTTAATAGAGCACCTCTCGATACAGGAAGTAGTCAATGATAAACTTCGTTAACAAAGAGCAGAGTTGTTGTTTTGAGCACAAAATAGAGGTGAATTATTACATAGAGATTGAAACCTGTGGCTAAACAGTAAAACAAGTGATTAATATACAAATGGGATATCATTGGGAAGATACACACAGCTTTCCATGGATATTAAACACAAATGAATATATCACAAAATATTTGAAATAATATGTGGTTTATAAGGTGTTTATATACTGGAATATGTTTTGTTTTTTAAATGTAATGACTTTATTGAGCCATCTTTTGGTATGGCAATCTGATCCAATTTCATTGACAATTGTCAAATAAGTGTGTAGTTTGCCCAAACTTAGACAAAGATAAATTTTAAATGTGATACATTTTATGAAAGTTGCCACCATTTACAATCCAAAATGTTGGGTCAGGTTATTTTGACAAATTTATATGACAATATTACCATTAGTGTAGTGTTCTATTCACTCTGTCAGGTTAAAAGCAAAACATGCCAATACACATGGCAAGTCCACATAGTTATTGATAAAACATTTACAAAATGAAGTAAATGTAAATGTAGGTATATTTGTAGATGATATGCAATGTTGGGGTGGGGTGGATTGAGCGGGAGTATATACAGTACATGTATATAACTTCTAAACACATTTTCCATAATATTTGATTTTGCAGCCTGTAAACTGTTAAGCTTCTCCTTCACACTCCCCGCATTCCCCCCTGCAATTGCTCGCAGCCTGTACTGTTCCCTGGCACCAAATTGCCTACGCCTCGATTGCAGTCTCAACATCACCATAGCAGGGACATTCAAGAGGTCATTCCATGCGTTTGTAGAGGTAGATTCATGTGACTATATCTTCAAAGCTGGATTCCAGACTCTACAGTTTAGTAAGGTGCTGTTAAGCTTTGATTGGGGTATGTATATGTAAAGTATAGTCCAATTAAACTTTCCACGCAGCTATTTCTTTTACCAATATGCAAAACATATTTTTCTGAAACCTTTCCCAACTGTCAAGGTCTATCTCAAGGATTACAGAACCAATACTATACTCTATTTGGCTTCCTCTGGACAGTGACGTTACTTAACAGGCGCAGCTTTTACGCGCGCATATGTTTCTTCTGTCTTTCAACGCTCGTGTGAATATGCCAGCGCCTCAAGTAGGCGCGCGCGTTATGTGCTGCAATTAGTCAAATACGCAGTTACGTCACTGTCTCCTGATGGCCAAATAGACTATAGGCATGGTTGTACTTATTTCAATACATTTCTCATGGTGATTCCAAATATGGTAATGAAATGCATTAATTTTGACATTTTTGAAACACTTTGTGAAGTTTTGGAATATCTGACCTTCCTCTGTCTGTTGCCTCTGTACCTAAATAGCTTTGTGCCAGTATTACCAAGGTTGCTGGTTCAAATCTGTTCAGAAGCACATGTTTTGGGTTTTTTAAAACATATATTGTGCATTGGCCTACCCTGGGGAAAAATAAATAATTTAAAGGCAGCTGTTCCGATTTCTGGCCCGATTTTCAACTTGATGTTTTCTATTCTACATGAAGGGTCATCCTTAAAATAGTCATATTCTAAAGTTTGAGTTGCATACTCCAATGGTTCTTATTTTAGAAGCATAAGGTGACATGACATTTGCCCATAGAGTAATACACAAGCTAGCCAGGTGGTTAACCACCTTCAGGGGTAATTCACTGCACTTGGGCCTATAACGTCTAAATGGAACAAATATTGCGCCAAAGATTTACAGAAATAATGAGAAAAATATAAGTTTTCTTTTGATATCAAAATATGTTGATGTGAGAAAAAAAATCGGAACGTACACCTTTAATCAGTATATTGTAATAGGCATCATCATCCTTCAGCTGCAGAGCAGATGCCCACAAGATTTCTCCGTGCACTGTGGTCTTTAGCAAAGTGATGTAAAGAGTGACTAACTATCCCTAGAACATGTTAAATATATAGATCAAATATGCATTGTAAGAATAGAATATGCAAACTTGCATAACTTACAACTGTTTAAATTACTTTTCTATTTTCCTTTTCAATTTAAGTCAACCATATTAATAAGGTCAACTTTAAAATAATATCAACTGACCATATTTAAGCTAGCTTGATTGTTGTTATATGTTTAACACTTTCCAGTTTTCAGAAACCTTTCCTAACTTTCAAAGTCTATCGCAAGAATTACTGAACCAATACATGGCATGTTTGTACTTATTTTAATGCATTTCTCATGGTGATTCCAAATAAAATGGTAATGAAATTTAATTATTTTGACATTTCTGAAACATTTGGTGACATTTTGGAATGTGGTCTGCAGACACCTGCCGCATAGAAAGTGTTAATCAGATTTCTTGTATACTTGTCATAAAATGTAAAAAATAAATGAATTCAGCATGTGCCGTACATTTTATTTTATTTGATTACATTACTGCTTGCTTTTTTATGTATATTGTCTATTGTTTTCATCATCATCATCATCATCAAATTTTAGATAAATTTCCAGACTGATTGAATATAACTGAAGTTTTATTTTCAATTTCTTAGGTACACCAATTGCTGAAACTGTAGGTGCCATCAAGCTTGATTTTACGCTCAATAAGGATGATGAAACCAAGGAGTTTATTGTGGATTTTGGTGTGGGTATATGCCCCGATGGAAAGGACTGTATCATTGATGTTAAGGTTCTGACAGGCCACAGAATACCACAACCATTCTGTAATAGTAACTTTAGTCTTTCACTGCCTGGTAAGTAGGATAAGAGTTCCCGCCACTTTATCAAGGCAATGACTTCAGTTCATTACTGACTATAATTTAGGCGAAAATTGTGCGGCTAATATTCAACCATGGGCAAAAGGTATTCTACTGTGTGCTTATCTTTTGTGCTTTGCATACAATACACACATGCATACTACAGTACAGCTCACATTAGAATGGACATTGCAATGACACTGACATTGCAATGACATTGCACTGACATTGCAATGACATTGCACTGACATTGCAATGACATTGCACTGACATTGCAATGACATTGCCTTGCGATGTAACCCGATTAGTGCAGTCATTGCAATGTTGCAATTTCATTGCAATGACATTGCACTGATGTGTGTTGACATTGTCCATTCTATTTCAAGATAAACTGTATGTGTACAGCTGTTCATGATATGCACAACTCACACTTACATCAATAATAGACGGGCGCAATAGTAGGGTCTCCCGTTTGACGCCTTCATGTCTTTAGCCTTTTTTTGGTACAGTTCAAAATTATTTGCCGTCTGTGCATATTATCTGTAATTTTCATATGAATATGTTCAGATAATTAACTATCCTATTAAATCATCCAAACTGGTTCATTCCTTTAATTTTTCTAGATATTTTGATTTTCCGCAAACTATGCTGGGCATTTAACAAATAAAAAAACAGGTTATTTGAAATACTAATATTTGTAGACCTTTTAATGCTGCTCCTTAATTTTCCTCTTATACTACATAATATAAAACCTGTTGCAGGAATTGGATGCCATCAATCACTCATCATTTTATGGTTATTTTAGGTAAAAACACGTTTACAGATTTTGTGAAGACAGTTGGTACCAATGCTGCTAAACAAGCGATAGATGTTCTGCTGGATTTCTTGAATCTAAAGGGAAAAGTTAGCCAGGACCCATGCAATAGAGCAGAGCTGGCTCTATTAGACAGTAAGTAATTGCATTTATCATTTTATCTGTCAATTGCATAGTATGCTACATGTGGGAGGTTGTAGAAATTGATTGAGTTGTTACTGAAAGGGGATAAGATTGCTCTAGTTTCTAAATCTAGGGTCTTTGGAAAAGTTTCTAAATCTAGGGGCTTTGGAAATAAGGGTCTGTTTCCTAGATGCTGGGCACAAAGTGGTAAGAACCTGAACTGTAGTTTTTATAACAAAGGGCTTAGATTAAAATGATTTAGATTTTTACACTTTTGAGTCGGCAAAAACAAATCAGGTTGAAATGTGAGGTGTTTTATTGATAGTGAAAGATTTGAAAAATAATGGTAATATGTAGTCCATTACTATCAACCTTCAATGTCAAGGACCCATCAGGAAATCATCACATTATATTTTATGTATGGACATATTTGCTATGAATCTCATGTATCAACAATGTTAATGATAATTTTTCATGAAGCAAATATTTTCATGAATTTCTTTGAAAAAAACAACAGCAACAAAACAACCCCCTCAATCCAAAACAAAAAGCAGCTGACCAAAGCAGAGACTAAAACACCTAGGTATACCTAGGTATTTTGGTCTCAGCTAAAAGGTCTCTCTGCCAAGGAAAAGGTTTTTTAATCATCTTATGGACATGATTTGCTTAGACAAATATTGAAATTGCCAATTTATACATTCACATAAATAAATATACATTATTTAAAATCAAGGGAAATATTAAGATTTATACTGTCCAATATGTGTTGTTGTAAATGCCTTAATTTCTTTTATTTATTATTTTAAATCAAATAACAAGTTGTTTGCCTATAATACTTGCATCACATTTGCTTGTGTCTAACCTTGATTCCTTTTTATTTCAGAGTGTACACTGGTCTCACTTCCATCTTTATCAAGCGTCCTTACCTGTGCGATATACGATAACTGCTTGGGGGCACGATGCTGCCTGGAATTGGATCTACGCATCACACAATTGTCTGCCAATGCGTTTGCCTACTTAGATGGTTGTACATTCACTTTTCACATTGGGATTGGTGATTGGGAGTTGACCTGGCCTATGTTCACATATTCATGGGGTAAGCCTGCATGACGGAGCACTGTATAGACCATTTCAAATAGAAGTTTTTCCGAAAATATGACTGATACTCGCCTGATGACTCGGAGTCATCACAGACCACCTTCGAAACATGCGAGTCATCAGACTCCACACGCGCCTGTTAAGCATATGTAATCATGTCATTTTAAGATCTGTGTAAGAGTTTATTGTTTACTTACAGAAAAGTTAGTAAAATATGTCTATTTGTCAGACGTATAGTTCCTGTATAATGGTTTTACTAGAAAACAGCCTCATATGTAGAAATGTACCTAAATCCATGAGGGAAATACTTTGGGTGAAGACCATCATTCACTCCTTAAGCCTCAATGTTAGTCTGAACAGTAGCTACCCGGGTAAAAGAAAATCGTAATTTCGGACTATCGTCTGTGAATCTATTCTGCGCATCTCGTCTTGTCAGAAAACCTGGTCCATGTAAAAATGGGAATTTTTGTGTGATTAATGTTTACGCTTTCTAATTTTTAATTGTTTTGCATGTTTTTAAATTAGCAATTTGTAGCTTTATCCTATAGACCTATATGCAAAGGAAATACATTTGTGTGCTATTATTTTCGTAGTAGCTGCTTTGAGCACAAAAATTCCCACTTTATAGTAATTAATTTCTTGCATTTTATATACTCTTAAACCAGTTTATTTAAACTTTTATTGATTAATAGGTAAGCTTGAAACAATTGAACTTGGTAAAGCCATCCAGTTCAGCTTCAGAATCGACAAAGATGCCAACAATAATTTCCTGATAGATTTTGGCGTGTCACTTTGTTTACCAGAAGAGGATACCTGCATCATGCCAACTGTGTATATTCTTAGGAAGACTATGGTGCCGAATTTGGCGTGTAATCCTGATCAGCCGTTTGAGATACCAGGTAAATATAATTGTGTACCTTTTCAGGGGAGGGGAAATGGTGCCAAATTTGGAATGTAATCTTAATCACATCAATATACTCCTGTCCTTTCTGTACTCTTTACTCCTTATTAACGAACTTGACTTTTTAATGGTGCATCAGCGCCAGAGCTGATTAACAAGCTTTCTGAACAACCACTAACTGTATGGAATGGCTGTCATCTCATGTGAGAGGTGCATATACTCTAGAACATTTTAAGGAACCTTTTAAACCATATATATTACTCTTTAATACAACATCTCTTAGTGCTTTTTGTACTTGAGAAACAAGGCACATTATTAATGTAACTATGTATGTTACAGGACTGGAATTCCATTGCCATCTATGATCATCAGTTCTATAATTTCTTGATAATTTCAAACAATTCCCACACATCCTTTGCGACTGCCGCATAGTGCCAAGGTGCCCAATGTTATAGAACGCAGTTCATTGTACCTTCAACATTTGGACAAATGCGAACGTTATGCTAGGATCAAGAATAAGATTAACAATATCCATTGCTTATATTATATTATTATATGTCATATTTGTTTTCATACAGGTGGATCTCTGGAAGCATTTGCTACACAAGTCGGCACTAATCTTGTTGGAGCAGGTGTGGATGCTGCACTCAAACTTCTTAATCTAGAAGTAAGTACAAGAACATATGAAGGGTGTGTGTGACTAGATCAAATTTCACTAATCCCCATCAACATTGAGATTTTGATATCAAAATAAAGCCTATAATTTTCTCATTTCCCCTGCAAAATGTCAGGCCTGAGAGATATTTAGATGCTAAAAGCAAATATGTAGCAATTGCGTTCTGTTCTAGGAGAAAATTTGAAATGAATTTTTGCTTTTATCTCTAAACTATTAGAACTATTTAACTCACATTTTGGAATGAGACTGTGTGTGTACATATATTGATGTCAACTTTCCCTTGCGTTGTAATTGTGCACAAGATATCATGATGTGTTTAGTAGAGTATATGATGACGTCACCTCAAATTCACGAAACAGCTACCATTATGTATATGATGACGTCACCTCAAATTCACGAAACAAAGCTACCATTATCAGAGCTTGTGTCATGTCCATCAGCTTCTCAAGAAACAATGGACAGAAAGGTTGATGTTTGGTCATTACTTTTCTGTCAAAACCTTGTATCTCCATCTTGCCCTTCAGCATGTGTAAAGTAATCCTTTCCTATGTATACACTTAGGGCAGTTTACTATAAACATGTTCAAGGGGCAAAAACACATCTCTCAAAACCTTGTAATTACTCTTGCCCCTAAACATGTATAAAGCAATACTAACTATGCATAACCGTTGGGCAGTTTACTATATACATGCCGAGGGGCCGAGAAAACTTACAAGGTTTTGTCAGAGCAGCGACACTGTGGCTGTCTGCCTCTGGATGGCTGTTGGCTATAAAAACTGCTACCTTTTGTCATGAAAACTCAGATAATTTTGTAAGGAAACTTTAATTTAAAAAAATATAAAAATAAATTGGTTCACATATTTCTGTCCTCCTTATTGTTATTTTTTCTCTGTAGGGTATCATCAAAGTAAACGAAGTGTGTGAACGACCTCAAGTGGTTCAGGATGGCTGGTACAGAGGTAAGATAATATGTCAGGAATGAATAAGTGTAA
This sequence comes from Ophiura sarsii, assembly GCA_035610835.1. Classification (NCBI taxonomy): domain Eukaryota; kingdom Metazoa; phylum Echinodermata; class Ophiuroidea; order Amphilepidida; family Ophiuridae; genus Ophiura; species Ophiura sarsii. Next base: position 44,803,699 of record CM069442.1, read on the forward strand.
CATACCTTATGGTATTATTCCAGATGTACTAGATTCTGTGTTTTAGTAATCAATTAATTTGATTAAAAATAGTATTTACCCTTTGCATGGCCTGCCATTTGCAAGGAGAGCCTCGAACTGGTACTGTATTGAATGGGACTATTCCATAACATTATGTAACTAGTTTGTCTCTCTCTGCGCAATATGCTCGCAAATGGCGGATCTGGCAAAGAGCTAATGGTGTAGTAATTACGATATTCAGTCAAATCATGAAAGTTGGCCAGTAACACCAATTACAAAGGCTTATCCATCAGCCATCAGGCACAGATTCTTGTATGGAATATTGCTTCCAAATGTTTATTATTCCTCTCATTCATGGATGTTTATTTTATCACTCGAAACGTACTTATACATCTTCCCCTTATATTTTATCAAGAAATTATACTCTATTTCTCTTTCTCTGGACAGCAACATAACTTTGCAGGCACAGTATTTTACGCATGCATATATATCATTCGCCTTGCGCCTAACACATTTATGTGCTGCAATTAGTAAATGACACAGTTACGTCACTGACTCGTGATAGATTAATAGAATACAGTGTAATATTGCTTGCACACTGCGCAATTGCACATTGAGTGTAGCAGACTGAAAGCTAAAACCTTTGAAGCAGCCTGTTAGTCTATAACGGACTCTGTCACATCGACAATTTAGAAAGTTGTTCAGAATATAGTTGAGGCATAAGATAAATTGTGAGGCCTCTTCATTCAGCATCATTATTTGCTCTTCCTCCATTCATAACCAATTCTTTGCACAATTAAAACCAGTTATATACTCTAACAAAAATTGGCTACAACCTTGAACATCTTTTAACAATGGCGTGCTGTTACATGATCGCTCGAAGGCGACAAAAAACCCACCGTGTTCCATGGGAAACAGACCACTCGTAGAGTCGGTCGGTCAGGCGAGTTTTTTCTTCTTTTTTCTTCTTCTTTAAAACAATCTGTGAACATTTTGGTGAAGTTTCAACAATCTTCAAATGTTCCTTTTTCTTTGCAGAATGTCCGATAGCCTTCAAACTGCCCAAGCTACCAGACAGCATAGTTTGCACCCATGTGAAAGGCTGCTTAGGATTCCACTGCTGTGTCAGCTTAGATCTCAAAGTCACCAAACTCTCAACCCAGTTTTGGTTTATATTTGATCCATGTGTTTTCACCCTCTCTATGGGGCTGGGCGACTGGAAATATGATGTGGATTTCTTCAAGAACTTCAGCTGGAAAACACAGACTGATTTCAATATTGAAGACACTATTAAAGGATGGTAAGATGTTTGGAAGATACTAATTTTAATATAGAAGACACTATTGAAGGATTTTGAAAGATTGCTAGAAGTCCAGCGGAAACTCAAAATAAAAGTAGTAGCGGGGATATGCAGCAAACATGAGTAGTAAAATCAACCAGTTATTTTTTACTGACCTCCTTTTCATTGTAAAATGTATTATTTGCATGAGTCAATTAAAAATATAAAAAAATCCAAGAAAAATGTAGTCCTATTATTTGCCATGTGCATATTCTTCTTAGACCTTTTGTTATCTCATTGAGTAACACTTCATATTTTATGATGGCATACCCCTAACCAAAAAAGAAACCCATACTTTATTTTCCAAGGGCGAGGGGTGAAAGCAACAATCCAAAGAAAAGGGGTCGGGTTAGATTTGAATAACATATATCCCCAAATATACTAATGCATTGCTTTATTATTTATTCTAGGTTCATGATTGAAAAACTTGAGATGAGTTTGAAACTGTGGTTAAAACTTGATTTTTGCCTTGATCCTGACAATTGCATCGAGTGGCAGATATTTGATGGCACAGAAATCACCAACCCACTGTGTGATATCAATGCCTTAGTTATGCTACCTGGTGATGGCAGTGTTTCTGGGTTCATTTCATATCTTGGATCAAAAGCCACCTCAGAAGCGCAGTCTTTACTTCTGAGAAGTTTGAATCTGGATGTAAGTAGGAGAATTTTAAATAATTGTTTGTTGAATTTATCATAAAACTGGATGGGTAGTTTTATCACATTATGCATATTTAAAAATAGTGTAATCCTAGTTGTTCCATTCAACACTATTTTATATACTAGATTGCACCTGAGTGACCCTTCTGCCATACCTTCATTAAATTATTACAACCAGTTATCCTGTTACTTTTATTTGAACGAGACAGACACATTGCCCAAAGTGTTTGAATTATGTCAAAGTTTACTGAAAATAAACCTGGAACAGAGAGATTAACACTGCTCCAAATCATATTATTATTTCAGCAATATATAAGCAATGCCAATTGTGATCTCCAACGTCTGGCAGTACAAGAAAACAGTGAGTAAAAGTTGGTAGATGATATATTGTATATCTTATTATCTTTTCCCTTCGGGTAGTTTTAAATTCAATTCATATGCAACACACATCACAATATCATTAAGTTAAAAACACCTCGGATCATAGATAGATATATGCCAGAAGCATAACAACCCCAATACAATTGTGACACATTGTATGATACATCTTGTTTGTTTTGGCCTTTATTGATATTTATTAAATTATAGAATAGAATAGTTTGTAAATTTAAAAAATCAAAAAAAAATCCATACCTTATTTTCCAAATGTATTCAGAAGTATTCATACACTCTAGGTAGTGTCGAACCAATCAGAAAGCAAGAAACTAAATAGGCGGAGTGCATTGAAAGTGTCTAATGCACTCCGTGTGCGCGCTGTTCAATGCGCGCACTGCATGCTTTGTTTTGATAAACGAAGAAAGTTTAATAAGTATCAAAGTGTGTTTTCCTGAAGTATGTAGAAATTAAGGTAAGTGAGACGTAAAGTTTCGACAGCTGTTACTAACAATCTTCTGTGCCTATGATCACTTCAAAACAAGCTGATATCTCCAAACTTGAGGTAACACAAATGACACTAGCAAATGTACTATATCATTGTATTGTATAATTTCAGAATGTCCCAATATTCCATTACCGGCCAATGACATCTTAACTTGCCAGCTCATCGGTCAAAACTGCTATGGTGTACAATGCTGTGCCAGTCTTGATTTCAAGCTTGCCCGCATCTCCACCACGGCATCCCTTGTACTGGATCCCTGCAACCTATCCCTCACAATAGGCATGGGCACCTGGTCAAAGACATTCACTCTAGATGTTGAATTTCTATTTGAGAGGTACCAGACTTTTGATCTAAGTGAGGCTTTGAAGATTCGGTGAGTAATAATGAAAGTATTTAATATTATATTAATATTGACTCGATTCAAGGCAGTAATACCAGCAGTTGACAGCAACCACAATTTTTTTCTTCTCATTCTGGCATCTTATGCAAAGACATATCTGATGACATGCGTATGTGCCCTTGTGTATGCATTGAGTACATAAGTGGGTATGTGGATGGGCCACATTTAAAATGAACAAGTGGTTATTTCTGGGAACCCTGGTTCAATATAACTTCTTTTTCTTAATTTGGGATTTACATGGGCCAATCGTAAAGATTTTCTTATGAACCAAACCCCTGAATTTTGTTTAACTTTCCTCTCTTGAGCAATTCATAGTTTTGTAAAATCATCAAAGCGGTTAAGATAACTCAATGTTTTGCATCCTTCACATGACCATATCATGAATATCACCTGGTAACTGTATGTATGTCTGTATGTCACCAAACATCAGTCAGATATCATGAGGGCAGTTGGGGAGGGGGAGGGGGGAGGCGGTGAAAATCCAAGTATGTTTGAATTAGGTACAGGGTGAACTGCTGGAAATTTGAAACGGAAATACCCAATTGAAAAGAAAGCAATATTGATCCATATGAAATTTAATCTACAAAATCTTGCAAATAATGGATGCAGCACCAGACATCTTAATTTCCCCAGATATTGTATATCTTCAGTCCCCAATATGGCTTCATTCTAGATCTCAAAATACCTGACAAATGTTTACACCATATGCGCAGATGTCGGATAGCTAAAATCCCCGATGTATGCTTTATGATAGATCTCAAAAAACCTGATATGTTTAATCCATTTGCACAGATATCGGATAACTAAAATCCCGGATGTAGGCTTTATGATAGATCTCGTGTTGCGGATCTGCATAGATGGCAGTTGTGACTTTTCTCTACCCATACTGAGTGGGGCCAAGGTTAAACTGTGCGGTGCTGATATCGGATTCAGTTTGCCAGGGTCTGGAGGGATCAGCGGATATTTGGACACTCTCGCAGGCGATATCGTAGATGAAAATATTAATGCAGTGCTGCAGTATTTGGGGCTTGAGGTGAGTGTGTGGGTTTATAAGCAGTCAATGTTCATTGAAAACGTGTCAAATTTCAAAATAAATGAAACTGTTCCTAATCATTTTGCTTATGTTCCCTCGTTTCATTATTATCACTGTACAATTGATTGATACAAGTAATTATGTTTTTTTATTTCAGGATTTTCTCAGCGTGACTGAATGTGTCTTACCAACACCTAGTGCCGATGGTAAGTGAGTCTTACAAAATCATAAGACAATGGTATCTGTAGTCCGCAGCAAAGATGTTCAGCACTTTTTTTCTGTTACGATGGCGTACTCAGCGTAATTACAGAAGTGCAGTTCCCATTGGTAGAATAGAATAGCACGACTTTGAGCCGACTAACGCGCACATCCGATTGGCCTGATATATCTATGGCATCAAAAATGTTACCACCCACACTCTCATTATTTAGCATGTGGGCGAGGGCCAGTACTGAACTTCTTTACCGGCGACTATAAGATTTAAGAAATGTTTAGTTTTTTGAAACATGATTAAGACTTCCTAAGTGGATACTTTGTTCTGAAAAGGCATGAAACATGGTAGTAAAATTGAACGCCGCTAGTTATTGTACAGTATTTAAGGTCCATAGTGTTAAACATCTGCCCAGATGTTGGTTATATCAAAGTTTGAATTATTCTGACCTTTACTGTCTAATTTAAGAGTGGAGATCTAATACTTTCTGATTTGAAGGTAGTGGATGATATAGAGTATTTGACATCAATTGATATATAAAACATATTAACCAAATTAAAAGTATAGACCTTCCGGAATAAGAGTCGTTACTCTGAGTTTCATGCCAATAAGGCAATCATCAGATGACAGGATGGTAGTAATAGGTTGAATCGCAAACCCCATGCAATGTATAAATTCACAATCCATGGTGTCACGCTCAAACCAATTTCCAGACTTTTTGAATACTTTGACTATTTATTTTTACACTTTGCAGTTTTGGCACTCTATTCAAAAGTTAGTCTAACCATGAAATCTTGTCAATATTCATGAATTAATGTTGATATGAAACATATTACATCAGTCAGTTGCTGACTGCAATAATGAGGTAATCAAAAAAACTTGTTTTTGTTGTTGTTGCTGATAGCTTGTCCACTAGTCACACTACCAACGCTTCCAGATGCAATCCAGTGTATCTTGCATGATGGTTGTCTCGGAATAGAATGTTGTGTCAACTTAGATATTCAAGTTGTACAACTATCCAGTAGGGCTTGGGTGATATTTGATGTGTGTAACTACAAGCTGAGTGTTGGGATTGGTAACTGGTTCTTAAACATCACTTTGTTTTCTTACGAGTTTGGAACAGCGATAGATGAACCTATCAATGAGGCTTTAATATTTCAGTAAGTACACACAGGTTTTTTCCATAGGTATCTATAGTTGCTGTCATATTTCCTTTGGTCATCCAAATAAGCAAGCATGCTACATAAACCCACAAGTTTTCCCAGGCATACATTTTTAAAATTCTGAGCAAGCCTTGAAATTCAACTACCAGTGTGCGCAATGAATGTAGTCAAATTTAGTCAAAAGTATATTATGATGGCGACTATTATAGGTACCCATTTGCTGGGCAGGAAATGTTGGGCATATTTACACTGCAGCCAAAATGCAACAGTGTGAGCAAGCCATTTGCTGGATGACTCCATAATTTATAACATGTCTAATGCATTCCTTAAAGAATAAACATTCTTTGAGGCAATTAACCCTATATAGTAACCCTATTCTACATATTTTTGAACATCTCAAATAGGGTTCAATGTTTACAAAGAAATTCACACAAATGTTCACAAATTTCAACAACAAAAAAGTTTCTCAAAATAAATGTCAATAAATTTGAAAAAGAAAAGAAAATCTCAAAGTTTCGAAAGAATGTGGGTTGATAGAACCCGTAAGACAGGTTCACCCTTGACCTTATAGTGGTTTGCTATTCACTGTTCTCTAATAAGTACTATGTAATAATGTATAGGCTGTAATATATTTGTTGTGAATTGTCAAATGCATCATGGTTACTCTAGCTCATCAAACAATCAGGCTGGTATATATAGGAATTATCATTGAGTAAACTCAACATTTCATTTGGTAATCATTTTCTTTTTGTTTGCCTATCTTTTATCCAGCTTTACTTTGAATAAAATGGGTGATACAGACCTGACCATTGATGCAAGCATAGAGTTGATAATAGATGGAGGTGCAATCGTCTACCCATTGCTGAGTGGGGATAACTTTCCTATCCCATTATCTTGTGACGGTTTTGATTTATCGGCGGTATCTTGTGACACACTCTTGTGCTTTATCCATTCGTTTGCGGGAGATGCAGGACAGTTGGCGTATGATGTGGTGTTTGATACAGTAGGAATCAAGGTGAGAATCAATGACCAGTGGACGTTATCCAACTTTATCCGGGGGGTGGTACTACTCAATATAGCAGCACATATACTTACTTTTTTAATTTAGGTGTTATTTGGGCTTGTTATATGCCTTGTTTCTTGGGTTGATGAATTAACGGCAATGTACTACCTTACTCCTGTTATTTCCCTCTTGTTTCAATAATTGAATTTCCCCCAAGTTGCCACATATGGATGCGAATCTAGGGCACCAACAAAGAATGATAACAAACAAAATGATGCCTTTGTAATGTAGTGAAGACTTCTTAGAGTATCCTGGCAATACAAGAGAATAAACAACTGGGTGCTGGAGATAATTAATTCCCCACTAGTTCTGTGAGGAACACAATAAGGAACAGAGAAAGTTAAGCTATTTGGGTCACATCATGAGAAAGGAGAAGAACATCGAAAAGCAAAAAAGAGATTAAGAATGATTTCATTTTTAAACTTAGGAAACAGATTTTTAAAATTAAAAAAAAGTAATGTGTCTTTTTGAGTCAGCCAAAATATTTTTTTTCACCACTTGAGTTCTTGTAACAATTGTTAAAAAATTATTTCTCCATTTTAGGATTATCTTAAAGAGTCTGAATGCACAATATCAGCAGCAGAAGAAAACAATATCAGTAAGTATTTGTTTGCAAACATAAGGCATTCAAAACAAGTTTGTTTCCTTCCTGTAGGTTGGACACATTTTATTTTTAAGCAATTTATACAGCATTTGTGTATTTTTTATCTTCTAAAAAACCCTAAAAGGCCTTTTTTAGACAGATGATGACCAATTAGTTAGATTTCGCATTTAGGTTTTCAGACCACCTACACGTTGTTGCTAATCGGATAAATTTCACATTTTGCATATATTTTATAGCATATTATTTAACCCATAAAATAGGGTAATGGATTCTGTTTATTTACACCAATATAATGAAAACAGTAAACAAAAACTACTACATTTTATTTTCATGGTATTGCTGGCATAAGTTACACAAAATCAAAGATATTGATCATCATTATTATCCGGTTGCAGAGCAAGTGACCAGAAAATGTCTCCACATGATAGAAACTTGAGTAAGAGTGGCTAGCTGATGTTGTTTAATCATGCCATTAGAATCTCCTAGTTCACATCGATTATACATGAAATTAAGAAAAGATGACAAAACAATGTTAATACTTAACATTGAATCATATTGCTGTCTCTCTATGGGCTTAAAAACCTGACATAATAGTATATGTGACCCAACATGAGTAAATGAGGCGGAATGTGGCAGTAGTTAAATTGATTTAAGAGCACAAATGTGGGATAAGTTAAAAAAAGTAAAATTCAAAAAAGTCTTATTGCTGATCTTTGATACGTCTTGTATCTAACCAAAGACTCAAATTCATGAAAATAAAGACTTAACTACATTTTGAGGTATTTAATTTTCATTTACTCCATTGATTTGTTAACAAAGCCAAAACTTTAATTGCCCATAACTTGACAATTTGTATTTGATGTTTTGAGACAAAGTATTTTTCAATCATCTGTAAATTTGGTTTGGAATGTGATATGACATTGACATTGGTACCAAAATGTCCCTTAATATATACATTTTATCACGATATCACTAACTCAATATTCATATTTCCCTCATATGTGCCTCATTTACTCGCATTGGGTCACATATGGACCTGCCCATCCATTTAGTCTGGTAACCCAAGTAAAATTTCCATATTTTATCCTCTAATCTTTGGTTTGCTCTTTTTCTTGCCCTACAGATTGCCCTGAAATCAACCTTCCATATGCCCCTGACATGTTATCTTGTACCATCGATGACACGTGTCTGAAAATAACTTGTTGCAGTGCTCTAGATTTCGCCATTAAGTCGTTTAATTTTCAAAGCACCTTCAGTCTTGACCCTTGTATTGATAATTTCAAAGTTGGATTTGAGAATTGGATGAAGAGTGATGCACTGTCAACGTTTATGATGGGAACAACTGTTACTGAAATGATTGGGGAATCATTTGATATCAGGTGAATATATGTGATAAAATCATTGCCACCATTGATTTGAAATGTTATGATTATTAATCAATATATTACTCAATGATTAAAAAAAAAATATTGTAATTGTATCTTTCTTAACAATCTGCAAATCATCCAAGTATTTTGATGACATTTTTCCTCAAAGTTTTAATTCAAGTAATATGTGTATTTGTTGAAAATTGCAAACCAATTTATCAATGAAAATAAAATCTAATCTGAAGCGGTTATACATTTTTTAAATGTACAGTTTTGGAATTGTAAAAGGGGAAGATTACTACGACATATCACTTGAAGTTAGTCTCTGCATCGACGACAGCTGCATCACAACTCCACTGCTCATGCCAAAGGTGCGAATCCCTGAACCTGCCTGTGAGAGGAGACGTAAGAGAGATTTACCTGGTGATGATGGCTCTATCCTGGGATTTATTGATCATCTTGGTGGGAGGATCGGTGATGTAGCAGTTGACATGGTGATGCAAGAATTGGATATGGATGTGAGTCAAATGAATGGGACATATTAGGATTAGGATGAAATATAATATTTGAATTCTAAAACACTTTTAAAGGACAGGTTGTCATGAGAGGTATTAGTTTGTACCATGAATGTTCTCATTTAGTGGTAAAATTTAAATTGGAAGTATCATTCTTTTGCTCGCAACACAAAACATCTATGAAAGTGAAAGTGGTAATTTTTATATGATTAATATTGCACCTCTGCTGCTGATTTTGTACCTTTTTACTTGTTTTGAAATTCACAATTTAAAAAGCTCATTACATAGACTTGTTATACACAAAAGAAATATATTTGTTTGATTTTATTTGGCAGTATAACTGCTTGAAACATGAAAAATGGGACAATTAATTAAGCACAAAATTGTCCATGATCACAGTATACCTTGCATTTCTAGCGACTTATACACCAAAGAAATATATTGGTTTGTTTTTTATTTGGCAGTATAACTGCTAGAAACATGAACAATGGGACAATTAATGAAGCACAAAATTGTCCATGATCACAGTACCTTGCATTTGTAGCGACTTATACACCAAAGAAATATATTGGTTTGTTTTTATTTGGCAGTATAACTGCTTGAAACATGAAAAATGGGACAATTAATGAAGCACAAACTTGTCCATGATTACAGTACCTTGCATCTGTAGATGAATTATTTCGACCTTCTTTGAACTTCCATAAAGTTGAAAAAATGTATATAAGATTGAGGCTTATTTTGAAAATTAGGTATATTTTAATGTAATCTGTTACTTTTATCAATGAATATATTAACAATATCAATTATCAGACTATGGTCCTAATGTTTTATGCATTTATTTTCTTTGCAGGTACATGTATTCCATCAGCAGTCACCAAGCTGTGACATAGGGATAACTGGATCAGTTATTGGAAGTAAGTTAAAAAAATACTATAGTTGCCTCATTTACTCATTGTGTCTTCCTTCAAGACATTCTTGATGTGAGTGAACTAGAGGCAGTGGCAGCACTACAGGGGGGGGGGGGAGGATGCCCCACCCCGTTTTGTTTCCCAAACAATCGAAAATGTTGACTTTAAATGTCAAAATTACTTAAAATTAGCTTGGAGTCGGTCTGAAATATCTAATTTAAAACAATTTAAGCTAATTCCCGGCATTTGTTACAATAAAAGCTTCGCACGCATTTTGCACTTCCAAATGTTTGTCTTGCCCCCCAGATCTTTGTTTGCCCCCAAATTTTGTATCCTGGTGCCTGGTGCCGCCACTGACTAGAGGTTAAGAGGTTGATGAGAGTGGTGCTGCTATCTTTTATCCCCCCCCCCCCCCCCCTTCTAAAATAATTGGATGTTTTCTGTCTTAAACTAGTTGGTGCTGAGGTTGCAGTCTGCTGTTTGCCTTGGTAATTTGTTCCATGACTTTATGGCTTCTGGGAAGAAAGACTGGTTTTATCACCAACACTATGGTAGATACGATGCCATAGATTGCAAGGTCCATGCTAACCAGTGGGTCAAATTATTGTTAGAGGGCATTGCTAAGGTTATTTATAGGCATAGCTAGAAGGGGGTCTTCTGTACCAGCTCAGAATATTTTCAGAGTTTGAATTTATAAATAAATTAACATGGTCTGAACGTTTCGGAAAGGCCAGCTATTTTATATAAATCTTATACTTTTTGCTCCCCAAAACTGCACAGGGAAATGATATATCAAAGAAGTTCCAGTTTTATGCAAAGTCCCTTTTTCACTACATCATTCCTTATTATGGATCATGTCATGTACCTGTTAAATCAGAATATATACTTTTGATATTGCCCACTTAAGTATGAGCACTTACGTATCGATATATCTCACCGTTCATAATTTCAGGTTGCCCTCGCGTTGAGATACCCCACCTTCAAGACTTCATCAGCTGCCAAGTCCACGACAGCTGTACAGGTATTACATGCTGTGCGGTTCTAGATCTCATTGTTACCAGACGGCCCATATCCTTCACTATAGACCTAGATACTTGTAACTACATGTTGACTCTGGGCGTGGATAAGTGGTCTCAGAGTTATGAGCTGTTTGGTATTACCATGGCTACTGATACGACAGTTGTTGTTATGGAGGATGTTTTGGAAGTGATGTAAGTTCTTACAGAGCCGCTTAATTTGGTTTACATTAAAACATTTGATGGAATGGCAATGCAATGATCCTTAGACGCTGCACTGTTTTAATTCATAATTTACAGGTTAACTTGTCATATTGACCATGTAAAAGGCTTATCCTACAATACAAGCATGCCATGACCAATACTCCAATTAGCAAATCGGTGTTGTTTAACATATGTCCTTATTTTGAAGGGAAAATCGAAATATAAAAAATATATATATTTGTATTTATCCATTCGTTTTATGTTTGTTATGTCATAACATCTAAATAAAGAAGGATGTCTTGGGCTGGAATACGATCAAGTTTAAATCTTTCCTTTTCAGTTATCGCATTGAAAAAGATGCAGCAAAGGGAATATACACCATCAATCTAGAATCTAAATTCTGCATAGAAGATATTTGTGTGGATGCCATCATATTGGATGAGGCTGTAATTCCAGCATCAAAGTGTAAAGATAATACCTTTGATCTTCCGGGTAAGTGAAAGGAAGAAACCAATAACAAAATAGTCAAGGGGGACTGCTTTTATGGTTGGGGTTAGCTGCACAATTATCTAGGCATGGGGTGCTATGGAACTAAACTGTAGACCACAAAAGGGAGTCATTTAAATAGGTTTGTTTCTATCTTCAGAAATGTGTTATTTATTAAATAAATTAGAATGACTCAACGAACATAAATAGTTACTACTAATGGTGTCCAATGCAGCATAGCCCTCACACAAGTAAGTTTTAGCAGTAAGTTGATTTTGATTTTGTTATTTATGGTTACTGGATGACTGATAATTAATATCCATGTACATGTCAGTAGATTAGACGTTTATAATTTTATCCAAGGACTTGATCTTAAAACGGACCAGTAGTACTATTAGTATTATTGATATGGATTCATTGTTTCGTAACTGAGCATCTACACTGAATGAAGAATGTAACTGAACTGAAAACAACCCAAATCTTATTCACATTCCCTGAACATGTTTCCTTTGGGATCACAAATTTGTTAAAATTCTGTATTTCCACAATCATTTAGTACTAATGTTATAGTGGTATTTGTGTAAAAATAAATCCCACTTTAATTGTAACTTTTGAATCACAGTTAATGGATCGCTAGTTAATTTTGTGGAGCATGTTGATAACATTGCCAGTGACTTTGCCATGGATGCCATAACAAGGAAATTGAGTCTACAGGATACACTGAATGGAAGGATAGGGTGTACCTTACCACCACCTAAAGATGGTATGTTAATTGGATTTATGTATAACAGGGGACCTTAACTCTAGGTATTGCTGAACCTCTCTTTCCACAGCTTTGGCAGGATATGCCAGCTGAGAAATTAACATGTTTTGAATAAGAAGACGGTAGCTTTAACTCTGCCCCACATTTCTAAATGTTTGTTATTAGGATTTTATTTAGCCAGTAGCCTTAATCCCACCTTTTTATTATTTTCTTAATCAGTGTTAGGGGGAAAACCTGACAACATTTTACAAATGAGACCCATGGATTTTGGCTTAGAGGCTCTTAAAGAACCATTCTTTATCTTATATTTCACTGTTATTATTTGATGCAGACAAACATTTGACCATACACTGATACTACATAGTAATCAATTTTACAGTCACATAAAACCAAACATAATTTTAAAGAATAGATATTTTACTTAAAGCTTATCATGATATTATATTTTCATTTGTATCCCCAGGTTGTGATACTAGTCTTGTTTCCAGTCTTGACTCTTGTGCTATCATGGGTGATAGGTGCACTAGACTACATTGCTGTTCTAATCTAGACTTAAAGCTGGCCACCTGCTCTGTCACAACATGGGTAGAGTTTGATCCATGTGATTTCACTTTCTCTATTGGGATAGAGAACTTTGTGTTTAATGCCAATGTCTTCAATTACAATTGGGGTAAGTGTAACATTTAGTGTAAAATGATTTAAAATTAGTACAATGTACAGCAACTATGTCAACCTTAGCTTAGTTGTTCAAAGTGACATATACATAACATGAGGTACCTTGACATATGATTGAACAAGTTATTTTTGTCCTTTAAGGCGACGAAAAAGAAACCCTGTTCTACGGGCCCAACCGACCCATTTTTTTAGAAATCTGTGAAATTCTTTTTCACATGCAAATGAATACCGACCCAAATAAAAAAAAAATCTTGTCAAAATACAGCAAGATTTTTACAGATTTGTTTGATTTTGTCGGTCATATTCAAGGGGGGGGGGGGGGGTTAAAAAACCACCCAATCGACCGACCATCCTGAGAGGTCCGTTTGCCTGTAGAACAGGGTTACTTTTTTTGTTGCCTAATGAGGTCAACCATTAAATCAAAGTTTTAGAAATACTAATAGACCAAGCAAATGACAGCCATTACTGGAGTAAAAAACTGGTGTTTAGAGATCAGTAGCTCATATCATTTTTTCGCTGTTCTGTCAAAACCTTGAATGTTTTTCCGGCTTGCAGTATGTGTCAAGTAAAACTGCCCAATGGTTATATACATAGGAAGTGTTGCTTTAGACATGTTCAGGGAGCAAGAGCTGTTACAATGTTCTGACAGATGTATTTTTGGCCCCTGAACATGTTTAAAGCAGACTGCCCATACATGTAGGTTATACAGAGAAATGATTACTTTATACATGTTGAAGTGCTGAATGGAGATACTAGGTTTTGACAGAACAGCAACGATTTGCATAGTAGTATATTTGATCCCTGTATTGATAATAGAATGTATAGTCCATACTTTTATTATCACAATAAAACTGTAATTCAATTGTTGTTCCGCTACTAGAGTTCAATCAGTTCCAAATTGGCGAGAAATATTCGGTTTTGATCTATCCGCGCACAAAAGGAATCCAAGCGTATAAGCACGATTTTGGCATAGGCAAGCGTCACGCTTGACACTGCGACATTGCGCGCCATATTGCGCTATGCCAGCAATTTGCGCGCGACGCTCTTCTGAATTCATTTGCTGTTGTAAACAGGTTTCGCCAATTTGGAACTGACTGAATTATAGAGGGCCAAATAGAGTAAACGCTCAATGGATTGGCGTGTACCGATGGATATAATATATACCTTCAACCTTTTTGTATTTTGCTTTTTGTTTTATTATAGGGACAGAGAAGATCATTAATATGACTGATTCATTTGGTGTTATGTAAGTTAACATTGATCATGATAAATGTTGCATTTACAAAAACATCTATAAATTCTAAGGATATGGTATGATACATTCACACAGCCCGACATTTAATGAGTGAAAAGATGAGTTTACGATAGACAATATAGCATTGCATATATATCATCAATTGAGTAACATTTAACATTTGTGACAGGGACAGGCCAAACTAAAGTCAAATTTATCAATAGTTATAATATCAGTTATGTGTTATGCTTTAGAACACAAATGGATTAAATTGGTCATAATTAGGCTCATAACTCATAATTTAGCCAACCTCACTCTTCAATTAATTTTATATGTGTATTATTACTTTTATAGATTCAAGACAAACAAATACCAGGACTCCACAGGCCAGAATCAGTTTGCTATTGATGTGAAACTAAGGCTCATCATTGACGCTGTCAGTAACAATGTCTCTGTGATGGAAAACTTTACACTTCCAATACCAGAATGTAAAACTCACTTTGATGTGCAAACTACAGGTAAAATAAATGCAACACTTAAAATATGGTGATTTATTTTTGTTGTGTATGTTATGATGTGTACTCATCTCTTTTCTTGCATAAAAGGCAGTACTTGCTATATAAATTCAATACGTGTATAGCTCTTTTCTTCATAAAGGCGTCCGCAATACATCAACATAAGGGTAAATTATTGTCAAATTTGATAAGCCAAATGATGATTAGGATGTATTCAGTTATAACAGGGGGAGGGTAGGGCATCTCCTTTATATCAGCTTGTAATCCCTCAAATTGTATCTCTGACGCATACATATAAATCACACTCACAGCTTAAATAATACCTTTTCATTGTAATTATTTTATTTGATGCAGAAAGTGGTCTTGTTGTTGTATCAACTGGCAACCTGATTGAAGGTGCAACGGAGGAACTTGTAGCCCAATTGGGTGTAGACCCAGGATTCTTTGGCGCAAACGATTGTGATATAGAACACACCCTAGCACAGTCTCATAAAGGTAAGTATTCATAACTCTGAATTCACTTTTAAGTAGCATATGTAAAAGATCACTAACCCAACTGCAATGGTGGGGAACAATATGTACAGGAAACACCAAAAGGGGAAGGAAAATACGAAGAATAAAAAGAGAATACTCGATGTTTCGGCAATATATACTTGCCTTTATCAAGAAAAATAGCTTTTTATATGTACAGAATTTTTCTCCCCCTGATCAATGTTGAATCCAAGAATTTCCTACCATTAGCACATGGCCTCGCAACATTAATCGGTGGGGAACAGGGAGGGGTGTGATGAAGGGGAATTGTTCAGACAACCATAGTGTGCATGTTTCGGTACAATAACCAATGTCAATAGGGTCCGTGTTTGACCACATTTCCCCCTGAAATTGCTGTTATCAACATTTCAGATTGTCCCAACATGGAAGTAGCAGCAAGTCTTCCAGACAATATCCACTGTCAGATATCCTCCAGTTGTCTTGCCATTCAATGCTGCCTGGATCTAGATCTATCCACTATAACCAATCATGTTTATGAGCTGAGTATGACGATAGATCCCTGTCAACCAAGTATTACTATCAGATTGGATAACTGGGTGTATAGTCAGTCCATGACAGGAGACTTTGAGTTTGGAAGAAGTCTGGAAGTTGTGGTTGGGAATTTTATGGTTATAAGGTAAGTGTAAATAATAACCAAAGAGTCATTGTCTATAGTTTGATCAGCTCCAAATTGGCGAGAAATATTCGGTTTTTATCTATCAGCGGGCAAAAAGTAATCCAAATGTTTAAGCGCGATGGTGGCATACGCAAGCGTCACGTGTACAATGCTACTGCGATGTTGTGTGGCATATTGCGCCATGCGAGCGTTTTGTGCAC
Organism: Ophiura sarsii; assembly: GCA_035610835.1. NCBI lineage: Eukaryota > Metazoa > Echinodermata > Ophiuroidea > Amphilepidida > Ophiuridae > Ophiura > Ophiura sarsii. Next base: position 44,820,099 of record CM069442.1, read on the forward strand.
GATGCTATTCTGAATTAATTCGGAACTGACTGAACTATAGAATGAGTATTTTCAGGGTGGAAGGATGTGGGTGTGGGGGGGGGGGGGGGGGGGTTCAGAGTTGCCATTTCATTCATTTATATGTGTGGGGGATAGGGGGTTGATGTTTCATCCATTTATGCATATGTGTGGGTGTGTTTTATGTGTGGCATAGAGTTGTCTAGGGTTTGAGAGTGTAAGAGTATGTGCGTCCTGAGAGAAGGGATGTCCGGTCCTGGATGTCCCAGAGGTGTGACGGAACTTTAATAGGTCAATGTTTGTAGGAGTGTGGGATCAATAAACATCAAATGTAGACCCTTTTGTATGATAATTTGGAAAGTGTGAGACATAAAATGTACCCAAAGAGACTTTTGAGGCCAAATAATGTGAATTTTACCCGAGCCAGAAATCACAAAAATTCTAATAATAATGAAAGTCTTGATCATGTGGAAGGAGAGAGCAGTAGTGATTTGTAGTTTGTCAATAGTATTTGAACTTGAAGGAAGTATTTAGTGTTACAAATATTGTGTCCTTAGGTCATATTTCCCATCAATCAAACTCAGGTGCACTTTGCCATAAATATTCTTATAATTTTTGTGATTTCTGGCTTGGGTCATTCAATCTGTCCTTGTCTTTCATTTAGATATGGCATTATATTGACAGACCACAAGTCTCTTGTGTTGGATCTTTCCTATGAAGTTGAAATAGCAGGACTGACATCTGGTAATATAGTGCTTATGAATACAGCAGAGATGCCATTGCCTTACTGTATGACGGATGGTACTCCAAGCTTTGATTTTATGCAAGGTAAGAGGGCTGAAACTCTGCTTACCGATAGTTAAGCCACATTAAACCCTTTGGCGAGCACACTAATAGGTGGCTTTGTTGGTGACTATTGTTGTCTGCTTAGGTATAGACTGAATTGAAGTTTACATACATTACACAGAATTGCTGGGAAAATCCTGAAAAATTATGCGGTTTTGAAAATCAGGATAAAACTTATGTGCTAGATGATTTTTGCATGCCTGAAATATGATCAATTCACGTTTCATTGTTTGTTTCATATATTTTAAATTTGTTATGTCCCTTTCCTTTGAATGTACACTATAACATCGTTGTTAGTGTCTGACGGACTTGATGTAAAATTGTAAGTCTACATAAGTTCTTTGCATACTTTCAGAAGGCTGGACCTGTTATTTGCGTATGCGCAGTATAGGAGGTTTTTTCTTCTTTTCTGGTGTCTTGGATTCATGAACACTCATGCATGAAAATGTACTAAATAAAAATGTATGAATAGGTTCATTTTAGTGACTGTTAACATTTCTCTTAATTATGACAAATAATTTAATATCATGTGTAAGTACTCCCATCCTGAACGATAGTGGCAACTATTACAGAAAGATTATTTCAATGGTACGTTCTGGGCTTGCATTGCATTGTCAAGAGATAGGCCAGCCAATTGTTTAATGATTGTTTTCTATGTATTTGGGTATTTGATTGCCCTCTGCCTAGACGCATTACATTTCTCTTTATACGATCATTTTGTGACATGATAGAGTATTGCAGTATTATTTCTGTTTCCTCATAGTTGTTATAAGTTGCCATGGACATGATCCATGTTCATAATTACTATGGTAGTCTTACATTTTGTAGTAAAGTAGTGATGATTTTCAAATAAGAAGTATAAGCATTTTGTTTATAATTTGGTTCATTGCAAGTGTATTTGTATGTGTCTTCTTTTCTGATTTATCCTTGACCATTCTTGTTCCTTTTGTTCAAGCTATCTTTGTTGAATGAAATCATGGCCCATATTTGGAGCTAAATCAAAGCTTCTTCACTTCAGGTTTTGAAATTGGCTCTATTTCATGTGTATCATCTAAGCCATTGGTTTACTGGACTCACACTATAGAGTTCGTCGGATCTTTTATGACACCGTGATTTCAATTTGCAAGTGATCAAATGTGACATAATTTCCATAGCGTTACGATGATGGTCAAAACGAGCATAGAGGGGGTCATTTATGACAAAGCTTTTAAAAGTATATTATTGAGCAAAATAACGCAAGTGACTGTTAGAATCATCAAAGAATGTCATTAAACTACCTAAAAAAATAAAATTCACCAAGTTTTACAGCTCACCCGATTCATTCTCACTGAAAAATAAATGCAGTGTAGGTATCATGGGTGCAACCGTGTATGTCTACCGTGAAAAACGATCGAAACGCATAGTCTAGAAAAAGGCTAAAAAAGACCTCAAACATTAAATTGATCGAATTTTAAGTGGCCTGTCAGTTAAACAATAATGGTATAATTAATATTACGGAGTTTTGTATGCCATTTTTGAGAAATACTTAATTTATAGCCATTTTCCAGAAAACCGATAATGATTAAATCGGAATTCAAACGAGATCTTTTATGACACTTTTCAGAACTGATTTTAAGTTTTCATACCGTAAATATGCCTGGATCGTGTTATCTTTTTTTTACAAGTTGGCAAATATGCTTATCATTGAAATCAGATCATTTTCGCTGATATATTAGACCAGGAGAGGCCTCAAAACATGTTTGTTCTCTGTTTTCGCGATCAAATCAGACGCAATCGGCTCGCCAGCTCAATTTTTATACTCGCCAAAAACGACTTTTCAACCTTATCAGGTGGAAGAAATTGGTTAAATTATCTCGCATTTCATCTTAAATTTCTTAAAACATTTCAATCCTGTATTTATTTTGAATATTTTCTATTTTTCATTTTTTGTAGAAAAGAGGACGAGCATTGAAATGCCCGCCCTCTGTTGTTTTCTCATGGTTAATCACCATTCATCACAACTATTTGTTTCGGTTAAGCTAATCACGGCCTTAGGAAAGATACGTCGTACAAGTCGGTGTAGTGTTAAAATATATTCACATTAATCAATATTTACCGAATTGAATAAATATTTATTGCTCATATTTGATGTAATAACAGATATTTAAAAAGTATTATTTGCGACGTCATTTTGATAGACGAGCTTAGTAGGGTTTTTTATGACACAGCCGGCGCAAAAACTATTATTTTGAGTCTTATTTCACAAACTTTGTAAAGAAAAAAAATAAACGTTGAAGTGATTTCTACCCTTCCCTTTCCATATATATCCCCGGCTGTACGATAATGAATATGAAAAATCATTTTTTTGGTGCTAGAATATATGTTATCATATAAATAACTTAACTTGAAAAGAGCTCAGTTACGGGCTCAGTTACAATTCAAAGGAAGTTAAACATCATCATATTGTATCATTGTGTGCTCCAGATATGTATTGAATGGTTTTAATAACTCGGTAAGACCTATTAAAACCATTTTAAAAGAAAAAAACCTCTTTTTAATCAGTAGCCGCTACATAAGTTGCATTTTGTGGTAAACCATGTCTTCAAATGGTCTTGAGAGACACGATGTTCACAAACCGAATTTGAAGTGAATAAAGTGATTAGATGCTTAATTTCGCTTTCTGTAGTGGCATGAGCGTTCAGGGGACCTTTTTAACGGAGCACTTTTCTTGAGAATGTTAGTGCTGAATAAATATTGCATTCACAAAATGTTATATAACAATTTCAAATTTCAGAGTTCAAAATCGACCGAAAACCGGGCCAAAAACAAGCTGCAGATACAATTCTGTAATGAATCTGACCATAAAGTAAATTGTGTTTCAAAGAATATAATATTCTTAAACTGAGAACATAAGATTTAAACAACATTTTACTTTAATTAATTTCCTTTTTCATTATTCAATTGTTGCCTCTATAAATACACCCACTCAAAACCCCCGACAAAAACATGGAGGAATTTATAAACCCATAAATCAAGTGATGTGTTTTAGACGAGCTAATTTAGATTCGCTGCTTTCAATGAGAGAAAAGAGTGCCCCCTTAGCGTTGCGTACAAACAATCGGGAACCTTTGCTGTTTTGTTCGTGGAAAAAAGTGCCGTAAACTGAAACTTGGAGCTGAGTGTGGAGTCAATCGTGATGGATTTTGATGGTATGTTCACGGGCCTATTAGAGGTGAAAATAGTCAAGATAAAATGTTGTTTGTTCATAGAGTGATGTCAACAGTTTTTAACGAAACTATGCCGGGCTATGATGAGTACATAGTACCAGTCAGAACTCAGTAGCCACACGTCGTGTTTACATACGGTAGACACTAGCCCCGTACCGTAGTGCAAGTAAAGCCTCTGATAGGCACAGTAGACTCACGACGTCGCGAAATTCACATTGAGTGTCAGCACTGCCTGCCGAATTTTCACCTCAATATTTATGAGGATACTTGATCAACATTAAATTTAATGAACATTAATGAAGTGCATATTGAAAGATTTTAGTTATACTTGGCCACAAAGTCCTAACTTATGGATCCTGCCAAGTATTCGAGTAGAAGTAGAAGTAGAAGTGTTATGTGCAGTGCAAATGATGATTTCAAAATGTCATGTTCGCGACGTCAGACAGATGTCAATATGATGAGGGGTGGTGTGGCTTAAGAGTAGACTTAGTAGTGAAGCATGAACGATAGTAAAGCCACCATTGGGGCTAGGTAGACACTTAAGGGTAAGCGTTATTTGCAAGCCGGCCGCCGGGAAGCGTTTCATTCACGGAATAAACCGTATAGCCTAGGTTACAGCGTGATGCAATCCCTTGGGCATGTCCCGGGGGCGGGGGGGGGGGTTCTCACATTGATATGGTATACGTATATGTGCCTACCTTTTGGGGTGCCTTTTCGCAAAATTTGGTATAGCGATGGGGTGGTTTTCATCACAGACCAAAGCGCCCAATTGGCATAAATTGGGTGTATTATGAGGCATTTTTGGAAAAAGCGCCCAATTTGTGCACAATTAGGTGCTTTTCTTACAAAATTGGTATATTGATGGGTGGGAAATTAGCCAAAAAATAGGTATAGGGAAAGTCACATTTTCAAAGTCCGGTAGGCACATCCACGTACGATTTTGGCGAAAGTACCCCCCCCCCCCACCCCCCCCCCCCCCCCCCCCCCCGGGGCATGTATGGGACGAGTAGTGCGTAAAATTGATAGGTTGTTAAAACGTCTGGTTTGTTGTCAACGGCAAACGGTACAAAGTACCCCAATGTCAATGACCAGGGCAACCTATACGCCAATGAAAGCGAAGCTCTCCCCTCATCTCCCACGCACGCCAAATCGCGTCACGTGATGCACAAACCTGCGTGAAACTATGACGCAGTATGGCGTGATAGTGCATGGTGAGGGGAGAGCCTCGCTTTCAATGGTTCCATCTAAACCATATAAAAAGTAGCGTATATATAGCCCGGGGGGTTCTCACATTGATATGGTATACGATTATGTGCCTGCCTTTTGGGGTGCTTTTTTGCAAAAATAAAACAAAAGAGGTAAACATTAAACGGCCTCTTACACAGCGTACACATCGTGGTGCGATCCCTTGGGTATTGGCCCTGGGGAGTCGGCGTACAACAGGGTGTTAGTTAAAATGTCTGGATTGTTGTCAATGGCAAATGGCACAAAGTACTCGGATGACTGGGTTGATCTATCTAGTATCTACTGTATGGAGTATGCGGTTTTACGCTCGACCATACAGTAGATCAACCTACATGTAGTAAAGGAAACCCATACGTACAGGGGTGGGGTTTTTTTTGGTTGTTTTCCTTAGGATGGGGACAGATAGTGAAACATGCAAGATCCGCTGATGAATAATACCAACTGATGACAAATTACACTAAGTATGACTTGTCGTACTAAGATCAACCAAAATGATCGTGTCACGCTGTGTAGGAGGCCTTTGGCTTTATTTACCTTTTTGGTGTGTGGTCAATGGCATGTGACGTTACTTCGGAACGACCCATACTTGATAAATCTGACTCTACATGGTACAAATTTGTCAAGTATATGGTTGATTCCGTCAAATAATAAACCCAATATTAATTGTAAGGCCTAAGAACTAGGCCTATATTACAAATCACACTGTAACTAAATGTAGTTATTTATAGGATTTATTTATTGGATTACTTTTGGCGTGGGTAGATACAAATATTTCTCGCCTCTTTGGAACGGATTGAACTATATATTACTATAGAACCTAAAAAAAATAGAGGCAAGCCCGGAGTAAAACACCATTGCGTCCTGGGAACCATCGGTAAGCTTCTTTGACCGGACATCAACAACAAAAATTCATTAATAAAATAAATCATGTGATGATCAATAATTATACATGTGTTCAGGTCATGACCTCGCATGGAAACACAAACAAAATGGCCGTCAACCATTGTCCGTTCGCTACGCGAAAGTTAGCTCGAGAATTTGCAATTTTCTTACAAAAAACGTGCGATTCTGTGAAATAGCGGGTGATTTTTAAGAAACCCATAAAACTTCCAGAAATAAATTTGTGGTGTTCTCTCACTATCAACAATTTCAGTGCGTTTTTCTAGGGTTTTAAGTGAATTTGATAAAATCTCGGTATCTCTCACTATCAACAATTTCAGTGCGTTTTTCTAGGGTTTTGAGTGAATTTGATAAAATCTCGGTATATCTCGCTTTTGCTTAAAAGTTTGTGCGTTTTTTATCAAAAAGAAATGCATATTCTTCTGGGCTTATATTAAATAGAGGACTGCCAACAATTTTACTTGAGGTGTTAAAAATCTGGTAATTCCATTGTTTTACTGCCTAATAAAGTAATATTAATAGATAAGTTGCAAGTTAGCGGCAAATTCTAGTAGCCGCAGGTCAATTATCACCAAAAAGAACAGCGCAATTTCAAACTGCGCACTTTGGGCACTAACACAGAGTTTTAACTCTGTGTTAGTTTAAAAACTCCCGCGGAATTAGGACTGTCGGTTTCAAGAGTGGTCTTGAGGTGAAATCAAAGTCTTTTATTGCGATTACAAGAGATTTAAATATGACACTACTAGCGGGTACCCTCGCTACGCTCGGGTCCTCGCTAGCTGAGTATATATAAATTAGATACCGTCATGATGTGTAGCAAAATGGGCATAGGTAATGAGTTCAAAATTGTAGATCCTTGTATTTTTTTTCTCATTTGAAATAGACTTTGTTCACAGAAATTTGAGTTTTGTCATCTTTGAATCTCGGACCCAATTTCTATTCCCCATTTAGGAAACAATGGTATAGTTACCCCCCCCCCCCCAAACATTTTTTTGTACCAACCCCATACCCCATACCCGGGGGGGGGGGGGGGGGGAGGGCAGTCAAACATAATGGTGTACACATGCGTGACCAATTTTTTTCCAGACACCCCCTAAACAAGTTTTACCCTGCAAGCAAAATTACCCCCTAAACAAGTTTTTAGCGCGCTTTCCTTGCAAATTTTGACCCCTAAACAAGTTCTTGCCAGAATATGACCCCTAAACAAGTTTTGTCTATTTAACGGGGAACAAAATAAGTTACCCTAAACACGTTCGACCTGTATTTTAAGCCGGGATTTTAAGCCACCCTTTTTCTTGAAAATCATCGTTTTTGATACCCTTAACGCGTCACGCGCGTGACGCGTCCAGCACTGAAAAAACACCCCTTTTTACGCATTTTTTTGGTCATGCATGTGTACAACATTATGTTTGACTGCCCCCCCCCCCCCGGAACCAATATAGTGTATACATGGTATATAGAAGATAGTGTGCGGTTAGTCGTCAACATGATCAAAGCGTATAGGCTATTGTGAAATAGCAAGAGATCCTTGATACTCCAGGTGCCCTTAATCCTAATATCGGTGCCACGGCACCCTTAATAATCCAGGGATATTAAAAACGCCTACCCAGAACCTACCCCATACATCCTTAAAATCCAGTTTCCATAGGTGCCTTTAATATTCCATACTCCAGGTACCCAGTGTACCCTTAATAATCCAGACAGGCCTACCTCATGTGTTCATACACACGTGTAAGCCTAGATTTCACGATTTCACAACCCCCTTCGCGGACACCCCACCCCCCCTAAAAAGTCTCTCATACACGTGTATTAAATAAATTTAGTGCCGCGACGCCATTGGCTGTTTTTTTTAGTGGTGCTATTAAGTTTTATAGTGGGTCTTTCATACTGTAGTTAGCGGGAGGCGGGGTCTCACCATGATCACTTTGTACCCACCCAGTTCAGTGTTACACATTCATTTATTTTATTTTTCGGCCTATTGACAGTAAATTATTTCTCCAGTAGGCCTAAACGTAAGTGTATTTCTGCATGCATATTTTGCTCTAACAGTTCCTTGTTTATTTATAGGCCTACACCTAATGTATCCCCCATGTATAATATGATATCACGGTTTTCTGGCGTATCTATGTTTTATATAGCGCGCCCTGCCCGTGGCCCGCATTGTGGATGGGTCCGCGATGGTACTGAGGCACTGTCGTATAAACGCACTTTCCCTGTCACTATTATTTAACACATGTTATCCTGGATGCAGGCCTATGGTTTGTGCCTTAAACGGTTTGCGCCGGCCTTGCTCCCAGTTCAAAGGGGTTCAAAGTCCTATATACCCTGGATATATGATTGACTTTTTGTTGTTGTCTCATCATGCCGTTCTCTTGAACTATAGCCTAGGGTTTGCACTACGGAGCAACGGATGCTTGCCGCCTTTACTCTACCACATAACAAACTACGCTTTGCGCCACTGACACGTGTGCGCCATTACGCGTTTGCCGATAGTCTCCCGATTATGCGTGCCTGCAATTGCCTGATTACGCGTACACCAGCGATCGCCCGATTACGCATGCGGTGCGCCGGCCATCGCCATGGCGTCCATAGCGTATACGCGGCGCGTAGCAATAACGTAGCAACGGGCTAAATTTTTTTTCTCGAATTTCACGAAATCGAACTCAAAATAAGCAAATCAAACACTAACTGGATAATTGTGGGACCCATACGCACTCGCACAGAAAATTTGAAGTCAATCGAAGGTGCGGAAAAGGGAGAACATCTCTGGACAAAAATGGGCAACTCCGTATTATATATAAGACTAGCAGGTACCCTAGCTACGCTCGGGCCCACGCTAGCTGATTTGTTATGATCTAAATTAGATTCCTGCATGATTTATAGCAACATGGACTTAACATTATTGACATAGTCCCTGAATTATTTTTTCATTTGAAAAAGATTTTTCACAGAAATGTTGGACTATCTCTGAATCTCGAACCCAATTTCAATATCCCATTTGGGAGAAACAATGTCGTAGTTACCCCACATTCACCCCAAAATGTTGTACCAACCCCAGATATCCCATATGCCCGTATCCAGATTATCAAGTAAGGGAAGCGCGGATGCGCCCGCTAGAAGAATAGAAAGTGTGCAGTTAGTCATCAGAGCGTAGTCTTTCTACATCTATCTATGAATATACTCAATAAAGTTGTCAAGAGACAATATCTATTTGAGAACAAAATACAGACGTCAGTCAGAAAATATGGTACCAAATACACACAAAAGATATAATAAAATAGGCCCTGCCCCATACACCTTGAAGTTATCACAGGTACCCTTAATATTCCATACACTATTCAGGTACCCCGTGAGCCCCGTGGCCTACCTCAAGTGTTCATACTATGTAGGCCTAGGATTTGAATTTTATAGTAGAGTATCAATTAGTGAGGCGACGAAAGGGGGCGGGATTGTTACCCCTAGATCTCATGACCCCCTTCGCGGATGCCCACCCCCCTTAAATTTGCCATGTTTCCCATATTCTATAGTGGGTCTTTCATACAAACACTGCATAAAAAGAAAGTATCCACATCTTACGTATCAATCATCAATTGTTTCCAACACCTGTTTCTATTATCTGGTGTGAGTCTCATCCATTTTACAATGACAATCTGGTATCGCCCGATTACGCGTGCGTGTGCAATTGCCTGATTACTCGCGCCTCCGGTAACGCCCGATTACGCGTGCACGTGCAATCGCCTGATTACTCGTGCGCCGACAATCCCGATTACGCGTGCGGTGCGCCGGCCATCGCCATGGCGTGCCCAGCATATACGCGGCGCGTAGCAATAACGTAGCCGAACGGGCTAAAAAAGCCAAAATTTCACGAAATCTAACCCAAAATAAGAAAATCAAACATAAACTGGACAATTGTGGGACCCATACGCACTCGCACAGCTGAGTATTATGATCTAAATTAGATACAATCATGATTTGTAGCAAAATGGGCATAGATAATGAGTTCAAAATAGTAGATCGCTGAATTAATTTTTTCATTTGAAATCCCAAATATAAGTTGTACCTACCCCAGATACCCCATATAGTGTATTCATGGTATAGAAGATAGTTTGCGGTTAGTCGTCAAATCAAAGCGTATAGGCTATTGTGAAATTGCAAGAGGTCCTTGATACTCCATGTGCTCGTAATCCTATATTGGAGCCACGGCGCCCTTACTAAAGACATCCATCCTTAAAATCCAGTTATCACAGGTGCCCTTAATATTCCATACCCCCACACTCCAGGTACCCCGGCAGTGTACCCATAATAATCCAGACAGGTCTGCCCATGTGTTGATACAGAGGTGTAGGCCTAGATTTCACAACCCCCTTCGCGGAAGGCCCCTCTCCCTTAAATTTGCCAAGTCTCTCATAGAACACGAATTTAGGTCCGTGACGCCACTGGTTTCATTTAGTGGGGTCTTAAGGGGAGACTGAACATGAGAATGTGACATTGGGGTATTTTGGTCATTTTAGTGTTTCTAAATTTAAAAAAAACGATAGGATTTTAGCTTTTATTTGCTTTTTATTTGAAAACATTCGGACATTTGGTTCAAAAACTGTGCTTATTTAAAGGAAACAAAGTGACGCTTATTGTGACGTGAATTGAATTTCTTCCTTATACGAATACATGTAATGTATTTCCTTTGTATTGTATCGTTTTCAAGGGGCACTATTTAAGGAATTGTAGAATAAAAAATAATTGCGCATTAAATTAACATTTGTTTTCATTGCAAATTGTGTTTATAATTACTAAAATTATTATTGTAGATAAAAATACGATTTTTGAGCATCTAATTTGCATAATTGCTGCTTAATTTACATAATTCAGTGTTTCTAAACTTAAAATAAGCGATTTGACGCATGCTAAAATGAAGCGCGTAGATTTTCTCGGTAACGGTCGGTATGCCCAATTGGTCTAATTCTTTGTACATTTGCGAATGACACCTATATCATGAATTTATCAGAGCAAAATTTGAATTAAAAAAATCGTAACCATGGAAACGACTACGTTTCGCAATTGTCCCAAAAAAATGCTGGATTTTAACACTTTTATCGTATCGTTTCGCAAAACGACGACTTGTAATAAAAAAATCGCTCTGATAAATTCAAGATGTACTTATTGGTAATACATATAGTAAATTTGAACACTTTCATAGTTGGCGGGAGGCGAGGTCTCACCATTATCCCTTTGTACCAAGTTCAGTGTTCATTTTATTTTTTGGCCTATTGACATTAAATTCATACACTCTATGTAGTGTTGAACCAATCAGGAAGCAGGAATTACAAATACGTGGAGTGCATTAAAAGTGTCCACCTGCACTCCGCGTGTGCGCCGTTCAAATCACGCAGTGCGCGTTTTGTTTTGATTCGTTGTTCAAGATTCGCGGGTTCGCCGATTTTCACTGCGGGTGTTAGCAAACTTGTTAACGTGTTTTTAGTCGTTTTACATAGATCAAAATTATGCTTAAATTGTGAATTTTATCTGTATAGTGTCGTGTATGAATTAGGTCAATGCATGCGTATGTTTTGTTTCTCGAAAAATTAGAAAAATCAATGCACTTGCGCAAATGTTGATATGCTCACAATAACACTCCCCCTTCGGGGTCGTGCCATTATTCACACATCAACATCAGCGCGCGTGCATTGATTTGTCTAATTTCTCTCGAAACAACACATACACATTTATTGACCTATAATTATTCATCCAGTAGGCCTAAACGTAAGTATTTCTACCATGCATAGCGCATATTTTGGTCTAACAGTTCCTTTATTCAACAGGTCCTTGTTTATTTATATAGCGCCCCCTGTCCGCGTTGTGTATGGGTCCGCGATCGCACTGTCATATAAACGTTTTGCCTGTCATGTTATCCTGGATGTAGGCCTACGGTTTGTGCCTGATACAGTGATACGGTTTGCGCCGGCCTTGCTCCCAGTTCTTTCAAAGGGGTTCCTGTATTATACCCATGCTATATGATTGACATTTTGCTGTTGTCTCATCATGCCGTTTTCTTGTACTGTAGGGTTTGCACTACGGAGCACCGGATGCTTGCCGCCTTTACTCTACCACATAACAAACTACGCTTTGCGCCACAGTAAAGTTCATGACATACTACACAATCGCGCGACGCGATTTGTCGCTTACGCTCCTTATAAAGAGTGCTATTTACCAAATAAGGAGCGTTAGCGGCAAATCGCTCCGAGCGATTGGGTAGAATGTCGATGCGCTGGCGATCGCCCGATTACGCGTGCGCTGGCGATCGCCTTGTACCAAAAATATTGTATATTGGGGACACATGCGCGCATTACCGCGCCAAACTTGTTCATCTGTGTACTTTTGACCATGATTCCTATTATCAAACGAACCGACAGTGCCAATATCAACCGACACGACGTCAATATTGGGGAGGAGGGGATCGTCCCCTCCCCCCTCTGGTTATGCCACTGTGTGCCAGCCAGGCCTCTTGTTTTAAGAGTGTGGCCTATTGCTTCAAAAAGGATTTCGATCACTAATTTAAATCAATTCATAAGTAAATCGCGAACCACCTTGACGGCACATCCAATTCAATATTGATTGTCACGCTCGAGCATATCATATAGAGAATGACTTGAGAACCGCACTAGTGACATAGGGAATTGATACAAGAACCGCAGCTACTTGCAACGAACTGCACCTCCATTGAAATGTGACAGCAGTGGCATAACTAGTTCAATATTTGGGGGGACCGACAAGTTTGTTGTGACTAAAGAAATGTGCGGTTAACGCGCGAACATTTTCGACCTGACACTTATTTTGGCAATGATTGAAGTACATTTGGGCTCTAATTAAGCTTGTACTAAATATGTTGTATTTTGGGGACACATGCGCGCATACATTTTTCATCTGTTTACTTTTGACCATCATAATTCCATGATTTCTCTTGTCAAATGAACCGACAGTGCCAATCTCAACCGACACGACGTCAATATTGGTAATCCTGCAGAGGATTTTGCGAGAATCTATGGATTCTTCTTCATTCAAATAGTGTGTTAGACAGATTATCTACGAGAATCAACATGGATTCTCACAACTTTACATGCGGGAATCTTTGCGAGATTCGAGCCTCTTGTTTTAAGATTGTGTCTAACTAACAGGCCTAATTACTTCAAAAAGGGTTTTGTTCACTAATTTAAATTAATTCATTAGTAAACCACCTTGACAGCACAAACTGCACTATGTGATGTAAATAAACTAATATTAATTATAGGCCTATTGCTTAGGTTTAGATTCTTCAAAAGGTCTAATTGTGTGTGAAGTTTATGTAAACAATAAGTAATCTAATTTTAGGGGGAGGGGGGATTACTTTTTTGACCCATTATAACTGAATTGGCGAGAAACATTCATTTATTTATTTTTTCGCACACCAAAAAAAGTACCTGTAATCCAAGCGCACTCTTTTGGCATACGCAAACGTCATGCATACAATGACACTGCGACATTACGCGTCATACTAGTGTTTTGCGCGCGATGCTCTTCTGAATTAATTCGCTGAGCACTGTAAAGAGGTACCGTTTCGCCAATTTGGACTAAAAACTGACAGAACTACATGTACGGTTCAGATGGAACCATTGAAAGCAAGGCTCTCCCCTCATGCACTAAGTCAGTCACACACTATCACGCCACACTGCGTCGGTTATGCGTCTGTGGTTTGTGCATCCCGTGATGCGATTGGGCGCGCTGATAAGAGGGGAGAGCCTCGCTTTCATTGAAGTGGAGATTGCGTGCAAGTAGCGTATAGAGACGTCCCGTACGAAATAAACATGTACTACTAGAAAACATTTTAATTATTCTGAGCATGCGCACATCAGTCTAACAAGACATTGCCGCAAATGGTACAAACAAAACAAACAATACAACATGTAGGCCCCTAGGCCTACATGATGATGATGATGTAGGCCTACTAAATTTCAGTGTCGCTTAAATATATCACTCTCATAAATTATAATTAGGATGGAATCCAAACTATTTTGTTGTTCGTGGGGTAAGAAGCCAGAAGCATGAAACCTTGAAAAGTGTGAACAACTGAATGCATGCGTGTGACGACTTTACGATTGGCCGATTGACTAACCAGGGTGTGCAGTCATTTGTATGTACTTCCGGGTGTACGCAATACGCTCATCCAGGGCTCAAAATACTCTTTTTTTTATTACGGGGCTATTTAAAACAAAATTGATAAAAAGTAGCCCCTGTGTGTACTTTTTTGGCATTGATTGATATTTTTTTCGGGTGCTATTTTGTAAAATTTGGGAGATAATCACCCTTAGCCTTCATCTATTTTGGGCCTTGGCTCAAAGGCCTTGCAAACGCACCCCCACATTGTTCGACTTATGTCCATGGCATAGCCTAGGTTCTGCCAAATTGGGAAGATCAACTTCGATGTCATCTTTCTTTGATATTGATAGAACATAAAATACAAGAGATGGATGTGCTAACATTGGTTCTATTGTTCGTAAATGACAGTTACATTGAAATGCAAATAAAAAACGCTATAAGTGTTCGAGCATTTATCGATGTGACACTAGGTAAATCGCACATTGTACATTTGGCTATTGTTTAAAAAATGAAAAAATCTACTTCTTTTGGTGTAATATTACGGGTAACTAATGTTTTGGCTTGTTAAGTTGTAGTCTGTTCGGTGTGTGGTGTTTAAAAACAAAAGTTGTGCTTAAATGCTTTTAATGCTTTTTCATTCCTGTAATTTAAAACTTCATTATATGTTTTAATTTGTTTGTTTGTTTTCAGAAATAACTTGGTTGGTGGGACGGACAACAAGTATCCCACTTCTTCCTAGGGATAATGACATCCTACAACAGTTTTCTACAAAACTGAATAGTTTGGCTTGCTATCTATGAAGAATGTGAATGATAAAGTAAGTTGAAAATGCTTGGGAGCTACTAATAAGGATGGCTAAGAAAATTGCAGCAGAGGGTCACATGATGAACATAAGCTGTTTATTTTGCGTTCCATAGCCTTTTCATACATTACTATACTCCCATTATTCACAATCCCTAGTGTCCCAGAGTATGAACCCTGATCATTTTCGCTATCAATAATAAACCAGAGAAGAGACACTTAGTAAAGATATTGGAAAGTTCCCAGTCATATCCTGCCTGCATTCTGTAAGCCATACTAACTAACTATTTTAAGAGTTTATTGATCAAACAGTGTAATTAAGGGTATATTCTGCCAGTGGCCTAGTTAGGGGGGGGGGGGGTTGATTGCCCCTAATATTTACCATCATGTCGGTTAAGATTGGTCCTGTCGGTTCATTTTACAAGTGGAATCATGGAATTATGACGGTCAAAAGTACACATGGCAATATTCCGTGTGCCCCTAAATTGAATATATTTTTGTATTGGAAGCTCGTTTAAAGCTATAATGTACCTCACCTCAATCATAGCAAAAATAAAGTGTAAAATAGCAAAATGTAAATTAGTCTGCAAAATCTTGTCTGAACACTTTCATTTCTTGCCCCCTCTTTAATTTGTATGTGTTTCAATCTGCAAGCTGTTGTGTTGCATCTTTTCCTGCAGGTGGAATAGGGCATCAGGATTATTTAGCATAATGGAGGTACTACATGTATCATATTTATCAACCTAACAGTAACAGAGCTCACTATTTATACTGACACTTAATTTCCTTCATACTTTTTCTTACAGCACACGTAAAGGCAGGTTAGGCCTATATAGTATGCTCCCTTTGTGTGCCTCTCTGCCTGTCACTATTGCTGGCTTACTTCCATTGTTGATATGGCACTCTTCACTGACCTATTCAAATGAGCAAACTTCAAGAATTGGTCTGCTGCTGCACTGCACTACAGTCTGTTTTCATCTTATCTGCAAATCATTGGGTAAGTTGACCATCCCAATCAGTGGTAAATGTATCAACATACTGGTCATTCACACACAATAATTAATTTCTATTTCCAGAAACAGTATAAAAATATTAAATGCCTGAGAGTGTGAGTACAAACTATATCACTAGGTCAAATTTTGTTCTTCTCTATTGCCCGAGGTGAAGCCGAGTGTAATGGAATAATCCAAATTAGACCGAGTGATATAGTTTTACCATTGCACAAGCAAATGGCATTCAATATTTGTTTTATATCATGGTATCACATGATTCTTTTCCAGCCATAATGATAGTAAAACATGGTTGAACTCAAGTCTATTATGATTAAATACAAATTATATAACACAAACATATTCTGATCATTTGATTGGTGGATATTACATCATGTGGCATACATATTTGGACTATTTCCCTGCTCCCATAAAAGATCCCTGTTCTCAAATGACAGATTTTGTTTATGTTATATACTATTTAAAAAAATACTACTCTATATTTGGGAAATGGTGCAAAATAGCTCCCCCGAGGTGACTGAAAGACCATGGACCTACTCCTACTATTTTCCTGGTTTGTATACTACCACAAGGTCAAATTGGTTGTTTTCCATTGTATTCATAGACGAGTGTAATGACATTTGTTAGCTTTAAAATGACACCTAATTTGTCAAAATCAAACATGGAACAAATGTTTTTACGCAACTCAGAAGATTGAAAATTCTTTGTTGTTTTTTTCTCATTTTCTTTATGTTAATATCTGCAGGTGAGCCTTGCCAACATGTGGTAGATTTCGATTATTAAAATTGCATCTGAGCGCTATCTTCAATAAATAGCAGGCATTGAAGCCGGCATCATGAAACAGTAAGTGCATCTCATTGCCATTCTCAGTGGATAGCAGCCATTAAAACAGTCATTATGTAACCGTCAGTATGAGTAAATAACTTTATCTTAACTCCACACATTATAAAGGATGAAATGTCACTGACCATTCAGGATTGGAACATGGGACCTCTGGACTTCTAGACCAGTGCTCTACTAACTGAGCTAATGAGTCAGTTGGGAAAGAACGGCGATAATATATCTGTAGGCCTTCAGTTCAGTCGTACCCTCTTACATCTTCTAATCCAAAAAGCTTAGGAAGAGGTGGGTTTTTTGGGGGAAATTAATCCATATTAATAATATACAACAATAAACAAATAAATTCACCTTGTGGGTAAATTTATATGAGTACCGGTAAATCATTTCATCTTAACTCCACTGAGTGCTATCTTCAGTAGATAGTATACAAATATTGCAATGCAATATGCAAAATGCAAACTGCAATGAGGGGGGCATGGTTCAAATTATAGGCCCAAGGTGATCTCGAAAAGATCAAGATGTCGTGAAATGTGCCCATTGAGTTGTACACAAACTATTTGGTGGTTAACAACCTTTCGCGGTAATTCGATAATATTTCACCGATTTCTTCGTAATCATACTGATTTGGACCGTCAAATTTCAGATGTTAATCAGAAAAATATGATCTTTCATATGATATGAAAATCTCCATATGTTTGAGAAAAATCGGTGTTATGAAAATGTGATCGGAACATCTACCTTTAACCAAATTTTCTTGTAATGACCTGCTGTTGATTTCAAACCTTTGATTCCAAAGACTTGCAATCAATAAGTGAGAGCCTGTGAGACTTTAAAGTAGAAACACAGTGGGTGGTAATAAGAGCGCCATGAAAATGTGATAAGCGTGATAGCAGCTACTTTTTAAAAAAATTGACACATTTTAGCAGTTTTCAGTGCTCTTTTCTGCGTGTTACATGTCGACTCTCTCCCGCTATCGCCAGTGTCCACTGGGTCCTCAATCGGTTCTTATGTGTTTGTTTTGCGCTTTGATACTTTTTTCAACGCAAGGGCAAGGCTGATCGCCGTATGTGTGACAGCTCTATTACCCATATGCTTTGAGTCTATAAATAAAAGGCCTGTAAGACATGCACTAAAGGGACGAAAAGAGGGGGTGGGGGATGACATTTTGAGAGCGCCATACACTATTATTTTATATATACAGGCTGTCCCAAAATGATTAGTTTTTATAGTTAATTTTAGATCATGAATATCGGACTTATTTTAACGAAGTTACACTCCATTGTGTAAGACATGGTGATTTCACCTCTTTGACAAAGTGCAAAAAAAAGGTGTTTTTAAACAGCTTGTTTGAAAGAAACTAATACATTCTCTTACTCTCTTGTCTGCTAATATCTTTGGTTCCTTTCTATTTTAAACTGCTGTTGTATCCTCCAATGTAAAATCTAAGCCAGTGGTGATTCACCAAATACCACTTCATTTAGAAGTCCCTAAACACTTGTCAAATAAAACAATGCATGGGGTCAGTCAAGTGTGACAAACTTCTTCTACCCGTTAAATTGAATAAGGAGAAGAATTATTAATGATTTAAACACCCATAACTAATAACAGTTACAGCAGAAAGACACACAAGATTATATTGAGTAGTAGACAAGAAATTATGAGAATACACAAGTTTCGTTCAAACAAGCTTCAATAGCACACACATATTTTTAGCACTTTGTCAAAAAGGTGAAATCACCATGTTTTACATAATGGAGTGTATCTTGAGTTTGATAAATCCGATATTCATGATCTAAAATTCTAATAAAATAGTACAGTATGACAAAGATGATGTACAAACAACGGATCTAATCCCATCAATGTTGATGATGACAAAAATTATTGAACTTTGGACATCGATGGGTACTAATCATTTTGGGACAGCCTGTATTTTGGTTAATTTTCAGTATTTCACAAATGTTAACAAATTCAACAATTTCCAAAAAAAGAAATTGGGATATTTAGAAAATAAATGGGTCGGTCAGACCTTTACAACAGTTTTTTTTAAATGTTGGCCTAAGCTCACAATCTACTAAAACTAGCGAATTAAAGTAACTCCAAAGAGATATTGCCACTTTCTCTATCTGCCCGCCCTACTCTAACCCCCAGTCAAATACTGTAAAAGTTGATTTTATTTATTTTCACACTTTTGGCACTCGAAACAGCTACTGCAAAAATAACATCACACAAATATATTTCTTTTGCGTATAGGTCTATATGATGAAGCTACAAATTGTGAATTTAAAAACATGCAATCCAGTTCAAAATCAGCAAATTAATCGCGCAAAAATTACCACTTTTACAGCAGATTAGACTAAAACATTCTCTACAAACAATTATTGGTAGAGATTATCATTTTTTAAATCTATACTGCAGACAAAGGGCATTTTCACTGAAAGATGATTTGGTATAAAGTTGACTTTAAGTTCTATGTTAATTCTGCTATCGTCGGTAGATAGCAGGTATCCATACAAGCTGGTTTCCACTCACAGAATAGCATAATGCACTTATCAATTGCAGTCCCGGCCCCGGGGGACCCGGGGCATGGCGGGGACTATGCGGGGACCGTACGCAAACGTACAAAAAACATGGCCCGGCTATGCGGGGGCGTGTACCCGGGGCGTACAAAACGTGCCCCCGCTAGCCGGGGCGTATAGCCGGGGCATAGCGGGGACGTACATTACTGAAAAAATAGGCCGGGCATTGTAGCGGGGGCGTACGCTAGGGTACACAAATGTACACCCCGGGGCATAGCCGGGGCGTACACATACATAGCGGGGACGTACGCTAAGGTACAAAAAATGTACACCCGGGGTGTAGCCGAGGTGCGATCTTTATTACCGTAAACAACATTTGATACCTGACGGAGTAAAGTGCATAGCACATGTACATTGTACAGCAATACATTTATACAGTGAGTGAGTACGGTTAATAAATTCGCAGCCGGGGTGTACGCACACATAGCGGGGATGTACGCTAAGGTACATATAATCCACACTGGGGCATAGAGATATTAAATACAGACATGCACTATATTAAACTTTAAAATTAGTCACCGCGATTGATCAATGCCTGGATTTTCACTACCATGACTACGGTAAACTTAGTAGGCTACAATTTGACCCCTGATATAGTGCTTTTGCCTGGAATAATGTACACGGTAGGGCCCGGACAGATAGGCAACACCTACTTGCAGGCCCGTAAGTCAGGGAGGGGAGCCCCCCCCCCCCCTCAATTCCCCCTCCCAAGTCCCCAAGAAGGTCCAAAATCCCCCTCCCAAGTCAATTAGATCAATCATCATGTTGTCGGTCTATTTTTAAAACTTTAATACTGTTTGTTCATAATAAATAAATTGGATCAAAACTTCCCAATGTTGCCGGTGGGTATACGCATGGTCTATCAAAAATAAAGCTACACAATATGATATCCATAAAGTGATTTTTTGACTCGATTCATTTCTGGTTGACAACAGACTGAGATAGATCATGCCAACATTATAGTATTTTTAGTTTTAGGCCTTTGGTAAGTTTTGTTCTGGAGCACTGTATAAACTAAACTATTCACAAAACCATATAGTAGTGAACGGTAAATCATGAAACCGTGAACTGTGTAACATGATAACGATTCGCTAATATTGGCCCGGCTGTCTGAGGCCGGGCGTAGCCGGGGCGTACACTATGCCCCGGCTATGGAGGGGCCGGGACCGTGCGCCGTCGTACACTGGGGGGCCGGGACCGTACGCCGGCGTACACTTTGTCCCGGCCATGGGGGGCCGGGACTGTAGCGGGGGCGTACAAAAAGTTGTGCCCCGCCCTGCGGGGACCGTACACGACTGTAGCCGGGACGTCATACCGGCAATTTGTACGTCCCGGCCCTTATCCCCGCTATCCCCGGGTCCCCCGGGGCCGGGGCTGCAATTGATAAGTGCATAACAATGGGAGTTCGCATTGCGTAAAAATGCTTACCCTTAGCGCATATTCAGGTTGAAAACTATGCCCTTATACTCTGAAATCAACCATTTTGGATACCCTTTACCCATAACCTCACGTTGTGGTCTAAACAAGTAAATCTGCATTTGTGTTCACACAGATGATCACAGTGTTATACGATACCTGACTTGCCCAGGCATGATGTAGGGTTACAGATTGGAAGGCTAACAAATGACTCACAAGGATTTGCTAAAATGGCCATAGTGATCAACCATAAGATTATTCAATTCATCATTGTGTATTTTGTCAAAACTGAAATTATCAGCTCAAAATTTGTTATCAACAAAATATTTCAGCACCAAGATTACTGACATAACATATTGTCTTTCCAGGCTTTTTTTTATTTTTATGTATGCAACAGCCTTTTTTTGGTGCGACTGTGGTGTGGGTGATTTCTTTTAATTTTTTATGTCTTCTTTATGATATTGTTGTTTAATGTTTTAATATTTGTATTTTAATGTATTTTTAAATCTGTCAATAATATACAATTTGGCCGTTTAGCCACGACAAATTATCAATAAAAATGAATGAATGAATGAATGAATGATAAACTCATGTGCAAATGCTGCATACATGGACAGTGGCGGATCCAGGATTAAAATTAACGGGGGCTGACCAAGACCTTTTTTTTAATTGGTACCCAAAAAGAAAATATCGTAAAAGGTCCACAATTTTTTTTTGCCGTCAGCTCGTGAAATTGAGCAAAACCGGCAAAAAATATCGCATGGTAGAACTCGCAAATGTACTGACGAAATTACCTATGTCTCTGAAAAAGGTACAGTGATACAAAAACAAATGTATATTGTCAAATTTTACAGGGGGGGGGGGGGCCCATATCTGCCACTGATGGACATGATGATAAATCTGTTGTTTTATTGTTATTTTACAGCGGATATATTCTAAGACAGTTGCACTAGCCAAAGTCAACATTACAGAAGTCTGACGGTGATCCACTGCACACAACCAATATAGCTGCCTTACTGATGGAGCAAATAATTGTATCTGCCCATACCCATGATTCCATGTACATGTAATTCAACAAAGTAAAGTAAGTTTATTTTAAGTATAAACAACAATCAAGTGGAAATGAAAATGTTTAAGTCATTGCACTCATATTGCATTTTTCGGCAGTCTATAATGATGTTCCCAAATTTACTATCTTCAGTAGATAGCATATTTAAACCAAAATTATCAACCAACACCGATTTCAAAAACAGAATGATTTATCATGTTTATATACATGTATATGCATACACCTGACCCATATTCTTCTCTCATTTTTTCTTTTCAGTCAGATCATTGATGTTCGATACAACCGTGAAACTACTCTGTTCATGATATTCAAAAGAAATCGGCTACGGCGTCATGCTCAGATTTGCTTCAAAAGGATACTGGATGTGTATATTGACAAGATAAACTCACATGCCGATTTTGATTTTTTCTTCTTCATCAAGCTGTTTTCAAACGGCGCAATTTTTGTCTTCAAAAAACCCTATAGACTTACTGTGTGCACGTTGCCAAATTCCCCAAAATGGCTTCTTTTCTCAAAACACACTCCATTTATAAGAAGGAAAAAAATTTGGGTGATTTTAAATTGTTGTTTTGGTAAGTTTGAGCCAGGAAAAGGCGCATGGTTATTTGGCGGGAATTTAAGCGGAGTTCCGCGCTTTTCAAATGCTGCGACAGCTGTTCGATCATTGCGTCGCGCGCTGAAACTTCCCGTGCGTAATACTAGACGCGCCGCTTAATATTCGCGACGTAGACGCGAAAAACAAAAGAGCGCAAAACAATGTCTAAAAATGTAAACAAAGGCCAATCTTACGATCATTTAAATTTCAGTTTTCTTCCAATTTCTTCACATTGTGACAATATAAATTAAATCTGATAGTTTATTTTGATTGTTCATAATAGTATACTCACTTTTTAGGTCACACGCCCATGTATTCCGTGAACATTTAGCTTTAAATGGTGGGAAATGTTAATATTTTTACTAAATCGATGTTTTCTAGAAGTTCAAATGTGAAGGAATTTTACGAAGGAATTTTACGAATTTTCAGACAACATAACTAAAAAAATATCAAAACTATCAGGTCAAAGGTCACATACCAAGGTCGAAGGACATCTAAGGTCAAGGTGTAAAATTGGCTGCATGTAGAATTGATTACATTTAAACAGATGAAGTACAATTGCAACCAAACTACCCATATAAACGGACGACCTATTGGGACCGCTGTCCCTATTTTTTTAATTTATGTTGCCTTAATTCAACATATTCTAATGTAGCACACTTTTTGATCAGCTGAGATGCCTTAATTTCCTTCCATCATGAGACAGTGGCGTAACCGCGTCACCTACTAGCAGCACATAATGCCTGCGCCTAATCACCGCGCTGGCTTATACACACAAGCGGAGTAAACATACGTGTGCGTAGATGCTCAGAGGAAGCCAAATAGGGTATAGTGGCATCTCCAAAACAGCCACATTTATGACAATGCGTTATTGCCATCCTGTAACATGACACAATTTTCAAATTCATTGTTTTCTTTTTTATATGAAAACATGAAACAGGCCGTATTCTTGTACTAAACACAGTTTTAGCTTAAAACCATGTTTAACTAATTGTGTGTCTAACTTAAATGTCAGTTTATCCTTTAAACGACATGTTTAACAATAACAATTTTAAACTCTGCAAATCTTGTTCCAAGAGTGGTCCTGCGTTGATTGTATACAGGTATTTATTTCATTTATTTTAAGCTGTCATTTAGCCTGCACATAGCCTACGCAACTGCTGATTTCCAAATGAAACATACCTTTTTGGGAGTGAAGGCAGTGGCAGATCCCGGATTAACATTTACGGTGGGGGGGGGGGGGGGGGGGGGGGGGGGGGGGGGGGGGGGAGGTTGCTGACCAAGCCTGATTTTTTCATGAAAGGTACATTGGTACCCAAAAAATCGTAAAAGGAGCCCCATTATTTTTGCCGCCAGCTCATGAAATCCTGATAAGTTGGGGGAGTGATGTGGTTGTCAACAAAAATGGCAAAAAGGTATATTGTAAAAATTAACGGGGGGCACCCGCCCCCTCCACCTAGCCAGCAGGGAGGTCACGCTGCATGTCAGATTTTGTTGTACGCAAGAAAACAATGGAGTCTCAGTGACTGCAATATTTGCTAAAAATCATGTAGAATTTTGGAGGAGGGGCAATAACATCTGCAGAACGGTAAAATGCATAGTATTAAACACGTTTTGTGACCAAATTTATGTCGTAAAATGTTGGAAAATTCATGTTTTGAAAATCTGTGGTCTTCGAAATTATATGTACGTATTGCTCTATCTGCTTGGAGATAGCGAAGACCACTGAAACTTCATAGCTTCATACCACGGAATGAATCCACCATAGACATTACATGGTGAAAATCATACAGATTTGCACTGCAGTCCTTTGTGTAGGGAGTGTTGGCAATAGCAAGGTCATTTGACTATTAAGTTTGTGCATGTTTGTGACGACTGACCCCGTTTAACAATCTTCATAGCTTTCATATAGGGCTTGGGTTTACAACAAACCAAAACAACCAATCAAATTAAAATGTAATCATTCAATTAACCAATCAAGCAGCAATAAATTACTCTTTCCTCAGTTCCACATTATTAAAAGCTCTTTCCACTATTGCTAAACTGACTAAAAGGTACTGGGATAATTGCCTGTATGAAGCCTATCAACTGTTTTAATAAGCTAAGCTTAATAAAAAATATACTGTAAATGCAGTTTATCATTTGATAACTATAAATCTGAACAGTCTACCTTATCACATGTGGTTGAATCTCATGCAGCTTTCATCTTTACCTGGTTTATAACATCAATAGTGATAAATATCCTGAAATAAATGCAGCATTCTGACACAGGCAGTTTGACTGTTGGCAGCAATTTCCAAAATGGCTGTTGCAGGTTAGAGTTTAAAATTCCAGGTTATGCAAGTTAGTCATGTGACACAAAGCAGGCTAAGAGTAAAATGCATGTAAAATACACATCACAATTAACCTGTTATTTTAGAATGCAGTCTAAAAAGAATTTACACTAACCTGCTTTTATAAAAGCAGGCTATCATGTAATTAACACTAGCCTGTTTTATAAAAGCAGGCTATCGAAAGCAGGCTATCGTTTAAAATGTATAAGCCTGCTTTTTGAATTTGTTAAAAGCAGGCTAGCATTAAAACAAATTTAACCTGTTTTTTTTTGTATAGAAAAGCTATATCTAAGCCTGCTTTTTGTAAAAGCAGACTATAAATTAACATGCAGACATGTTATTAACCTGCAGTTAGCCTGTTTTTTGGGTAAGGGCAGCTAAGTAACAGCTATTTACAGGCTGTTAAAACATGTAACAGCTATGCGCAGGCTATATTAGCTGTTCACTTTGATAAGGGTTTTTATGATAATTAAGTTTGATGTTTTGCTAACTATATAAATACACAGCGATGGAATTACCCACATGTCTTTCCACCCGGGGTTGTCTAGGAACTACAAACTTTGTGGACTTCGAATATTTCTAAAATTTACAAAAGGAAATAAATCAGTTCAAAAAGTGGTCCTAGTGGGAATCAAACTATGGACCTCTGCATTGTAAGGCATATAACTCAACCACTAGACTAGCGAGGGGTGAACTAGGACCACTTCATCAACTGATTTATTTCCTTTTGTTTTGTAAATGTTAAGAGCTAGAAATATTCTAAGTCTTCAAAGTATGTGTGATAGTTCCTATACCTAATCAACCCAGGGTGGAAAGTCATTTGGGTATTTCTATCGCTGCATATAAATACGTGATTTGGATTTGATAATCATTTTACTAACATATAATGCACAATGTTGTGCTTGCTGGACACTTTCTTTGTTGCATAAATAATTTCACTAAATAAACAACAATTTAGATTTATTATTTCTCCATTTTTAATCACTTGTATACATGACAATGAAGTATAAATGTCTATAAATGAAACTATAGGCAGGCGCTTCCGCTTTATTCCTCAATGAGATATTGATATGCCCAGGGACAATCGAATGAAGGGACTATTTGTAAATGGCCTATCCGACAATCAAATGAAGGGACTATAATGTAAATGGCCTATTGTATCGCTATTTAATCATATTCAATTACATAACATACGTTGTGCAGGTGTGTTTTTGTTCGAAGAACTCAAAGGCATGCCCTATAATCTTTGAAAATTATCAAACTATATATCTCCTGTAAAACTGGTCTCCAAAGTCGAGGCTATATATAGCTTTGTATATTTCTAGATAATCACTGTGTATATCTTCAGTTGACAGGTGAAGATTCCCCTATGTAACCATGTGTCAAGCCAAACTAAACTGCTCAAAAAAAGTTTGGAATATTTTTTCAAGCACAACTAGAATTACAAGTATCGCGGGATATGTTCATTAAGTGTTATATATCCATGTAAAGCTAATGTGTTCATCTTTACAATGAGACCAAATTTGAAACATTGCTTCAGTGCTCAGCTACTTGCTTGAGAACATGGGGAGGTCACAATCTGAATGTGCCAAAATCAACACTATTTCGTGCTCAAAAGAACATCTTTGTCGTCTGTTCAGTGATAGTAACATTGACCACTACAGTGTAGTGTGATGATCTATTGATTTTTAAGCACAAAATAGTGTGGATTTTGGCACTTTCAGATTGCGACCTCCCCATGTTCTCAAGCATGTGGCTGAGCACTGGAACAAGGGATTGCTTCAACTTTGATATCATTGTAAAGATGAACACATCAGCTTACACTTAATGAACATATCCCGTGATATTTGAAAATCTTGTGCTTGAAAAAATATTCCAAACTTTTTTTGAGCAGTTTATTAATTGAACTTTCTTGAACTATGATGTTGTGACATATGAAACCAGAACATATTGGGCCATATTTTTATTTTCGTACTAAACACGGTTATAGCTTAAAACCGTGTCTAACTAAAATTGTGTCTAACTAAAACATGAGTTTATCTTTTAAACAATGTGTTTAACTAAACACGGCTTAAACTCGTCCCCATGGGTTCTTGTGCGTTACTGTACAGGTATTTATTTTTGTTGTGGCCTTTGGGTTACAATAGTTATCGACTGAATACCTCAAACGCACATGTATTTTTAATAATACACGATCGGCTCGGCAGCTTACACCGAGCACGGTTGAGTAATCATTCGAGGCATACACTTTGTGTATTTGTTTAATTAAACGCGCCTTTAACTACGTACTCCCATACCCATGTTCAAAGTTAAACACTTTTCAGTGAGTTAGACGCATGTTTAAGTTAACAAAATGTATGAGAATTGCGTTAGTGTCTCAAGTCAAAGTTAGATGCGCGTTTAGCTTAAAACCGTGTTTAACTACATACGACAAAAAGGCCCATTGTGTTTTGTCTGCTGGTAAATATATATGTGAGACAGACCTGTTTTCATGTTTTGTTGTTGCCGTAATCAATTTATTTTAACCATGATTATCAAATAATTATCAATGTATATTATGAATTGTATTGAGGTATAAAATACAAATAAATAATTTTGAATGACAAAATCTGTGAGATGTGTAATTATGATTGTGTGTTGAATCAGTTTTATATTTGTTTTCACTATTTTGATGCAAATTTCACGAAGAAGTAGTGAATTTGTGTATATGGTTTGATGATACTTCTTCGATTTCTCATCAGTTTTCCTGCTCAATAATAATATGTACATCCAGTGATTAATCAGTCTTGCAGAAGTGCCTATATTTTGAAGATACACAAAAAGGCACCAAAAATTGAAACAATAACAGTTAATTGAATCATAATGGTACAGTGGAAAATTCCTAACATTTAAGGGGTTTCATGACACATAGATTAAACGTAGAAATGTTCTTGAAAATTTGATATTAGGTATTCTAACGGTGCTGACCACGAATCTAAAATTAAAAAAATGGGGTAACGGGCTTAGTTTTTGACATATGTCTGTTTCAAAAAGGGTGTTTTTTTTCAATAATGGTTCTATTAGAAATGAGGGAAAATTTGACATTAACGGAAGATTCCAGAAAATCTGCCCGATAACTATTTTTTGTTTTTTCAATATGTGCTGCATTACATTCTTTCAAATAATGAAATAAAAAAATGGGGCACCGGCTTACTTTCTCTGATAATTGGCTTTAAATGAGAAAATTCCTACAAATGTAAGTGTAAAATAAACGCACGTTAGATGCACATGCAGCAAAAGATAATCTTTGCGCGTACGGTGCGATAGGATTAGAGCGTTTCATGTATCCGTGATGCCGAGGCAACAAGGTTACATGTCGCGCATGCAGTTTATGTCGTGATCAGCTAGAGGACATCAGCTCTCAGACATGCTTGGCATTACTTGAAAAGTGAGTCCTTTTTTACATTTTCCACGAAAACCAGTGTACATGATTGTTTGATGTCTGAAAATTGTTTGGTAATTGGAAAGCGGGGAAATCCTCATCCTCACATTATTATGCATTAAATTCAGACCCGAGTTATTTGGTGTGCACCTTCCTGCGAAACATGCATGAGTGTCATCATAATATGAACCAGATTCATATTGGTCATAAAACCCCGCCCACCCCATTATGCCACCCATGTCTGTCCTGCCTCGCCCCACACCAATTTTCCCTACTCAGCACCCAAATCAAAACAATTGTTTGCCACGCCTTGCTGTCTGTTTTTATCAATTGTGAATGCATTATTTTAATGTTTAAAAAAGAAAACTCGTGATTTTAGCATGTTAAGTTTAAACATAAATTATGTATCGATTTACCACGATACATGTACTATATCTTCAAATTTCGTTTGCAAAATAGGTTTTACTAAGATGATTTTACAAACAGGATTTTATTCGGTATTAAAGGCATATTATAAGATCTTTTCCAGAGAGCGCCCTCTATTCTTGATTTTTTAGAAAGTAGATTTGCTTGCAGATTTACATTTCTGATCATAAATCGTACATACATTCCAAGTTCCAAGTATGATTCCTAATTACCTAAAAATCATGGTTTTAGAGTGAATTTAGAGTGAAAATATAAACTGTCGTGATAACACGACAGTTTATTTTCACTCTAAAACCATGATTTTGAAGTAATTAAGAATCGTATCGCCCTGTACCTTGGAATGTATGTACGATTTATGATCAGAAATGTAAATCTGCAAGGAAATCTGCATTCAATTTTTTTTTCGATGTTGAGGGCGTTCCCTGGAAAGATCACGTAATATACCTTTAAGTTATTAAATGGTCGTGTGCCTTGTGTTGGGACCCTTTGTGTGACAAATCTCACAATGACAATATCAAGGTCATTATACAGGGTGGGTTGATAATATATAGGGTGCAAACATCAGAAATGCACGAAAAATACAAAATGTTCACTGGTCATTTACATACCTTGAAGATATAATTTATTAAGCTGCATAATTCAAACGTATACACTAGTATTACAAAGAAAAATGTTGCCACCTTGTCTTTAGTTGATACCTTATACAGGGTGGTCAAAATTTGTAACAATATAAGTATGAGAAAACGTATTTCTGAAATAAAGTTATCATAATTTAGTGTCATAATAAATTTTAAATTGACGTTTTGTAATAGTATTGCACCAAACACAAACATATGACCAATAAATACCATATTATACAGGGTGTAACAAGCGAAATGCACATGTATGATCGAGTCCTCAATCCATGTGTTTCTTCACTTATTGATTTTATTTTTATGAAAGCAATGATAATAAAATGAAATAAAACACACGTGAAATGATCATGTTACAATTAGAAATGTTGCCTGGATATACATGCTAAATTTAATATGGCCAATAACATCATATACAGGGTGTTACAAAATAAAGCACATGATCTAACAAAGCACTTATTTTTTGAAAACAATCTATTTCCTTCAGTTTACTGCCATAAAAATGTTTGGGTAAAATCAATTAGTATTCGGTAATTGTGCAAGATGCAATGCAAGTACTTTTGTCCGACAATGATCAACAGACTATTAACAATGACACCGATGGACTCAAGCTCCACCCTTCCCACATCTCGCTACGCGCCATAAATCTGTCAAAATTGATAAAGATGTCACAAATTCTGGACAAATTTCAAGATTGCGCGCATGCAATATTGGGACGTTAAAGGACAAGATGTACTCACTCACGCGGCATGCATGCAGTAGAGCGTGCATATACCTTGTAATTTGTAAGCTGTCATTTGTCTGGTTATAAATTCCACAAATATTTCCTCTACTTCGAACACTGTACTAAACAATATTAAGTTTTCCGACAAAGTTCACAACCAGTGCAGGGCATATAGAGTAAATATTGGGATTGCCGCATGGTCTAAATTTACTCTGATCACTCACGCCCGTCTGAACGTACCTTTAACTCACAATTATTACATCATGCTTTTACAAATGGGGTTTAAAGGTATATTATGTGATCTTTACAGGGAACGCCCTCAACATCGAGAAGAAAAAAATTGAAAGCAGATTTTCTTGCAGATTTACATTTCTGATCATAAATCGTACATACATTCCAAGTTATAGGGCGATACGATTCTTAATTACTTCAAAATCATGGTTTTAGAGTGAAAATAAACTGTCGGGTTAACACGACAGTTTATATTTTCACTCTAAATTCACTCTAAAACCATGATTTTGAGGTAATTAGGAATCGTATTGCTCTGTAGCTTGGAATGTATGTACGATTTATGATCAGAAATGTAAATCTGCAAGAAAATCTACTTTCTAAAAAAATCATGAATAGAGGGCGCTCTCTGGAAAAGATCACATAATATGCCTTTAAGTAAGAAAATAATCTTAAAAATTGAAGAGGTCTTTTGCAAAAGGGCTATCATCCACGTTGGCTCTTATTGAGAAAAAGTCAAAAAACTGTTTCTAAATATTCAAGTTGAGCAATTGAAAAACTGAATGGATTATGAAAGAGGTACACTACATGCTAATTTAAATTGAAATAAATTTCAAGTTTTGTGGCAAAACAGGCCATGTCCAGCAGTTGTATGTCCATAAGACATTTTTGGACATAGTCAGTTCTACCTTTAAGCCCTCGAAGTAGTCATAGGTTCAAATAGGAGTTCAATATGGCCGTAATCGTGTCATGCATCCTCCATCTACATTGAGAACAGGTTGTACCTTTCAGTGTTTAGTTTGTAATATAAGGCTAGTTTTTGATCACATTTGCAACCGGCAAGGATTATATATGGCCCGCTGATGATGTAAATCGACCATTAAATTGTCTTCTCGCCACGCACAAATGATTTACGCATTTAAGGGTACTGTACCAAGGATTATAAAAAAGAATCTTGAATAAAAAATGGGGGGTCATCAATTTTGAGCTACAGCTATTTCAAAACACATGTTTTTAGCCAATTTTTACTACTATTAAATAGTACACAATCCTATGGAAATATAATTTTCAGGCCAAACACTTTTGGATTTAAAAACAAAACTGCTCCACCAATTTTGTTGTAAATTTAATAAAAGTTGCGCATTAATAGGCACTACAGATTATTTATAAAATAAAAAAATAGGATCATTAACTTAGTTTTTGAGATACTTCCATAAAAAGGACGTATTTTTTGGTTTCAACAGACTGACAAAATGAATACCGCCTTGATCGCATTGATCTTTTGGAAATGCGCTCTATAAGCACAGGTAAATAAATAAATAATAAATAAATTATGGTAGGGCGTAGGAAGCGACGTAAAGTATGCTGTTTAAAACGCAGAACTGGTTCGCGTTGCGTGTAATGCGACATAGCATGTTCGCGCTGTCATCCTGCGTCACACGTCGCTTCATTCATAAAGGAATTGGAAGTAGTCCCTGTTTATGGGATTTCAATGGGAATCGACAGCAGTGTTGAGAGGGAGAGGCTGGGCCTCTGGCCATGCCTGTTTTGAACTAAATGTATACGCGCACTGGTAAAACTTGCAAAATGTCGAGGGGTTGTTAGGTTGATTAAAAAGGGATAGTATAAACATGACAAAATCAATCCCATTCGCAAACTGATGAATGGTGCTCGTTTTGATAAACATTGTTTCCGCAGTTTGTTAGTAAATGGCCCAAGTTTAAAGTCCGATTTCAATGGTGATTTTAATTGTGCAAAACACGAGTAGGGGAAGGTGGGGTAATGGCGGACACATTTTGTCAGAGAGGTATAACACACATATAATACGTCATATAACAATAAAAATCATGTAAACACAAAGCACTGTGAAGGTTCTACCTTTTATCAAGTTTTTATCAACTCATCATTTTGAAATTCGAAGCTACGACGCAATAAAAAAACGGTATATGTCCGGGATTACCCCAATCCATGTACAATGTATGGGCACATCCTTTCTTATTATTATGCTCATCATTGTGACTCCGAATTCATTTATTTTTTATCAGACGGTATCATACATTACATAAAAAAATAATAAGACTTTGTTTTCCTTGATGTAGAAATACCAGTTTCAACGAGAAATTAGTGCACCAAAATATCAACTTGCCCAAAAAGTGATTTTTGTAATTCTCGCGAGAATTTGCGAGACAACCATCCCATTTAGGTTTTGTGTGATTTCAATGGAGAGGCACCTTACATCATAGGGTGGCAAAATACCACCTTCTTTCACCTGCCTTTAGATACAGCCCTGTCCGCGATTACCCCGCGTCCGCCATTACCTCACCTTCCCCTACATTAAACGTAACATTTCCAAGGCTCAAGATAACAATTTTTTTTAACAGAGGCTACTTTTTTCAAAAGTAGCGCCCGAATCATGAAATTTATTGAGAACCGTGAGCTACCTTTAGTCTACCGGGAGCTAACTTTTTATTAAATCCAGCGTGGCAGCATTGTGAACTCGAAATTTGATGTCTTGGGAAAGCTACCCGATCGTCAACGGGCGCTGTTTTGGACAAAATATCAGCGCTCGGTTGTTTATTTTTCAGCATTACCGGGCGCTATGGCAGAAGGACCGAGGGGTAAAAATCGCCCAGCGCCTGCTTATCTTGAGCCTTGAACATTTCATAGACCTAGCAATCGAAATGATTATATTATTACAATCCTTTTTTCTTGGAGGTCTTCATTTAATAGGCCATAAATGGAAGATTATGACATTATGGGAATCTCCCTGCCTCGCAGCCTTACTCCCCGGCCCCGTCCCTGACCCCCCCCCCCACCCCCCATGAAATGACATATGCTGTGTATATTAACACAAATTAGTTGGTTATGCTCCCCGGATCTCAGGCATGTCCCCTACAAATTTGAAGACCCTCATTGCCATTACATAGCGACCTTTTTCTTTCATTTTCATTTCAAGCATAGGCCTACTAATAACTGGTCGTATATATTTAAGGTCCTCCTAGAAAAGCACCACAGCAGTGGTCTTTGTTAATCTGATAAAAACTCCTTCATGAATATTCTTATCCTTCAAACCTAATGGCAGGTAGCTATCTACGAATGTTGTATCAGGTTGCTATCTACTGAAGACAGTGATGGAAATATATTTCATGATGTTTGAAGTCATACTTTTAAGGCCTTCTCTTGAAGCTTTATCTATACGATTCCCATTGTGTTGTTCTACGCAGAGGACATTTAGTTCCTTGATTTAATCGTAGTAATCCATTCATGGTAATTATAAAGTATGCCTCACATTTTCAAATAGCGGCACGGTACAGAACCCGCGTGTTGATCGGCCCCTCATTGTTTAGCTTACACTTGCGCACATGTGGCATGTGGGTCGCACTCTATTAATTTATGCCCAAGTTTTTTACTTGACGAGACGCTGACATTTTCGAGTCATAAACTCAGTTTGCACTGTGCCAGTGGCACTGCGCGTGGCTATCGTGATGCAGTACCCTTAATGCGTGCGTTGTTGAAATGTTAAACGCGACAGCTTGCGTCAAAAGTACGCTTATCAAAATGCAAGTGTTTGCAAGCGCATACAGCGGAATGCGCTAGCATTTTTTAAGTTGGTAAAAAGGTGAAAATGGCTTGTGCATACTCTAATATGTGTCATGAAACCCCTTAACACAAAATTCTGAGTGCTAAAAATGCTAATCCTTAGTCCCTCTCCAAACACATGCGCTGTCGGTTTTCGTTGATGTAGTCAACCGAGCCTATATAGTGAGCGCAGTATTATATACTGCGTGAATGTGTAGCTGAGGGCCGTGGCTTAGTGGTTGGGACGTGGGGCTTGAGAACGGAGGGTCCCCTGATCGATTCCCGGCAGGTTCCCGGAGATTTAGTTCGTGTTTTTTACTCGAAAATCGTGATCCCGGTCAAAAACCCTAAACCGGGGTTAGGGTTAATAAAAACTGGATAACACAAATTCCAAAATCGTATCTAACCTTAACTTTCTTAAATATTATGAATTATGTAAAATCCTCTACTCAAGCGCATGCTTTCACGAAGATGATTTGAATGACGTCATCTATCGAGCTGATACTTGGGCACGAAATTGCTGCATGGGCAGCTCTCACATGTATGAGCTCAGTTGGTAGAAGAGTGCATGTGGCGTGTGGAAGGTTCATTAATCGAATCTGGTTCGAACCGTGGTGGTTTATTAGTTCAATATCCTGCAATTACCCCCCTCCCCCGATCCACACCAAAATCTCTCTACCTGGGTTAAGGTTAATGAACCAAGCCAATCATAGAAAAAAAAGGTGTTCGAACACTGACCCTTGTTTGCACCTTTTAATTACCATATATTACGCGTTATTAGAGTCATGTGAAAATACCAATTTGCATCTGCTAGCCTGAAAGCTCACCTTCAATATACCCCCTCCCCTCCCCCATCAATCAATATTGCTAGGCCACATGCTGATGTTCGGCAAGTTGGGCGACTCAACATTGATCAGAGGGAAAGGGATATGTTTCAACGTACTGCTGCTGTTTCGCTTCTCAGCACCTTCACATTTAGTGTGACGGCTCTGACTTAAGTTGACTAAGTCACCGTAACTGACAGCAGGATAAACTATCATTATTACATTCACATTATCAGCATGTGACTACTCATTAGGTATATACCTACAAATAGCAACATATCCCAAATATTTCCCAATGATGGAGAGTCAAAATGTGGTCTACAGAAGCTATCAAATACATGTATAGTCAGTAATCTATTGCGGAGATAGCAAATAATTGTAACGTTGATGATTATACTATAGCACTGCATGATATGATATAGTCTTTTGGTTTAAAGTCACAAAGGTCTTTCTCATTGCTCATCTTCTTTGTTCCAAAATCACAAAATCAGCATCTGGAACAGTAAACACCTTGAGTTTGGTTTCAATCCACTTGGAATACTGTGGGCTGTTGTAAAGAAAGAAAAAACAATAAATACGTAGAATTGTTTTGAGAAATGTTTGCTATAATAATTGTATTGTATTTAATTCTGGTGACGCCGGCAACTTTGAATTGTATTGAGGGGCGGCGTAATGCCTCAACAGGTTGGATGGGGCTTTTAAAGAACGACCCATTATGTCCCGATGCAATATTAAGGGGCAGTCCAACACCTTAACAATTTGGACGGGGCTTTAAAAGAACGACCCATAATCACTCTTTGGATGGGGATTTTAAAGAAAAACCCATAAACTATCTTTGGACGGGGCTTTTAAAGATTGGCCCATTATCTATTTTGGCCAATTTGTCACATGATACTGAAATTCGGTCCCAATGCAATATCAAGGGGTAAAGAACGACCCATAATGTCCCAATGCAATATTAACGGGCAGTCCAACACCTCAACAATTTGGACGGGGCTTTTAAAGAACGACCCATAATCTATCTTTGGACGGGGCTTTTAAAGAACGACCCATAATATCAATAATTACAGGCCGATATATTGACAATTCACTCTTGTTCCATTGACGGGGCTTTTAAAGAACGACCTATAATCTAACTTTTTTCAATCTTTTGATTTAAGAGAGAAGTGGCGGCATATAATGACTCAACAATTGAATTTGCAATATTAAGGGGCAGACTAATGCCTCAACAATATGAACGGGCGGTGTCATTTTAAATGGGGCTTTTAAAGAACGACCTATCATTTGTTGTATTGCGGGAGTGGACGGGGCTTTTGATTTATCAAGGGGCGGCCTAATGCCTCAACAGTTTGGATGGGGCTTTTAACTCTTGACTCAAGGCTCACTGCACTTTACATGTAGCCTTTTTACCAGGCGTTTTTAGAGCGGCTCAACCCGCTTAGAGTGGTGAAATCATCGTTATCTGGCTGTTTTTACTGGGCAACTTAACAGTAACTTTCCCCAGTAGAAACACGCTCTTAGAGCTTACTCATATGTAGAACCATGGAAGTCTCTAGCATTTTCACCTGTTTTTTTAATGCAATATCTTACCGTAGCATCCACAGACAACAGGTTGGGTTGGGGATAACCTTTTGCAGGTATTTCTGGTGTGGACAGGGCGGGGGCAGGAATACATTGATGATGTGTTTATTTCCTCATCATCACCTCTTCAAGGTTGTTTGGTAAACCTGTGGATTAAACAAACAAACTTGATTGTGTGTCAGAGATTCAAAATAAAAATGAGCAAATTATCTCAAGCTGAGAGATAAAATATTATTATAATTATTATAACTGTATTGTACCATATTGTACCTTTTGAAATAAAATATTGTAACTAATTGAGACATTCAGATTGTATCATAAATTAATACATTTTCTTTATCACATTTTACATTGACTTGATTGCAGTGATACAACCAAAGATCATGTCATGATAAAAACCGCACATCTATCAAGTCAAGTCATCCAATTACCCAAGCTAAAACAAGTCAAGCCAAGCCAAGCCAAGTCAATCAGTTGACCTAGATGTAATATACGCCCTGGTCCCCGGCCCTGTATGTGTTAACGTTGTATTTAATTAAAAACCACTGAATATCTCAATCAATGTAATTAAGATGTGTGGGCCCCGGGTATGTGGGTTTCTTTCTCCAAAATTGTCACACAGAAATGAGCCACAATGTAACTTTACTTCACACAATTTGTGACAGATCTACATTTGGAACTTATTTACATGTCTTGTTGAATGTACTAAATATAACGTATCATTTATAAGCTACCGTACCCATGGGAATGGGAAATAAGTGGCTATATATAGCGTTGTTGTTGTTTGGAATATATTGCATCATAATATGATATCACTTGTAAATGGAACATAAGAAGCTTTCTATCCTTGAGAAATGTAAAACATGCTTCAATACAAAATGCAAGTCATAGAATGTACGTATACATCGTTTTGAAATCATGCCAAACCTTAACTGTCTAATAATTGGTATCAGCACATTTTGGTAACAATGGCCAAATGCATAACTCTTTATATTTTAAGACTGGTGAGCAAAATAGACTTACCTCATTTTCCATTGGAGAAGACATCAAAGGCTCAAGCCAGTCATTCTTATCTGGGTCAAATTCTCCCAGCTCCTTTTCAATAGCTGCTATCTGCTGCTGCTGGTTAGCATATTATGTGTCCTTATCTATAAATTAAAAGCACATTACTTGTTAACAATCATAGAAAATGAGTCAAATATTATATTAGACCATTCTCAATTACTGCAGAACATCAGATCCAATTGCCACGCTGACCATCAAATCAAATAATTTGTATTCACTAGCTGTGCTATTATACAATGCAGTTGTGTCAGCCAGAACATGGATTTCAATAGCAGAATGCACAAGTAATTACTGATTTCATGTTGGATATTTTAAAATCAAGTCATTTATAGATTTTGTTTCAATGTCACATAGAAATGGACCACAGTGCCGTGTCACACCACAATTTTGTCGATCCCATTATAATGATATAGCATGCGAGTGATTTCATGTTAGATATTCTATAAATCAAGCCATTTGTAGTTTTTTGTTTCAATTAAAACATAGAAATAGAATATAATGCCATATCACATCACAATGTTGGCAATCCCATTTTAACAATACATCCTAGTAGCCTATATGTATGTTCAAGATCCTTAGAGCATACGGTATCCCAGACGGCATTGTTAAAGCGATTGGCATCATGTACAGCAACACACAAGCGGTAGTCATATCACCAGATGGCGAAACTGAAGCATTTGAATTCTTGCAGGAGTGTTTCAGGAGACACACTGGCCCTGTATCTGTACATAATTGTCCTTGACTATGTTATGAGGATGTCTATTGGTAAAGATAAAGACATGCTGGGCTTTACAGTAACGCCCAAGCGTAGCCGGAGGTACCCTGCTGAAATACTTACAGACCTAGACTTCGTAGATGACATTGCCTTGTTATCTGACACGCTACAACAAGCCCTGAACTTGCTCTCTCGTGTGGAAAGTGCTGCTGCAACAGTCGGTCTCCAGATGAATGCAACAAAAACCAAATTCATGACATACAACATCAAAGGCAATGCTACTCTGTCCAACATTAACCACCTAGATCAGGTCAATGACTTCCAGTACCCTGATTCATGGGAAGATGAATCTGAAAAAGATTTTTAAATCTGCAAGGCATTTGCCTGGAAGGCTTGCAACAAGATGCACTCCCTCTGGAAATCTAATCTGTCAGCCTCTTTGAAGATCAGCTTCTTCCGTGCTGCTGTAGAAAGCATTCTACTTTATTGCGCAGAAGGGTGGACACTAACATACAGACTTGAGGCAAGACTCGATTGCTGCTATACCAGACTACTAATGATGGTATTAAACCTCAACTGGAAGGATTATCCCACAAGGGAGGAAATCTATGCAGGGCTACCAAAAATATCAGAAATTGTCAGGGGTCACTGTGTAAGACTGCTAAAAGAGCCAGTGTCTCAACTAGTTTTCTGGACCCCAACTCAAGGTCAACCTACTCAAGGGAGACCAAGGTTGACATACCTCATGCTACTTAGTAAAGATGCTGGCATCAGCCAGCAAGAGCTACTTAATCTAATGCAGGACAGAGTGAACTGGCGAAAATTCATCATGTGGCTTCCGAACCAGGTCGACTAAAGTAAGGTAAAGTAAGTAGCATATGAGCAATTTCTTGTTGGATATATTCCATAATCAAGACAATTGGAGTTTTAGTTTTGATGTCACATAAAAGTGTTGATCCCATTATAGTATAATGATGCATCATGTGAGCGATTTCATTATATAATTAAGCCATTTGTAGTTTTTGTTTTAATGTCACATAGAAATGGACCAAAATGCCATGTCACGCCACACTAGCAGCATACAAATGCTGGAAATGAATTTGCAATGGTCTAGTCATTTTTTATACTTTTATCTTATAATTTAGCCGACTAAATATATTATATTGAAAAAATGCCCTCACACTAAAATTTACATGTTACAGCCTATTTACCCAGCATACTAGTATTCTGACTCCCCATACAAAACTGGTCTATAGAAAAAAACATATGAGAATTTCTACCTCTTCAGGTGGCACCTACCTCACTTAGTAGCTCCCAAGCATTTTGTAGCCTACTTTACAGATGTAGGATGTCATTATCCCCTGGGAAAAGACATACTTGTTGTCACATCAATTGCAAGTTATTTCTGAAGAAACAAATTAAAACATGCACAAAGAAGTTAAAATACAGCAATGTAAACGCATTAATCAAAAGCTTTAAAACAGTAACAAATCTTTCATTTTAAACTCCATACATCCAACAGACTACAAGCCAAGATTTGACCTATCATTAGTTTTATCTAATGCTCAACATTACCCAAAGTATTGCTACATAATGACTGTTTTAATTGTTGCTATCTACTAAAAATATTGCACTCAAATACACCGGTTACATAATAGCTGATTTACTAGTTGGTATCTGCTGAAGATAGCACTTTGATATATATACTATTATGGAATGACTGCTTTAATGGCTGGTATCTACTGGCGATAGCACTCAGATAAAGTTACTGTTACATAATTGCTGCATTAATGGTTGCTATCTACTGAAGATAGCACTCATATACTCCTACTGTTACATAATGACTGCTTTAATGGTTGCTATCTAGGCCTGCTATCTACTGAAGATAGCACTCAGACATATGGAAAGTGCAAAGTTCTTTGTACACAATACCCCGAGTCACTGCACAGCAGGATTGAGCTAATCTATAATTCATAAAGTGCTGCAATTTGGGTTATATTATTGTTGTGCATGGGTAAACATTACTATTACTGTATTGAATGGATGGAAATGCTATGAATACCAAGGAATATATATATAATAGGAGGGTCAATTAGCTCATTTGCATATCGATTATCAATATGATTAACCCTGCCTCGACTCTACGACCTGCTGCGAAAGGTCACAGATAACACCCTCTGGACTGAGAGGTGACTTTTCTATTGTTCTCATGCACAGCATTGGCGATGAGCGACTAAGAAGTATAACAAAAGCGTACCTAAACAGATCGATTCGAAGTGTCACCGCGATCTACAACGCGAACACGTTGATGATCATATTTATCGCCATTCCATCTTCAGTTGCATGTTTGGGACTGAAGTTACGTTTTTGAGATAAATTTATGGGTACTTAGTATTAACAAATCTGAGTTCCTTTTGTGTTACTGTTAATGAGCCAATGTCTAGGCTATTTCATTTTTATATCCGATTAATTTGTCAGTATAAGAATGTGTCGTAAGTCACTAGGCTAAACGCAGTAATTTGAATAACATGTATAATGCAACACGTCACACAACGTCCAGTCGAGCAATGATGGTGGACCGTATAAATTACGCCATTTTTTGTGTTTGAAAATGTCAACCTTTTTTACCGTTCTTTCAAAAATAAGGAGTATAATCACATTACAAAACAATTTTGTGCGAGAGTAACACACAGATATGGTATAAAATGACAAAAAATGACAAAAATGTCACGATAAAAATCTGTTCGTTATAAATAAATGGATAAATGGTTAAATATAAAGCTATCACACTCACGGAATGACCAGTATTTTGATAAACTTACCACTGACTTGGATGGTTGACTCACACAAGGATTTGCAGATGTGATGAAAACAGACTGTAATATAGCAACAGAACATTTGTTGAATGTTGCAAATTTGAACAGGTCGGTGGAAAGTGCCATCTCAACAATATTTTTAAGCCAGCAAAAGTAACAGGCAGAGGTACACAAAAGGACTAGTAAGGAGCAGACTAGCAGCCTTTGACAGAGTGCTGTAAGAAGAAAAAAATATGAAGGAGATCGTGAGGGTGTGTGTAATAGTGAGCTCTGTTGAGATAAAGGGAAATGTGACCTCCAAATTTGCACAAGGAGCATTTATGTTTTCAAAGAAGGATATTAACTCAATTACAAAGATCATAGGGAAGAGAATGGGGAAAGTATATAGCCCCCCTCGCTTTACAACTTAAAAATGAAATTCAACATGTTATGCTTGCCCAAAACCCCAAACATTTAGGCCCTTATTCTAGTACGTATTTAAACACGGTTTAACTTTGTTTTTAAACACATGTTTTAGCTAAAACATGTTTAAGTTTGTTTTTAAACACATGGTTTAACTAAACAAAATTCTCAAAGATATGTTTAATTTTAAAACATGTGTCCAACTCACTCAATGAAAAGTGTCTAACCTCAAACATGGGTATGGGGTAGTTTAGCTCAGGTTAAACTTAACTCATACACCAACAGTGTATGCCTTGAATGATTCATCAACCGTGCCCCACTGCCCAGTGCAAGCTGCACGTGCAGATTGTGTAGTCTTAAAAATATGTGAGCATTTGAGGAAGTTGATCGATATGTCTTGTAACCCATTTGTGCCACAATAAGTTAAGTACCTGTATACAGTGAACTCACATCCACTGGGGAAGAGATTCACCCTCATGTTTAATTTAGACACAAATCTAGTTAGTAATGCGTTTTAAGCTAAGGCGTGTTTAATATGGGAATATGACCCCTTATATCAAAGGGCAATTCAACCTTGAATTAACAGCATTAATTTGTTTTGACTGAAAAAAGGGTACACACATATGTATGGACTGTGTTTCAAATCAAATAAGAAGCCAAAATTATACAGTTGATCACATTCAGACCATGTATTTTTAAGGGTTTTGTTAATTTCGGGGATGGGGCACTTCCATATAAAACAGAGTCTATATATTATTTATTTATTTCACTTACTTGGCTTGCATCGTTTGCTTTACCCTCTGCTGTTTTAAAACCATAGTTATATTTCTTATTAGTAGCTTCCAAGCATTTCCACAATCCTTTATCATTTACATCCATTTTGTAGACTAGTAAAACTGTTGTACTTGTAGGTTGTTGTTATCCCTGAGAAAAGGCATACTTGTTGTCACACCAATTGCAAGTTATTTCTAAAGAAACAAATTAAACATGCACAAAGAAGTTAAAATACAGGAATGTAAATGCATTAATCAAAAGCTTGCTTTAAAATAGTAACAAAACTTTCATTTACAACTCGTGTAAATCAACAAAAAGTATTTAACAGAAGAAATCGTCTCCCCTTATTGTAGCAGCAAGGATCTCAAAATTATTGTAGAAGTTGAATAGTTTATATGAGTGGTTTATGCATCATACTCGATACTACACGCTGAGATCTGTACCAAAGGAGTGGAATGCCAATAAGTCAATACAGATGATAAGGTACAGCCTACAATGCTATTTCTTGCAATATTTATGATGTATAGTAAAACAAATACAACATGGTTATGTCAGGAAGTCGTGGGTTCGCATTGAGATGTAGACTCATAGATCCAACACCTCAGGACTAGTAATTCACACTACTTTCCTTGATACCATGTTGTATTTGTATACTATCTACTGAAGATAGCACTCAGATACACCTACTGTTAGATCTGCTATCTACTGAAGATAGCACTCAGATACACCCATTACGTAATGACTGGTTTAATGGTTGCTATCTACTGAAGAGAGCACTTAGATACACCTACCATAACAGAACCACTGCTTTAGGCTGCTATCTACTGAATCACTTAGATACACCCATATTTGTATTTGTATTGACGTGTATGAATTAGATCAATGCATGTGCATGTTTTGTTTCTT
Organism: Ophiura sarsii; assembly: GCA_035610835.1. Lineage (NCBI taxonomy): Eukaryota > Metazoa > Echinodermata > Ophiuroidea > Amphilepidida > Ophiuridae > Ophiura > Ophiura sarsii. The sequence continues at coordinate 44,863,153 of CM069442.1, forward strand.
ACAAAATTAGAAAATCAAAAGCACTTGCGCCAATGTTTATATGCTCACAATAGCACTTCCTTGCAGGGTTGTGCCATTATTCACACATCAAGATCAATGTGCGTGCATTTATTTTTTTCAATTTATCTCCAAACAACCCATATACATTGACCTTTAATCATTATTCTATTGAGAAAAAAAATGTTTAACAAATATTATGTGCATGCTTCAATTCTGGTGCGCTATGAAACAACGCAACATATCCTTGACCTACCCTACGTCTGCAAATGTGCGTAACAACCCTAAACAAGCAATAATAAGACAACCAACTAACCATTTGATGCATGTCTGTTAGCCGTGCTAATTGAGGGACTCTAGCTTGGAATCGCACGCTGAATGGACATCTTCAAGAGGTTGTTGTTCTCCAGAGCCATCTGATATGAAAGTTTCTGTGTTGCCTACTAGGGTGGGTGCTTACTACTGGAGTGTTCAGTTTCATCAAGCCTGGGAGAAATAAAATGAATAAGATGATTCGCCTATAGCTGTATGCACTCTTTTTCCTAGTCAATGGACCGCGAATTCCCAACAAATCATGTGAGGGCAGTATTTATTTTCAGGATGATCGCGTCCCCAGTGATGCGGGTATTCCAAACCTGAAGTATTTCAATATTTCAGAGACTAGAAACAAGGTCCTCCCGATGTGACATCACCCACGTCACGCGCCAGCCCGTCACCCTATTTCGCTTGGACACCTTGCAAAAAAAGTATCCAAACTACTTCTGTTTTTTGCAGTGGGGCTTCAGGTCGGCTGGAGATCAACATCGAACCACAGTAAGCAGGCCTTGGCAGGGGAGTCCCTAGATTTTCTTGGGGGAGACTCCCTTGCCGAGCTGCTTGCCGAATGGTTCCATGTTGATCTGACTAATTTGCATCAAACCAGTCTAGCACAGAACTTGGTGGAGGCGCAAAAAAGCCAAAACCGTTTAAAGTATAATTTTGAGATCAGATCATCAGACCCACATCGCCATGATGTAAAGGTCAAGATCGAACCAAGGTAAGCTTGTCTTATCTCGCGTTTATCCAAACCGAAAGACATAGTTCAACCTTAAAATATATAACTGATAGACCAACACACCTAGACCAACACACCTAGTTTCCTCTGAGCGAGTTTCCGCTGATGGCCCTGTAATAGGCAGCAGAAAACATCCTTGTGGATCGCCATGAAACTGCTTCTCAAATTTCCTTCATGGCTAACCCCTGGTGGTAAGCCCATGAAGTCGTAATTGCATGTGTTGAGTGCGCGGAGGCACGCTTGTCTACAACAATTGCATTTGAGTCCGTAACTACCTGAACCAGCCCGCGGGCTATTGTGCTTTTCGTCGCGGGTCTGTGAGGTTCAGATTGTGTCAAGAAGAGCTGATCATTTTTCTTTACCAAGCACACCGGACGTTCTTTCCGAGTAGTAGCTCAGACAACGTACGGAGCACCATAGCCTGTCTTCGTGCACGGCAAGCCTGAGCTAAGAGAGGGAAGGTAAAGGGTGCAAAACTAGTGAGCACTCGTTTCGTTTATGGCCAGAAACCCGGCCCGAAACTCAGTGTAACACCTGTGCGTGAAAGGGTCATTGGCGAGAACGACAATGCGTGAAGTTCAGAGCACCTTTGCTCGTTCGCAAGGGCTATGAGAATTACCGTTTTCAGAGTCATATTTTTAAGGGTCGCCTTCGCCAAAGGCTCGAATGGCGGACCTTTCAAATAATCGAGAACAGTATTTAGCTCCCAAGCAGGAACGATCTTCCTGGATGGAGGCCTCTAGTTGAACATCCCAATCAGTAAGAGACGATCTCCCCCCCGTCATTTGCAGAGGATCCATCTTCATAATCTTTGTGGACCAACATGATCGCAGACACATAATTCCTGGCAGTCGCTGCCTGCAGTCCATAGCCAAATTTCTCGGTTAGGAACTGCGATATTTGGTTTACAGCCGCTCGAGTGGGAGAGATATACATATGAGAAAATATAATGCAGGCCTATAATAATCCCCTAGCTCGCCCCCCCCCCCCCACCCACCGCCCATGCATATCTCAACCCCTTAGGCCTAAACCTTAACCACCTCCCCAAGCTATATCCCATGGTTTATTATACTTTTAAGGAACCACACTATTTCCTTCCACCTCGTGACCCTCCCCGTTAGTGTTACGCAATTTAGTATCACATTTCTTCATTAACCTCCTGCCTGCCAAACCACATTACAACCCCTCGCCCTCGATCAGCGCCCCCTGACGTGCCCCGACCCGCCGTCCCCAGCCCCCGCTTTCGTTCCCGCCCCTGCCTACCCCGTGCTTATCTAAACCCCCAAGGCCTTAGAAATTAATCTCCCGTAGCGCAGTGTATTTGACGCGTTATGTGTTACGCGCGCCGAATGTATGGTAACAGTACGCATGAAGATAAACAAACACGGCCCGTATCCATGGATTTTCATTGGCTTTTTGCTCATATCTCGGTCAATTCTGTACGGTTTTCAGCTATTTATAGCATATAACACTCACAATATAATCATCTTTTATCAGTTCACAGCGTTTAGACGTAAAATGAGGGAGCATTTTAAGGATACATACATAGTCACACCATAAGGCAAATTATAGTATGATACATTCTATTTTTTTATCACGCAGGGGGTGACAGCTCATGCTGAAGTTATAATTGTTTCCGACTGGTTTGTCCAATTAGTCAGTTTAATGTCATCCAGTCAGTGCGAGAGTGCGTGTTGGATTAATTGATTTATGTTGCTGCCTTTTCCGGGTACTGAATAAAAGGGTTATGCCCAATGATACCAAAAATAAAGGAATGAATTGTTGCATGTTAAATAAAGTCTGAGCTAAATTTGCGCCAACCTTCGTCTGTAATTTACATTAGAAGCGGATGTTTCCATAATAATAATTTAGGAGCCATTTTCACTTGTAAAATCTGAATGCATTGATACATTTTGATAAGTTTGTGTCATTTAAAGCTTAGAAAATGCTCTGAGAGCACGAAAAACTTAAAATTAACTTTATCTGCAAGGTCCCCCCCCCCCCCCTTTTTATGTGCTGCATTACATGCATGCAACATTCTTTTAGTTGGAAAATATCAACATTTTTCTCACTTGGGTTACCTGTAGCCCTCGTAATAGAGTTCCAGCAATAGACTCCATGTAATGCTAACATCATTGGATTACTCCTTGTGTTACGTTGACATTGCGGCACATCACCTCACTTCCTTTACCCCTAACACAAATGTAGAACTGCTCAAAGTTGACTAGTTGAGTGTTCAGGTCATGGCTGACTAATGTTCTAACACCAGACTGAAATAAAAAAATTAAAAAATTGGCAAAAATAAAGTGAGTCGATGAGCTATCGCTGATGGGTATAAAATTGTAAAATAACAAGTTTTAAGTTCAAGCTTCCTAAAAAAATAACGTCATCTGGACACCATCTTATTAGTGTAAAAATTGTCCAATGTGTGTGCTTCAATATTTCATAAATTTGTCACACAATATGGCTTTGTTATTCCATACTCTTTTAGTTCAAATACTGAAAATATTTACGAGGCACACATTTTTTCTATGTTCCCATCATAAAACAAAATTTGGGCTCAACCCCCTAAATCTTGTTTTGCTTCTGCCGCCTCTGTATCTGATGGTGTGATACATACGAGGGTCGATCAATAAATAATGAAAGTGATCATGGTATGGGATGCATGAGTGATTCTATTGACAGATAGTGTGATCAATACAAAGTATGAACCCTTGTCTTTCAAACAATACACTTTTGGATTACTAGCTATGATCCCGTTGTAGCATTAACCTGTCAATATTTGGCTGGATATGTAATAGGTGGAAATATGGGTTGATTGATACATTTGCGTATATCTCAGCAATGCAAGCATAGAAACACAGATAACGCTTGGTGAATAGTAAGAACACATATTAATCTCTGTTTGACACTCTTTTTTAGATCTGAATTCCTTAATACAAACAATTAAGCCAAAAAAGAAGAAGGTTTGTCTCAAATGACATGAGAGACTGAAAATCCAATGCGGTCTGCAGATTTTTTTTTTTTTTCAATTCAAAAGGTGAATTCATCAAATCATTGCCGTATTTAACTTTTTGAATTCAGCAGTCCCACCACCAGTGGCAGGAGCAGCACTTGTAGTTGCCTCGGAAGGTATTTTGAAACAGGGATTTCTCCCTTGCAACAGTTCTCCGGGACAGCGTGTTGTTCCTATCTGTTCTGTGTAAGAACCATCCAATTGACCACTTTTCATGTAAAACTTTGATTTTTAATATCATATCGCCGCCGTTATCAGACGGATTCATTACTCGGGACGGTCCATCCCCCGCCATTTTAAACCCCCGGACTGTCTGAGATGAGAACTACCTTCTGATTGGTCAGAACGAGGAATATATATTATATTGCACCAATCACAGATACTGTACAGTATTTGTTTCTCTATCAAAGTACGGCCAATATAAAATAAAAAAGTAAATAGAGTGAATAAATGCGTATTTTTTATTTTATCAAAAGTAGGAAAAGTTTGACATTTGACAGATTTTTTTTGGAAATGGAAGAAGAAAAAAATTGAAAAATTGAAGGAAAAAAAATCAAATTGAAAAAAACAAAATTCTCACATTCTATGGAGTAAACCCAATTGAGACAAACCATTTTTTTTGGCCTTATAAGAATGGATCATCTCAAATATTATTAAGGGAAATCCGCAACAATAAACCATAGAATTCATTGGAATTCATCATTTAAAAAAATCTATGCAAAATATTCACTGATAGTTCAAATTACCTATTGAGTTCAAATTACAAAAGTTACAAAACGAGAGCATCAATGATGCATAAGACCTCCGTTTATGGTTGGTGTTATGAGGTTCGAAAGTAATGATCCTCAGGTATGTTGCGATCACTTTTTGGGGCTATGATTTTTTTTTCACATCATATTTTGATATCAGAAGAATCCCCATATTTTTCTCATTATGTCTGTGAAATCTTAGGGCCCAGAAATGTTCCATTTAGAAATAATAGGCTAAAATGTGGTGAATTACTGCCAAAGGTGGTTAACCACCAGCCAGCTTGTGTACAACTCAATGGGCAACATTATTTAGACCTTGTGCTTCTAAAATTAGAACCATTGGAGTTATCTCAAACTTTGGAATGTGACAATTTTAGGGATGACCTCTCATGTAAAATAGAAAACATCAAGTTGAAAATCAGGCCAGAAATCAGAACATACCTTTAATTGCAACCTGGTCAAATATAGGCAATTTTTGTATGTTCAACTTATTTTAGAACTTCACCTAAAATGACCTTTGACATTGGTGTATGACCTCTGACCGTGTAACCCGTCACAATAAACATATCTCTTGGGGTCTTTTATCCAATGTCTGATCAAAACATGCAAAAATCAAGCTTTAAATTGATACCTCATGATTGAAATTAAAGTATCACAAAATATGATGAATAGATTCATAGCATTTTTTTTTAATTTTGGAGACATTTTGCATCTTATCTTGACACAAAATAAAAATCACAGATTTATAAAGGAGATTCAGTACGAAATTTACCAACTTCATGAAAAATGTTATATTTTTATTACATTATATGGCAGTCATGTCCCTTTTTCGTGCTCATTCTACCCATGTGAGGTGGCGTTTTTTCTTCTTCATATTTTTATTGGAATTATATGTTTCAGTACAGAATATGAAACCGTATAAAATTAGGCTTAAAATAAGGTAGATATCAACTACTGCGGTAATATAATGGTTTGCAAAAAGCCAATCAATTTGTATGGCAGGTTTGAGAAAAAGTGTAATCCCAGTCCTACCCACCCCTTTTTTGTTTGCCTACCTTATTATATGACAACATATGTCTGTGGTCTAATTAATTAATTTGCATTCTTCATATGTGAATTGTTTTAGAGAGCGAAAATGCCTAGTATTCAAGCTATAGTAACAGAATGGAGTGTTGTTTGCATTGATGACTCAAAATCATTCTTGTCAAACAGTAATGAATAGATAATAAAAGCTGCTATACGTCAAGTGATAGGCCTAATCTGAGTAGGCAGATTAACCTGGTCTCCAAATACTAACCATATGGCAGCTATTTCACAATAGATTGGTTTACCTTTCAACCACACATTTCTAACAAATTATTTTTGTTTCATCTACAACTGGGTATTTTTGCAATTCACATGCAGCGAAAATAGTGTGTCATTGCTCTGCCTGATGCCAAAACAAAACACCATGTAAACTACCTTCAATTTCATTACAGCTGACGAACTCACGGCCACAATAGACTGCAACCCCTATGGTTTGCCAGCAGTTGTCACTATCACATGCTCTACCCATATACACTACCAAAGTGTGCAGTTACTTGTGGAATTCCAAGAGTACTTAATTAGCATACGCATTTGTGCCCGACCACAACATAAAAAAACACCTGATTGGTCTAATTGAAATTCCAGTGCGACCTGGACATTCAGAAGATCCTGTATTAATCTAACCATCTGGAGGCCATATTTACACTAAAACACGACAGAGGTATAAAAACATTTTTAAAAAAATTGTCTCACCTTCCCTTTGTGGCTGCAATCATACAGCTGCCCACATCCCATGAACAAGTCTAATTGTATCATGTAGCATGAGTCTCGATGAAGTATTCCATACCATTGTTCGCATGACCCGAAAACCTACAGATGGTGTAAATATCAGAGGAAATCATATGAGATATACACTTTGTATACAACATATATGGACTTGCATCAAGTCCATCAGAAACAAACAACATAACTATGTTGTATATATATTGAATGGGAAGCAAGCAACAAAATAAAATAAAAACACATATATGCTCCAGAGCACAGCTGAGAAGGGCAACTACATTTGTTTTCTTGTATCCTTCTCATGAAGGTTAACACCATACCCCATATATATATTATCATATGAATACAGGATTGGACACATTACAAGCAAGTAGGTCATAAAGATTCTTGGATGTAAATGGGTAATTGATCTATTTCAACTATTTACATGAGCTTTTTAATAGCCTTGTTTGACGCATAAGTTTACATATGAACTTCACTAACGGGTCTCAATCGAAAATCCCCTAAATCTGACTATGTATGGACGTGGAAACTTTAAGACATTCTGAAAATTGTCAATCTCCATCCTGTGCCTACATTGTAAATTTGTTAATGTCCGTAAAAAATAAATACAATGCAAATCCTGCATAAGTTTTTTAACACATTAAATCACTTCCGAATTGCTTCCGCAAAAGTTTCAAGCGATTTCCAAAACATTCTATAAGTATCTTCTACTGATTAACATGGACACGACATAGGTATATGACTATGAGTTACACGTTCTTACGCTAGTGTGCGTATCTGTGTTAGCGACTGTTTGCAATGAGGGTCACAGTTCAAATTCAACGATCGCTGTACAAGACCGAGCGTGAACAATGTGTAAGCTATGAGCCTCAATCTTTTTTTTCAAAACAATCAATATCGGCGAAGCACCGCTGATGAATCCATCCTCTTCGACGGCGCGAAGGTCCACCTTTTTTTCAAAACAATCAACATCGGCGAAGCCCCGGTGTTGAAGCCATCATCTTCGTCGGCGCTTTTAAAGAACGACCCATAATCTATCTAGGCTGACCTGTCACATGATACTGAACTTTGGTCCCAATGCAATTATTAAGGGGCAGTCCTATACCTCAACAATTTTAAGGGGCAGAGTCCCACGGGGCAGACTAATGCCTCAACAATATGAATGGGCTGTCCCATGCAATATTAAGGGCAGTCCAACACCTCAACAATTTGGCAGGAGTTTTAAAGAACGACCCATAATCTATTTAGGCCGACCTGTCACATGATACTGAACTTCAGTCCCAATGCAATTTTAAGGGGCAGTCCAACACATCAACAATTTTAAGGGGCGGAGTCCCACAATGCAATATTAAGGGGCAGACTAATGCCTCAACAATATGAATGGGCGGTCCCAATGCAATATGAATGGGCGGTCCCAATGCAATATTAAGGAGCAGTCCAACACCTCAACAATTTGGAGGGGACTTTTAAAGAACGGCCCATAATCTATTTTGGGGGCAGTCCAACACCTCAACAATTTTAAGGGGCGGAGTCCTACAATGCAATATTAAGAGGCAGACTAATACCTCAACAATATGAATGGGCTAGGCCGACCTGTCACATGATACTGAACTTCAGTCCCAATGCAATATTAAGGGGCAGTCCAACACCTCAACAATTTTAAGGGGCGGAGTCCCACAATGCAATATTAAGGGGCAGACTAATACCTCAACAATATGAATGGGCTAGGCTGACCTGTCACATGATACTGAACTTCAGTCCCAATGCAATATTAAGGAGCAGTCCAACACCTCAACAATTTTAAGGGGCGGAGTCCCACAATGCAATATTAAGGGGCAGAATAATGCCTCAACAATCCCATGCAATATTAAGGAGCAGTCCAACACCTCAACAATTTGGCAGGACTTTTAAAGAACGACCCATACCTTATTTTGACCAACCTGTCCCACAATGCAATATTAAGGGAGAGTCCAGCTCCTCAACAATTTGGGCAGGGCTTTTAAAGAACGACCCATAATCCATTTAGGTCGACCTGTCACATGACACTGAACATTGGTCCCAAGGGCAGTCCAACACCTCAACAATTTTAAGGGGCGGAGTCTCACAATGCAATATTAAGGGGCATACTATTACCTCATCAAAATGAATGGGCTAAGCTGACCTGTCACATGATACTGAACTTCAGTCCCAATGCAATATTAAGGGGCAGTCCAACACCTCAACAATTTTAAGGGGCGGAGTCCCACAATGCAATATTAAGGGGCAGACTAATGCCTCAACAATATGAATGGTCGGTCCCAATGCAATATTAAGGGGCAATCCAACACCTCAACAATTTGGAGGGGACTTTTAAAGAACGACCCATAATCTATTTTGGGGGCAGTCCAACACCTCAACAATTTTAAGGGGCGGAGTCCTACAATGCAATATTAAGGGGCAGACTAATACCTCAACAATATGAATGGGCTAGGCCGACCTGTCACATGATACTGAACTTCAGTCCTAATGCAATATTAAGGAGCAGTCCAACACCTCAACAATTTTAAGGGGCGGAGTCCCACAATGCAATATTAAGGGGCAGAATAATGCCTCAACAATTTGGCAGGACTTTTAAAGAACGACCCATACCTTATTTCGACCAACCTGTCCCACAATGCAATATTAAGGGAGAGTCCAGCTCCTCAACAATTTGGGCAGTGCATTTAAAGAACGACCCATAATCTATTTAGGTCGACCTGTCACATGATACTGAACTTCAGTCCCAATGCAATATTAAGGGGCAGTCCAACACCTCAACAATTTTAAGGGGCGGAGTCCCACAATGCAATATTAAGGGGCAGACTAATGCCTCAACAATATGAATGGGCGGTCCCAATGCAATATTAAGGGGCAGTCCAACACCTCAACAATTTTAAGGGGCGGAGTACCACAATGCAATATTAAGGGGCAGACTAATGCCTCAACAATATGAATGGGCGGTCCCAATGCAATATGAATGGGCGGTCCCTATGCAATATTAAGGAGCAGTCCAACACCTCAACAATTTGGACGGGACTTTTAAAGAACGACCCATAATGTCCAAATTGTTGAGGAGTTGAACTCTCCCTTAATATTGCATTGTGCAGTCCAACACCTCAACAATTTTAAGGGGTGGAGTCCCACAATGCAATATTAAGGGGCAGACTAATGCCTCAACAAAGGTCCCATGCAATATTAAGGGCAGTCCAACACCTCAACAATTTGGCAGGACTTTTAAAGAACGACCCATACCTTATTTTGACCAACCTGTCCCACAATGCAATATTAAGGGAGAGTCCAGCTCCTCAACAATTTGGGCAGTGCATTTAAAGAACGACCCATAATCCATTTAGGTCGACCTGTCACATGATACTGAACATCGGTCCCAATGCAATATTAAGGGGCAGTCCAACACCTCAACAATTTTAAGGGGCGGAGTCCTACAATGCAATATTAAGAGGCAGACTAATACCTTATCAAAATGAATGGGCTAGGCTGACCTGTCACATGATACTGAACTTCAGTCCCAATGCAATATTAAGGGACAGTCCAACACCTCAACAATTTGGACGGGACTTTTAAAGAACGACACATATGGGACTCTTAAAGAACGACCCATAATCTATTTTGGCCAACCTGTCCCACAATGCAATATTAAGGGAGAGTTCAACTCCTCAACAATTTGGACAAGCAATATTAAGGGGCAGTCCAACACCTCAACAATTTTGACGGGACTTTTAAAGAACGACCCATAATCTATTTTGGGGGCAGTCCAACACCTCAACAATTTTAAGGGGCAGAGTCCCACAATGCAATATTTAGGGGCAGACTAATGCCTCAACAACGGTCCCATGCAATATTAAAGGCAGTCCAACACCTCAACAATTTGGCAGGAGTTTTAAAGAACGACCCATAATCTATTTTGGCCAACCTGTCCCACATTGCAATATTAAGGGGCAGTTTAACACCTCAACAATTTTAAGGGGCGGAGTCCTACAATGCAATATTAAGGGGCAGACTAATACCTCAACAATATGAATGGGCTAGGCCGACCTGTCACATGATACTGAACTTCAGTCCTAATGCAATATTAAGGAGCAGTCCAACACCTCCACAATTTTAAGGGGCGGAGTCCCACAATGCAATATTAAGGGGCAGAATAATGCCTCAACAATCCCATGCAATATTAAGGGGAAGTCCAACACCTCAACAATTTGGCAGGACTTTTAAAGAACGACCCATACCTTATTTCGACCAACCTGTCCCACAATGCAATATTAAGGGAGAGTCCAACACCTCAACAATTTGGCAGGACTTTTAAAGAACGACCCATACCTTATTTCGACCAACCTGTCCCACAATGCAATATTAAGGGGCAGACTAATGCCTCAACAATATGAATGGGCGGTCCCAATGCAATATTAAGGGGCAGTCCAACACCTCAACAATTTTAAGGGGCGGAGTACCACAATGTTCAATATTTAGGGGCAGACTAATGCCTCAACAACGGTCCCATGCAATATTAAAGGCAGTCCAACACCTCAACAATTTGGCAGGAGTTTTAAAGAACGACCCATAATCTATTTTGGCCAACCTGTCCCACATTGCAATATTAAGGGGCAGTCCAGCTCCTCAACAATTTGGACCCTCCTCTATTTAATCAAAATAACGGGACAATCTGACCATACACAGATCAAATGCAGTTTTATTTTGAAAATGTGTGTTTTAACCTAAACACCCCTGACTCTCCCCTTAATATTGCTTGTCCAAATTGTGGAGGAGTTGAACTCTCCCTTAATATTGCATTGTGCAGTCCAACACCTCAAGAATTTTAAGGGGTGAAGTCCCACAATGCAATATTAAGGGGCAGAATAATGCCTCAACAATCCCATGCAATATTAAGGGGCAGTCCAACACCTCAACAATTTGGCAGGACTTTTAAAGAACGACCCATACCTTATTTTGACCAACCTGTCCCACAATGCAATATTAAGGGAGAGTCCAGCTCCTCAACAATTTGGGCAGGGCATTTAAAGAACGACCCATAATCTATTTAGGTCGACCTGTCACATGACACTGAACATCGGTCCCAATGCAATATTAAGGGGCAGTCCAACACCTCAACAATCTGGACAGGACTATTAAAGAACGACCCATAATTTATTTTGGCCAACCTGTCCCAAAATGCAATATTAAGGGAGAGTCCAGCTCCTCAACAATTTGGGCAGTGCATTTAAAGAACGACCCATAATCTATTTAGGTCGACCTGTCACATGACACTGAATATCGGTCCCAATGCAATATTAAGGGGCAGTCCAACACCTCAACAATCTGGACGGGACTTTTAAAGAACGACCCATAATCTATTTTTGCCAACCTGTCCCACAATGCAATATTAAGGGAGAGTCCAGCTCCTCAACAATTTGGGCAGTGCATTTAAAGAACAACCCATAATCTATTTAGGTCGACCTGTCACATGACACTGAACATCGGTCTCAATGCAATATTAAGGGGCAGTCCAACACCTCAACAATCTAGACGGGACTTTCAAAGAACGACCCATAATCTATTTTGGCCAACCTGTCCCACAATGCAATATTAAGGGAGAGTCCAGCTCCTCAACAATTTGGGCAGTGCATTTAAAGAACGACCCATAATCCATTTAGGTCGACCTGTCACATGACACTGAACATCGGTCCCAATGCAATATTAAGGGGTAGTCCAACACCTCAACAATTTTAAGGGGTGGAGTCCCACAATGCAATATTAAGGGGCAGACTAATACCTCATCAAAATGAATGGGCTAGGCTGACCTGTCACATGATACTGAACTTCAGTCACAATGCAATATTAAGGGGCAGTCCAACACCTCAACAATCTAGACGGGACTTTTAAAGAACGACCCATAATCTATTTTGGCCAACCTGTCCCACAATGCAATATTAAGGGGCAGTCCAGCTCCTCAACAATTTGGGCAGTGCATTTAAAGAACGACCCATAATCTATTTAGGTCGACCTGTCACATGACACTGAACATCGGTCCCAAAGCAATATTAAGGGGCAGTCCAACACCTCAACAATTTGGACGGGACTTTTAAAGAACGACACATATGGGACTCTTAAAGAACGACCCATAATCTATTTTGGCCAACCTGTCCCACAATGCAATATTAAGGGAGAGTTCAACTCCTCAACAATTTGGACAAGCAATATTAAGGGGCAGTCCAACACCTCAACAATTTTGACGGGACTTTTAAAGAACGACCCATAATCTATTTTGGGGGCAGTCCAACACCTCAACAATTTTAAGGGGCGGAGTCCCACAATGCAATATTAAGGGGCAGACTAATACCTCAACAAAGGTCCCATGCAATATTAAGGGCAGTCCAACACCTCAACAATTTGGCAGGAGTTTTAAAGAACGACCCATAATCTATTTTGGCCAACCTGTCCCACATTGCAATATTAAGGGGCAGTCCAGCTCCTCAACAATTTGGACCCTCCTCTATTTAATCAAAATAACGGGACAATCTGGCCATACACAGATCAAATGCAGTTTTATTTTGAAAATGTGTGTTTTAACCTAAACATTTCGACACATTTTTTCAAAAATTGCATTTTTCGCGAAGTGAAATTCTCGACATTAGACCCCCAAATATAAACCACTTTTATATTTAAATATGATTTTGTTTTATCGATTGTTAGTATAACACATATCTTTTGAAATAAATTCTTAAGTGTCATGACTTTTTCGGACTGTGTAAACCATGTATGCGTGTGCTGTGTGGGCACTTGTGCAGAAACGATGGGCAAGATGGCGGGGGCGCTGGACACCATAATTTATTAGCCTTATTATGCCACTGGCCTTTATAGGCAGTAAAACATCATAATCGCACAGATTATAGGTTTTTTTCTAAGTCCAATTCCTTCCCTACTTGCTATATCATCTCAGGAAACTGTCCGAGAAATAATAAGTTGAACACTTTTGCCGAAAATCCGGAATAAATCAGTCAAAAATTGATGAAACGCTTCTATGTTTGGTAATAGACTGATGTTTACATGTCAGCAAAGGTAACGTCAGCAGTGCGCATGAAACAATGCAATGAAATAGCATTGCCTTTTTACCAGGCGTTATTGTTTCGCAAGAAGGCCGAGCTTCGCGCCGCCGGCGATGATGATGGTTCACAGTGGTGCTATCGCGCTGGTGATATTGAAAAAGGAAGACCTTTCCGATGTTGCATTATTTTTTAAAAGGTTGAGCTTCGCGCCGTCGAAGATGATTTAAAAAAAGTGGAGTTTCAAAAATAGGACGAAAAAAGATTGAGCTTCGCGCCGGCGATGATGATGGTTCAACAGTGGTGCTTTCGCGCTGGCCAAGGTGATATTGAAAAAAGGAAGACTTTTTCGATGTTGCATTATGATTTAAAAGGTTGAGCTTCGCGCCGTCGAAAATTATTTTATAAAAAATGGAGCTTCAAAAATGGTGAAATATCATTATCCAATTCTGAAAGTGAAGGGGAAAAAAAAAATCTGGAATATTTTTATGGCCTCATTTCCGGGATTCTAGAAATTTCCGAAAGTTTTACAACCCTGCAGATTGCCCTCTGAATTTCTATACACTTACACCAACACATTCGTCTGACCACACACATCAGATGGAAGCTGACAGACTGTTGAATATCTTTGTCATTGTGGAAGTCCACCCATAATAGTATTGTACACTGTGTCCCCTATGGTGACATCATCTAATGACCATACATCCTTGTTGGCATCCGATGAATGAGATGGCTGCCACCATGGATACCGGCAACATTCCTGACGGGCCTCAACGGGGAGGTAGATTAATTCTGTTCTGTGATATAGGGAAAATAATTGGAAAATATTACTGGTCCAACCCAATCAAAATGGTGTATTCAAATAAGTCAACTGACTAGTTAATAATTATATGGTAAATCATTTATAGAATGACATGTCAACCCAGGAGGGGTTTAGGAGTAAGAATCAAACCAGTTGTTTGATTGTAATGTTAAATTTTTTAAACACAGCAATTTACAAACATCCAATGGGTGAAATGGGTGAAATGTATATGATTCCTGTCTGGGAGCCATAGGGCATGGCCACTATGTTACACTGTTTGGCAAAGTAGATGTATTTGGTATGGAGTTAACTCAACTCAAGCATCACATTTTTTACATGTACGTGGCCTGGGTTCAATCCCTGGCATTGATGAACAGTGATCATTCCCCCAACATTTTGACCCATTTTTTCTCCCCTGATATTATATTCAAAAAAACATGCTTAGGGAGTTAGGCCAGGGTTAATATTACCCCTACTTGATCATGTTCCAATATGACTTTTGATCAATTATGATCAACTGTGATATAGTCCTACAGCATACTATTTCTAAAGAACAACACTTTGCATACCTTATGTGTGAAACTGGTCATATCCTAGATGTTTCAGCATATTCCATGTGATGCCATTATTGCAGGTGGACATGAGAAGCACGCCCTCTTCAGTCTGTGTTGGTGCATGGCAACTGCCGTCCGATGAGTGGCTGCTTAATTATTCTTATGGTGAACTACAATTATCTGAAATGAAAAGGTTAAAGTCAATGATCATTAAATAACTTCAAAAAGTATGAACCCATGTCCATAAACAATTACTACGACCCGATTTTTTTAAATTTTAATTAATTTACTTCAGAATTCAAGATGAACATTAAAAATTGCCATTGTTGTTTCTACTAAAACGAGAGCATCAATGATGCAGAAGCTCACTACAGAAATCTACAAAAAACTATTTTTTGACGCGGCGGCCAAAATGGATGCACACGCGCGGGGAAGAGAAACTACTATTTTTTATTTGGCCTTTTAAATGGTGCGCCACTTTGACTTTGGTAATGCCACAAAAACCAGTTGGTGAATTGGCGTTCTCTTCTGGATGGTTCAATAAGTAACATTAGCATTTACCGAGGTGATTGGTTTAGGGGAATATTGAGAATAAGATAGGCTTTCCTCTGATATTAAAATAGTACTACTACATTATAGTTTAACCATACATAGCCTATAGCCTATAGGCATAGGCTGGAATTTTCGGGAATTAGTGCTCCCGGGACTCGATTTTGTTTTTCGGGCGGGACTCTGGATTTACGAAAATTGGTAGTCCAGATTTTCGAGGAAGTGAAAACGCAATAAAATATACTAAATGTCCACCAAAGTGTACTGTACTGTAGATATGTACTTCTGTTCTCCGTGTTGTCTTCATTTATTATTGTCAAATCTGCACCGGTTTTAATCAGCTTCCCTGACATTAACATTACATATTAAAATCGCGATTCGTTCAAGATTTACCATCAGAATAATTTTGTGTACTACCAAAATGCATAAAACTTTCATAAGTGCAACCAAATGTGCAATAATGAAGCGAATTTTAGAGCAACATCGTGTGTACGTAAACACACCGCTGGCGATGTGAGCGGCGCCATACTCTGGGGTTCCTTTTTTAGTAGGAGAACCGTATGAGGAACAGGCGGGGTTGGACGATGATGTATTATTTATTTTAAAGTACCCCTTTTCATTTTATTATAGTTTGGTTTATTTTGTACTCAAGTCTAGGCTATATCAGCCTTTCGACTCACTCGTAGTCATTATTTATCTGCGAACGTTTTCAGTATTTTACTTTTACTGTAAATTTAACGATATCGAAAGCTTAACAGTGGAAAGAACAGGCTCAGTAAATCACGGGTTCCACAAACGCAATAGATGCATGGGGTCATTAATTTTATTTTTAGCCGCAACAGCTTGGGTCATCGCGGACCAATCGGAGTCGTTCAATCAGATCAGCTGTCAGATTTGTTTACCATTTTAAATGATCAATATTCATGACATACGATGCATAATTAATTAAATGTTACCATATGGCAAGATCATGACTCATGATTCGAACGATACCAAATTTATATAGGTAAGTCAGTGCGTAGTGTCGCCTACCTATGGAAAATACGATGTATTTGGAAGATAAATCACCACTTTAGGACACAGTTTGCCTCAATAAAGGCATGATTTTTGTACTTCCTCCCTCATCAATAAATTTGATTTTATTTAACTGAGGGTTAAAGTATACATATTGAAGAATCAAAAAATGACGAAAAACAAAAATTGATATCCGCCAGATTTGTCACCCCCATTTCAACTATAACCCTAACGCTACTACGTCTCACAGTCACCTCACAGCCAGCACCACGTGGCTTGCGCGCGCACAAGTTCTATCTCCTGTAGCACTAAACTACGGGTATATATGGTCTCCGATTTCTTAGCTTGTGAGGCCCTCCCCCCGTGGCTGAGTGTTAGTATATCTCGCCTGTCACGCGGCCGACCCGGGTTCAACTCCCGGCGCCGGCGGACATAATTTTTCCCATTTTTTATTTAACCCCCTCCCCCTGTTCTTCGTTCCATCCCCACTGCCACGTTCTAGGGTTAGGGTTAATACGACACCACACAGTGCATTTATATAACCCTAACGCTACTACGTCTCACAGTCACCTCACAGCCAGCACCACGTGGCTTGCGCGCGCACAAGTTCTATCTCCTGTAGCACTAAACTACGGGTATATATGGTCTCCGATTTCTTAGCCTGTGAGGCCCTCCCCCCGTGGCTGAGTGTTAGTATATCTCGCCTGTCACGCGGCCGACCCGGGTTCAACTCCCGGCGCCGGCGGACATAATTTTTCCCATTTTTTATTTAACCCCCTCCCCCTGTTCTTCGTTCCATCCCCACTGCCACGTTCTAGGGTTAGGGTTAACGAGCTTTATCTCGAAATATCCTGTGCGACTTATGTCTGGTTTCATCGGAGCGGGTCACATATTATAATAATTATATCATGAATAATAATGATCTCTAACCCATCCTGTCGTGATTTCTGTAGTAAGCCAATCACAATGAGACAAACACGCATACATGTACATCATGATACATGCGTGCCGTGTGTTAATCAAATTTTATGTCATAGCGTTTTACACATATTTTCAATATAGTTTTGACAATAAAGAAAATAACGAAAAATTCCCAAGTTTGTCGAATGGCAATCTAACTCATTTTATAACATATTCATGCGATCATATTGTTTCACCATCTCAATGTACATTTTCCAACAAATACCACTTGTGTGACCGAGGTAAAACCATATTTCATAGTCGCTTACTTGTAGTTAGCTAAAAACACCCAGCAACACTTGATTAAAACAATGTTTTAAATATGTTGGATTGGATTATCACCCTTAACCATGTAAAATGCTGGTTGCGGCTCTACCAGCCTTTTTCGAATCAAAGTTTTGTTGTACAAAGAGGGCTGATTTTTCTTAATCCTTATAGGTGCAAGTTCATACATGTAATACAATTGAAAAATATACAAATCCCAGTTTTGATCATATATTTTTGTAATTGAGGGCGCTGTCTCCACCACATCTCTGAATGCCCCTTTAATATTACCCCTACTTGATCATGTTCAATATGACTTTTGTTCAATTATGATCAACTGTGATATAGTCCTACAGCATACTCTATGTCTAAAGAACAACACTTTACATACCTTGATGTGTGAAACTGGTCATATCCTAGATTTTTCAGCATATTCCATGTGATGCCATATTGCAGGTGTACATGAGAAGCATGCCCTCTTTAGTCTATGTTGGTGCATGGCAACTGCCGTCCAAGGAGTGGCTGCGCCTATTCTTATGGTGAACTGCAATTATCTGAAATGAAGAGGTTATAAAGTCAATGATCATTAAAGATGAACTTCAGAGGGTATGAACCCATAAACAATTACTACGACCTGACCTGTATGGTCTGATGATTGAAATATTGTTTTTCTTTTTATAAATGCATCCTGTAGCGTGGTGTGACGATCAATCAACCCACTGCTTTTGAATAGGGTGGTATTTCTGTTGTAGTAGTGCACAATGCATGACGATCCGGGCACGACTGAAACTTAAATCCTACATGTTCTGTAAAAAAATCAACTTAGCCCTAACCCTACTTCACGCGGCAACAGATTTGTTTTCCGACCCCCAAAATTCACCGGATTTTAATCACTGCACCATGGCTGTCAAGCACACTCGGCTCAGTATATATGCCTCGTTATATAGCCTGGGTCCGTTCAGCCCAAAAACCTGCACGCTGGGTGCGGGTTTTGGGTTTCCATGTTGCATCTATGACTCAAATTAGATATAACCTTGGATGGATTGAGCGTGATACACAAAGATATTGGTCGAACTAATATAGCTGTGTATCATGCGAAAAAATCCATCCAATTTTATCATTATATGCAGTGAGAATCTGACTTGAGCCTATCAAATAAATGAATACTGTACAAAAAAAAGAGGTAAAAGTCTGTAGGCCTACCTTCCAAACTGTTCAACATTTCTGGTACACTAACAGAATGACAGAACAGAAGCTCCAAAACAAATTCCAAACACACGTAACAATAAATTCAAAAGATACATTCTGTTTTTAACATTTAAACAAAAATACGATCGTTTATGTAAGCTTACAAATTACAGTACAAAACTTTGACGATCACCATTTTTTTAGGCCAGGAACGTCCCCATTTATGTAATCAATTTTACGCAGCCACTTTTACATCTTGACCTCAGATGACCTTTGACCTTGATATGTGACCTTTAACCTCATTAACATATGAAAGTTTCCATGTTGCATCTATGACTGAAGTTTGGTTGCAATTGGTTAGACTGGGTACCCGCGTCCCTCTATATGGCCGCCATCTTTAACAATGGCGGACCAAAAAGAGGGACTGGGAAAATGTACGCCCAAAAAGTGTGCATCTACTCGTGGAATTCCATGAGTATTTTGTATACCGAGCATGTGCATTTGTACACAGCAACAACAGAAATAGCATCCGATTGATCCAATTCAAAGGTAGTGCATCGAACGATCGTCACGCTGCGTCCCGCGGGAGGCAAACGTGCGCCCTATCGCATCACGTGATGTACAACGCCGCGTGAAACTACTGGCGCTCTGTGGCGTGATGGTGCGTGAATAAGCTCATTTTTTCACGAATTTATCAGCGCACACTTTTAGAACTGTATTTTTTCCAGTCTTCACATTTGAACACCCTCGCAGGGGCCGTGTGGAAAATTGGGAAGACTGGATGATCGAGTCTAGCAATTGGTCATTGTATGGAAAAGAATTGGACAAGATAAAAAGTGTGTACCAAAAGTGTGTACCCAATTGTTGACATTGACAGACACATGACAGACAGACGAAGGATGCAGCTATAAGGTCTCTCTCCTACGGACGACCTAAAAATATGGACATTTTGGTGACAAAAAAATAGGAATTCCTGAATTATCAGGAAGATTCCTTGATATAATCACCTACCTTAATGAGCAGATCCAAAGCCATGGCTGCATCAGACTCCTGTAGGGCAAAATTAAATGCCCTCACCATAGCGATGCCAACATTATCATTGCAGTCAACCTCCGGGTCATCATTTACACAATGCCTATTTATGACCGACGCCTCTTTGGTATAGAACATCTATGCTAGCTGCAACATCATATCACTGTCAGGAGTTGTTGGGTCGACCATGAAGATCTAAATGTTAAAAAAACATAACAGATAAGAGGTTTATATCCAGAAGCAGCTGTCTCCCACCCTATATGCAGTTGGATCAGAGCGATTTGCAGGTGTCTTTGCACTTGTTTCTATTTTAATTGGATAATATTTTCTGCTGCCCAATAACCCCACAAGAGAAGTACAAACATGCCTAGCATTGGTTCAGTAATTCTTGAGATAGACTTAGGGGCGATATCCAAACTCTCTGCGGTTTTACACCGGTATTACACCGATTTTATACCGGTATTAAAACGATATTTTTTCTATTGTTAAAAGCATCGGAAAAAGATCAGTGATTATAACACCCCGCTGCACCCGCCTCCCTACTTATCTGGCGTTAACAATAGAACTATATAATTGTAGTACTGTCGATGGCTCAATTAGTGAAGCAGACAGATGAAAGCGCAAGGAAGGTTGTGTTATTAAGCTGACCAGTGTTCACCCGACCCCCGTTGTGACGTAAAGAGCGACCCATTTGCCAGATTGTACACCTATCGGGTTTCTAGTACAAGTGCCAGGTGTTATCATGGCAGGTGATGGAGGAGGAGGCTAATCGCGACAACACTCAAACGAGATATGTTTGTAGCCGCCAATTCATTGCTAGGGTTATCGTACTCCACTCGTTAACGTCATAAGAATAATCCTCCTTGAAGTGGCCTTTAAAGACTATTGTTCAGCCGTGGATGATTTTTGAGTAAGCAGCACATGCATGGATAATGTTATCATTGAATACTAAACAATATGGGAGCCATTAAACATAACGTGTTATTGTTTTCTGGTTTAGGCATAATGTGTGTAATCAAGTAGCATTATGAATCTTATACTCCCCTAAATAGTGTCATTTTTCTGCGTTTTAGACTATTTAAGAATGTTGCATACACTCTGAACGTGACCTAATAAATAATAATTATTCACTGATCTTTTTCCGATGCTTTTAACAATAGAAAAAATATCGTTTTAATACCGGTATAAAATCGGTGTGATACCGGTGTAAAACCACAGAGAGTTTGGATATCGCCCCTTAGAAAGTTGGAAAAGGTTTCTGAAAAATATGGTTTGTATCTGGTAAAACTAATAGCCGCGTGGAAAGTGTTAAGACAAGTACTTTGTTCACCTGCCACTCTTTTGCATAGAGATTCAAAAGATCCATGTATCCCCTTGGTGGAATACAACAACGGATGTGGTCACTTTAGGGCAACTATTTGTGGGGGCCCGTACTGGTAATCTTCTGCCATTGGTATTTTGATGTACCTTAATATGAAATTAATTCATGAACCCTTTTGGCTGAATAAACCATGGGTGTGGGGCCCTTTGGACTAAAGCCCCATACAGCCAAATGTTGCTATCACTGGTAATTACATGTATGTATCCTAACATGTTATAGTTCCAATGCAAAATGCTTTATCCATGTACTTTTTCTGCTGAATAAATGAGTTAGGGACGTGGGCCTTTCTTGTGGGTCTTGTATGGGGGCCTTGTACAGATGAATTTTGCTATATTTTGAAAATAAATGGAAAGAATTTATTTTATGAAGCAGCCCTACTTCCAATGGTTGCATATTTTTATTTTGTTTGCATGTTGTAAAAATCTCTCGTTAACGCGTCACATTTTATTGTCTTCATAAATCATAATTATAATTTTGTGTTAACATGTATTTTAGTATGAAATGATTAGTATGTTGCCAAAAAACTAATAACAAAGCTGCTGCCATATGTATTTTTGTATGTAACCTGTAATAGTTCCAATGCAAAAAGATGAATCCATAGGCTGAATAAATTAGTCGGAGCCTTTGAGGGCTACTGTTTCGGGCCTCATAGGTAAAAGGCGCTGTTGTTGATATTTTTGTATGGGGCCTATTATAGATCCTATATTCTAAATCAAAACTTCTTTTGCTGAATATATCAGTGGGGGCATGTGCGTCCTTTGGAGCTACCGTCTGGAGCCGCCCATCATGTAATAGTTCAAATCTGCAAAGATTCATCCACGTATCTATTGGGCTGAATAAATCAGGATAATGTGCTTTTTGGGCTACTTTCTGGGACCCCATACAGGAAATAGTGAGCACTGTTATTGGTATTTTTGTATATCTTAACATGTATTTTACATCTCTTTTAACAGATTCATCCATGTATCTCTTTGGCTGAATAAATGAGTTGGCGCATTGGGGCATGTGGGGTCTGTACAGGCAAATGGGTTGGGGCAATCCCTTTAGGACGGGCTACTATTTGGAGCCTGATACAAGCAAAAATTGCTGTCAGTGTTAATACTAAATACTATTAGTAATTTACTATTCAAAAAGATTCATCCATGTACCTCTTTGGCTGAATAAATCAGTTGGGGCATGTGGGGTCCTTTGGTGCTACTTTCTGGGGCCACACACAGGCAAAAGTGGCTGCCATTGCTATTTTTGTATATGGCCATGTGTTTTGAACTCACCACCCAAAAAGGGTGGTGGCGTTGCATATTTGGTGACGAATCATCCATCTCTCTCATTTAACTCAACAACTAAATGTGGTAGAGCAATGGTTGAGGTGTCATTTGAAAGCCTATTTATCTAGCTACATTGTGTGAATAAATCAGGTATTTCCATAAATGTTTGGCTGCAAAGTCAGGGGTGGTGGCGGTGGCGGCGGCGTTGTGTACAATCTCTATGGGGAATATAGAAAAAGTTACCAATTCTACGTTCAACTTACAATAACTCCTCATTCCTGTATGGTAGAAACATGATTTTGCTCTCATTTTATAGATTATTTTATATTCCATAATATTCTGTTTCAACAAACGTGACAACTATTATGTAACAATTGTAATCATAAATCGATTGCCCTTGGCCTTTTCCCTATTCGCTACACAGTGAACTTGTCCTTATTCGTCGGTTTTACATACATGACTATAGCAAAAAAGTATCCATACGATGATAGCCAAGTTATACATTTTTGGAAAGCTCTCAAATAGGGGAATTTACAAATATGCCATTTAAATCAGGATAGGGTGAATAGCCAAGAAAATATATGTGTAAACTCTAATAAATATGAAATGTAAACGTTTGTGCTCATTCACTTCCCGATATAACATATTTCAACAAGTTACCCTTGACAACCATTATGTTCTGATGGGTAAATTGCATGAGGAACTAATAGGTCCGGTAAAATGATGATTGGGATAGGAATAAAAAAAAATATTGAGCTTTAATCAAAATATGAAAAAAAATCGATATTCTTTGAACATTCTTAATCACAACATGTTACCATTAGGTCCTATGCAAATTCCAATAGCATATTTAGATTCCTTGTGAGATTACCATTCAGAAAATATATACTTTTTATGGGGTAGAACAAGTAGTTACTGTGATATGCTAATTTGAATCTCAGATGGTGTAAAACTTTAAAATCTGGACATGCAACGGTAAGGGTGGCGAGTTCAAAACACATGGCCATATCCTTTCATATAATAGTTCCAATGCAAAAAGATTCATCTATGTACCTCTTCGGCTGAATAAATCAGTTGGGGATGTGGGGCCACTGTCTGGGCCCTGTACAGGCAAAAGTTGCTGACATTGGTGTTTTTGTAATCCTAACATGTTATACTTCCTATTTAAATAGATTTGTTCATGTATTTCTATGGCTGAATAAATCAGCTGGGGACTTGGGGCTACTGTCTGGGGTCCCGTACAGCCCGAAAGTTGCTGTCATTGGTACTTTTATATCCTAACATGTAATAGTGCCAATTCAAAAATATTCATGATGTACTTCTTCGTCTGAATCGATCAGTTGGGGCCCTTTGGGGCTACTGTCTGGGGCTCCGTACAGGCAAAAGTTCCTGTCGTTGGAATTTGTGTATCCTATTATGTAATAGTTCCAAATCAAAAAGATCCATCCATACCTCTTCGGTTGATTTAAACTATATTTGGGGCCCTCTGGGGCTACTGTCTGGGGCCCCGTACAGGCAAAAGTTGCTGTCATTGGTATTTTTGTATATTCTTTCATGCACTAGTTCCAAATCAAAAAGATTCAATCTATGTACCTCTTCGGCTGAATAAATCAGTTGGGCCCTTTGGGGCTACTGTCTGGGGCCCCGTACAGGCAAAAGTTGCTGTCATTGGTATTTTTGTATACCCCAATGTGTAATAGTGCCAATGCAAAAAGTTTCATCCATGTACCTCTTCGGCTGATTAAAACCATATTTGGGGCCCTTTGGGGCTACTGTCTGGGGCTCCGTACAGGCAAAAGTTGCTGTCGTTGGAATTTGTGTATCCTATTATGTAATAGTTCCAAATCAAAAAGATCCATCCATATATACCTCTTCGGTTGATTTAAACGATATTTGGAGCCCTCTGGGGCTACTGTCTTGGGCCCCGTACAGGCAAAAGTTGCTGTCATTGGTATTTTTGTATATTCTATCATGCACTAGTTCCAAATCAAAAAGATTCAATCCATGTACCTCTTCGGCTGAATAAATCAGTTGGGCCCTTTGGGGCTACTGTCTGGGGCCCCGTACAGGCAAAAGTTGCTGTCATTGGTATTTTTGTATACCCCAATGTGTAATAGTGCCAATGCAAAAAGTTTCATCCATGTACCTCTTCGGCTGATTAAAACCATATTTGGGGCCCTTTGGGGCTACTGTCTGGGGCCCCGTACAGACAAAAGTTGCTGTCATTGCTACCGTTGTTACAAGTACCCTCTAAGGAATCATAGCCAACCAGTTTTGTCCATGTACCTCTTCGGCTGATTAAACACATTTTTCGGCCCCTATATCGAGACACCCAGGGTACAGGATGCGACTCGGCAGCAACACAAATTATTGACTTATGGCCCCTAACTGACCTACTCATACCATCAAACCTTTTGTACCTTCTCAGCTGATTAAATGTTCTGGGCTTCCGGCCTATTCTTTGAAAGCGTCCGGTACGCACTTCCAGGTTTACAAATGTCGGGATGCATACGCATGCATTGTTATGTTGGAATTATGGCTATAGCATTATGATGCCGACTACAGTCATCAAAAAAATTAACTATATACAGGTAAAAAATGGGCTTTTAACTCTAAAAATATATACTAATTAAAAATATTAAATTATAAAGTTGTTGAAAAATGTATCTTCTTCAATATGAGATATTGCACGCAAGGATCAGTTGATTATTGAGGAAGTGACTCCGAAAGGCGAAGTCCGATTGATTTTCATTTTCACATTTTTCTTTTCTACAAGCGGACCCAGCTACGTGTACATTATCGATAACCGGTAGTGCAATTGGGGGATGCATGCGAAGGTTGGACATGTCGGCCTTATTGCTCTGATGGATCAATACGCCTCAGGCCTTATTGCTCTGATGGATCAATACGCCTCACACACGCTATCTGTCATACTCTCCCCGGTGATGAAATGTAAAATGTGAAAATGATATTGTGACTTTACCTTACATTTTGTATCGTCATTTCTTCAATATTTAGCCGATGCTAGCGTGCAATATTTCATATTAAAGAAGATAAATTTTTCAAAAACTTTATGATTTAATATTTTTAGGTAGGATATATATTTTTAGAGTTGAAAGCCCATTTATTACCTGTATAGTTACTTTTTTGATGACTGTATACAAATACCAGTGCATTTTAATCAAATGCGCTTCCACGTTGGCTGTGATAGCTCTGAAGTAGAAATAACAGAATGCATGGTGTATACAAATTGATGTCGTTCACCGATTCTTACCAAATGGAATATATTTTTGTGTTGTATCTCATCATTCCAGGAAACACTGGTCTCAGATCAACATCTCTTGAACTCCTGCTGGCCAATGGCGATAGCGTTCATTGTTTTCCAAATCGTTTATGTTCTGTTGATATAATTTGAACAAATAAAACATTTAACATAAAATAATAATAGAAAAACAATTTACCACATTTGGCTAACATGAAATTACTATTCATTGTAAGGCGACGAAAAAAAGATCGAACCCCTGTCAAGTAGGGTCGGTCGGTCGTTTTTGTTTAAACCTAATTTAAAATGTCACCAAAATCTGCAAATATATGGATTTTTAAAAAATAATTTTTACATGATTTTACATGATTTAAGAAAAATATATATCAAAAAGTGGATTGTTCCGGCCCGTAAAAAACAGGGTGTGTGTTTTTCCACGCCTAAGGCTAATTTTTTTTCATTTGTTGTGTTGCCCTCAGCGATCGACCTTAAAATCTCAAAGATCAGGGTTGAATTTTTTTTTTAAGATTTAAATTTTAAACAATTTATCAAAATATTAGTATTTTGCTCTGAAATGAAATGAATAAGTTTCCTTGAATAGGTTGCTTTTTTAAAAGCTATTATCACACTAGAAGCATTAAGTCAATTGAAAATTTACCAATTTCTGTCAGTTATATTTGTCAGTAAAAAAAATAATAAAAAACCCCGACCGACCTGACTTCAAGATTTTTGAAGGCCACTCAACAATTTTTTATAGGTATACCACAAGGGTATGAAATGGGCTAAATATGTTAAAATAGGGTGTATTACTGCCAAATGTGGTAACCACCACCCAGTTTGTGTACTACTCAATGGGCAAGTATTTTGTGACCTTGTGGTTCTAAAATTAGAACCACTGGAGTTATGCAACTCATGTGAAAATTTTAAGAATGACCTCCCATGTATTGTAAAATAGAAAACATCAAGTTGAAAATCGAGCCAGCAATTAGAACATCTACCTTATTAATTCCCTAGAGAAACAGCATTTGAAAGTTCCTGCCGTCTATGGACTAATTATAAGTACTAATTAGCTGATTTTGCTAAAACTGATGGTATTTAAGACTTACAAATTGAGCCAATATACCTGCACTATAATTTAAAAAAAAGTTTTTGGACCATGTAGTGCCCACCTTGACAAGCGACCATATTATTGTGTAAAACATAATTTGGAAACATTCATTCTAGGAAAATACCTTTTTATGTAGCTTACTGCATATTGACAGGATGTGTAACACAAGGTATAGTTTGCGTCTGTTTATAGTTAGTTGTGTGTACTTTTATACTTGTGGGTGCTTAAATTATAATAGTGTGTCCAAAAAAACAGGGTCAGACAATTCCAGGAGAATCCGAGAACCAAAACTCACAAAGATTCCTGCCGGTAAAGTTATAAGAATCCAAGTTGATTCTCATGAAAAATCATGTTTTATTTAATACACTATGTATTTGAGTGGAGGAGAAGTCATAAACTTATGATACCTGTAATGTTAATGTTATAATAAATATTAACACAATTATTATTGACAATGTACATTTAACCAGAGAAACATTAAAAATGATCTGAATTCTGAAGCAAAATTTTGACTAATTTTATACAGAAAAGTTGAAAAATATTGATGAAAATATCTGACCATCCGCGATGTCGATTCATATAATGCTTCGTTTTCATTCCATGTAGCTTTCCCAAAGAGAGCTAGGATTCAGAGCTATTTCATGACATGCATGACAGGGCGAAATGCAACACCTACATACTATCCTACGACTTTACGTCAGCTTTGGTCCAAAACTAGCTATTGAATGAAGCATATCCAGTCCATGTCGGCGATTAACGTGTAGCAGGAATCGGGTGGTCGAAATTCATTTTTATGCTGGTTAAGAGATATTTAACCATTGAACTAGAAATATCAACATTATAACATGATATTTGAAGCAAAAGTTTGACTAATTTTATTCAGAAAAGTTGAAAAATATTAATGAAAACATCCGATCATTCGCGATGTCAATTCGTTATGTATGCTTTCATTCCATAGCTCTCTACCACAGAGAGACAGGTCTAGGATTCAGAGCTATAGTTGGATTTATAATAGAACGAACACATTCATGACATAAAGCAGCGTATTGCGTACATTGCGTGAAGCCTGCACTGCACTAGCACTGCACACCATATTGCGTGATCATTTCTGGCGCGATCATATTTGTGCTGCGTACATGTTTCTTTCAATTATTATGGATTATAGGTCACGCCGAGTGACATCAGTCGTCACATGCCGTTGACCACACCAAACTATTTAAAGGCAAATAAAGGCCTCTTAGTCTATGTACAGCGTACACAGTGTGATGCAATTCCTTGGTACGAGCGAGTACAGCGTAAAACTGATAGTATATAGTTAAATTAATAATTGAATGGAGACAACTAAGCATCGTATCGCGTACATTGCGTGAAGGGCGCACACCCATTCGCGTGATCATTTCGTGCGCGTTCGTCTTTGTATTGCGTTCGTGATGTTCGTTCAATTATTTAATTTACCTATAGTTAAAACGTCTGGTTTGTTGTCAACGGCAAAAGGCATAGTAACATCCGGATGACCGGGGCGACCTATATAGTCATGGTCATAATACTTCGGCACTTTTTTCTGTGACAACTGCGTACAGCGTAAACACGGAAGTGCGTTGTAGAACAGCGTAACAACAGCGTTATCTTTGAGCAGTTCGACGCGTCACGGCCCCTGTAATCCGATTGGCCGCGATCGTATCTATGGGTCATGACTGTCCCCGCCCACTCGCTCCTATAACTAGACGCGCGCATTGGCGGTTTTAAAAAGTGCTGAAGTATTCTGGCGACGACTATAGCTAGTACTAGTCTATAATAAGTAAAACACGGGCCAATCCATGCTTCATTCAAAGATAGGCCTATAATACCCCTGGCCTTTGACTTTTTGTCCATCCCTAGGTGCATGTCTTGATTATCTATGAGTCATGGAGACGTATGATTATAGACATGATAGATCTCCATAATATTAATAGAGATACCTACGTTGGTTCCACAGTCCACGGACGCCATCACGCCATTGGTACTCGATAAAGTCAAACCCAAAAGTCCAGTTCCACAACCACAGTCCATGCCATACGTATGCTGCATGCTGATCTATGATTAAAACATTTCATACTACAGACTCGCGACTCAATATAGAGTAAAACCATTAACATTATTATTTTAGAACTTCAACGTGAGTGAAACTGTTCTGTTTTTAATTCAAAATCGTTCAGCAGCGGCACTCACTCGTTTCAGAATTCTGCAATGTGATGATAAAAAGTTGGCTAAGTTTAATTAATCCGCTATCGTGTGCACAAATTACGTTACGGTGAATTAAAGATTTTTACTATCCGCGCTATGTATTAAAAGATCGCGTATGGAAAAATCGGTATGTAGTGAATCGGCTCGCATTGCATTATTTGATCGCAAAACGTATTATAAGATCATCTTGTTTCTCGCAAACGTCATATTTGATTCGAAAGTGGCTCGTAAACGTATTATTTGATCCCAACGAGATCGCATGTGGAGCTACATCCAAGCATCTCACCTGCATGACATGCAATGAGATTAATATATTTTGATTGAGAGATCTTGATTTGCTGTTTCATAATTATATCCTCCTTTATTTCTATTTCCAAGGGCTGAATTCGGAATCGCCAATACTGACTGTTGCGGACACAGACTTGCAAGCAGTAGCCAATTCACTGAGTGTACCTGTGACTGTACTCAACCCACAGCAGTGTATTATTCAAATAGCATTGGAGGAAGAACAAGGTACACTTATCCACAAAACTTGTTTCAGTTAAGATCAGATTTTGTAACTTGTGTTTTTTATTGTTTTCAGACATTAATTATTTCTGTTTACAGAATGTTGTAAATATTATAACAAACATACATTTATGAATGAGACCAAATGTATAGGCCTGTTCCATGTCTCTTCAAAACCATACCTTCTGCTACATTGTTAGATGCAAACTTTCTTTTTATTAGTTACTGAAAAATAAGAATTGGTAGTGCTGAATGCAATTGAATGCGGGAGAATCTTGCATTTTGCCAGTGGCCCTGTATTTTGTTCTATACAGAGAGCCTTGAAAGGGAGGCTTCTGTGCATTTGTCAACATGGTAATTCTGAAACTAAATTTTAGCCATTTTCCCCCCTTTTAGCCTGTCCACATTTACCGGACCCAGCCCTGATATCAGACCTGCTTCCAGGAGGGGGTGGATGTCAGTACAGTGTAGACTGTCTAGGTTTAGAATGTTGTATGGCTGTTGACTTGGACTTCACCAATCGTAATCTCAAGGTATGGCTGGCAGTGGATCCATGTACGTTATTACTCGGTGTCGGATTTGAGCAGTGGAATTTCAAAGTTTCTTTGTTAAGGTGAGATGACCTAATTTGGTGTATTAAAAATTGTATGACAAAGTGATTTTGAATAATTTAAAGTCTTGGACAAACTGGCGTGAATTTAGTTAGCAAAATTCAATAATATACATGGTTTCAGACCTGGTCACTCCGTGTATCATGCTCTTATATATCTCGATAACTCCTGGTAAGCTGATATTATGCTTAGAAAACCTCTACCAGACCACAGAGGCAATATTTATGCTAGCAGCAAAATTACAAGCACTTATATATGCAAAGTTGTGGTTGAGAGTCTCAAGCTGTCAACATGATAAATATAAAATAGATAAAATCATGTTGTGTATATTTATTTTTAAATGTTTTCAAAATTCATTCATGCCATTTTGTGTATGGTTATATCTTGTACTACAATCATAGAAAAAAGGTGTTCGAACACTGACCCTTGTTTGCACCTTTTAATTACCATATAGTACACATTTTTAGAGTCATGTGAAAATACCAAATTGCATCTGCTAGCCTGAAAGCTCCCCTTCAATATACCCCTCCCCTCCCCTCCCCTCCCCTCCCCTCCCCTCCCCCACCAATCAATGTTCCTAGGCCACAGGCTGATGTTTGGCAAGTTGGGCGACTCAACATTGATTAGGGGGAAAGGGGGATGACTTTACATTAGGCCTACTAAGTGTTTAAACACTTTTTTCTAACATTGTAGTTCATACCAAAGTATTTGAATTTGTCTTTATAGTTACAAATGGGGTGAGACGATTACAGAGATGATTGGAAGTGATGCCTCATACATAAAGTATAGAGTAGACAAAACACAAGATAATCGCTACCTGATTCTTAGTCTACACCTCAAGTTATGCGTATCTGGGATGTGTCTACCAGAGATGGCGCTTTTGGATGGGCTGTCTGCTCTCATACCTAACTGTACACCAGAAGGAGATATCAAATGGATATATGACTTTGGTAAGTTTAGAGTTTTAAAAGTGTACTTCATTAAATAGTGAAATGAAAATTTATTAGAAATAGAGTAATGTCCACCTCATTTTGGAGAATAGGTGGGACATTAAACCAACGATATTTGTTGTAACAATCCATAATTTAATAAGAGTTCAGAGATCTAAAGCTGAAAATATTAATTTGTCAGTGAGTAACATTCTTAGGGAGCACTTATCCATATGAGTGATAAAGACATAGTAATTGATTGTTGGCAGACATGGTCTTACAACTATTTGACTAAGTAAGAGTGCAACATTAAGAGATACGTTGACAAAAAAAACTGATCTACAGTCCAGAGTGATCACAAGTTACAACAAAAGATTCATTATATTATGAAAATGTTGGAAATTTATTGACAATGTTTGAATTTTTTCAAAAACTGTATTCACAAATTTGTGATTCAATATTATTGTTGGAAAAGTGAATCAAACAAGAACAACAATACCCAAGCAAAGGACCCTGTAGACTATTTCCCCTTTTTTATCACCTCATCAACGTTTTCTACAGCAAATTTACATGGGCCTCACAAGACATTCAAACAAAATATAGAGGTATTGACACTTTTTATCGTTATGATATGATACTTACTCTACAGTGGGTGATGCTTCACATTATGCGAGTGGATTGGTTGTAAATAGACTAGGTGTAAGTATGGATGTACTACTACCTGAAATGTGTATCAGCCCACCAGCACAGATCACTCCAAGAGAAAGTAAGTCATAGTTACATTAATACTTGACAATTGAATCTTTAGATAGGGCAAACTTGAACATTTGTGGAGCTATGAGTATTTGAGAGGTCAAACATTTATTTGACACTTAATTATATTCAATTTAATTTTTCATCGACAATAATTCATGAATATCGACAATATTTCATGGTTAGACTATCGTTCGAATAAAGTGCTCAATGCCGAAAAGGCAGAGCGTAACAAAAAAAATCAGAAGTATAGACCTTCCAGAAAAGAAGTCGTTACTCTGAGTTTCATGCCGATAAGGCAATCATCAGACGACAATCATTTTTCGATACATTTTTTTGAGCATATAAGAATAATATCAGAGAAAGGAGTGTCAGCCCTGTAGCCTAACCCATGTAAGAGTAGCACTGGATAAAGAATTCATCATTTTTGAGAGAAATGTGGCCAATCCATTCTGTGTGGAGAGATAGATTTTAAACTATTTTTGATAGGCTTTATATGTTTACGTTATATATGGCCAAATCTGTATTTTGTGCTATTTGATGAATAAGAATATTTTAGTAATTGTCAAACATTTAATCAATCATTGAATACAATCATATGTTTCTTCTTTCTTCACAGAATGTCCAGGAGTCAGAATCCCCGAAAATCTGACAGACTACTGCTCCTTTGACCAATCATGTGAGGGTATTGGTTGTTGCTTGAACCTTGACCTTGGGGTCATTAACAGGTCATTTACCTTTTGGATGAAGATAGATGAGTGCAATGGAGATTGGTTCAGATTGGGTTTTGAGAATTGGCATTTCAAGGAAGACTTGAGTG
Organism: Ophiura sarsii; assembly: GCA_035610835.1. NCBI lineage: Eukaryota > Metazoa > Echinodermata > Ophiuroidea > Amphilepidida > Ophiuridae > Ophiura > Ophiura sarsii. The sequence continues at coordinate 44,896,076 of CM069442.1, forward strand.
CTTTTACCTACAGTAAGTTTTTGTTGTTGTAAAAACATAATTTTGTTTTGACTAAATATAAAGAATCGTCTCAATTGTAATTGCCACCTTTACTTAATGAGAATGTTGGTTATTTATCATGTTCATGTTATATGGAAATTTATAGTTTCAAAGTATGACTAATATACCTCTCCTCCTATGATGTCTTTATTATTAGATGAATATCATGAGAAGAACATTGGAGATATTAAACTAAAGTAAGTGTCATGAGATATTTGAATTAAAAATAAACCCTAATTATTTTTGTGACTTTCCTCACAGTCACATTGTTTGGTAATACCTTTGTATCAAGTTTCGGAAATAGATTCAATATTGTAATTGTAATGACAATTCATATGTGTTAGTGATAAGATTATTTGAAGTTAAACTTTTGAGCTCAGCACAAGGTAACTGTCATCTTGTGTTGAAAACGAAAGTATCATGCTATGTTTTGCATAACAGGTGTATTTCCCGCACACAGTCAGTGCCTTGGTCGTTAAAAGCTGTGAACCCTTAACCCTGGCTTTTCACTATACATTGAGTTTCTTCATTCAGTTCCTCAGTCCATCATTTCTTTGATTTATCAAAGAGATTTATGCATTTGACAGCTTGTCTGGCGAATGCAAAATTTGCCTTTTGTGACACCCTGTTTTTCGGTTGGTCATGTTTTTATGGGGTTGAATTGAGAGCATTGTAATTCAAATTTATCAAAGAGATGAGATAATGTGTCAATACAGTCACATGATCTAAGGGTCTGGGGTAGTGAAGCTTAGTGAAGTCATTATATGTGACGCGATCAAGCGGAATGAGTCGTATGTCCTGGATATTGATTTTGAGTTACAGGTAAAAAGAAGTGACAAATTCTTATGTTTTACTCTGTTTTCTCAATTGGTAAACTGTTTGTAACTAAAAACTAGAAGTTCGAATTTAGTGGGTTTTGGACCATACTGTAGCATTTTTCACCCGCTTTAAATGGTGGGCAAATATCAAAATTCACAACTGTCGACATGTGACTCATTTCGCTTGATCCCTTCACATATAGGAATCTACCATATTTTGCAAGTATCGTATCTTCTAGATTTCCTGTAAACAATTTTATTTTAACTTTATTCCAGGTATCGTCTGAAGCATCCTGGTAGAACTACTTTTGTTGCTGACCTAAGTGTACATCTCTGTTTCCCTGAGAAGGAAGAGTGCCAGCTTATATACACTATTCTAAAGGATTCTATGTTACAAACTAGTAAATGTACTCCGACACATAAACACAGGTTTACCAGAGCAGCAGGGTAAGTACACATTGTCAAATTGTGTCTTATTGTTTTTGATCATTTGAAAAGAGTTCAAAACCTCATGAATATACGCAATATGTGTGTCCCAATCAAATGCGGTCCTTTACTGCTATGTACAGATAAGAGCAGGTCACTAATGAAGAACCAAATACCACAGCGTAAACATTAGTCACCCCGCATACAGTTCGTTTCAAGTTCGATTGACAAATGAAGAATCCAGGCTCCTTTGCTGTGGCTGGCCCAACACTATGGACTAACACTCCATCCACCTTAAGATCCAGCAACAGTATCATAACCTTCAAGCGTAATCTCAAGACTCATTTGTTTAGTAACTGATCTTCTGTATGCTTTCTCATTCTTTCCATTCACTTTTGTATGATGCCTGGGGTACATTGTATTGTTTTATATGTTATATTTTTGTTAAGCGCTGTGATCATTTTTGGAACAGCGCTATATAAACACCGCTATTATTATTATTAGAAAAATGTTTTACTTTGGGACCTTAGAATTTACCTCGAGGGCTACGCCCCTCGTGCAATTCTTTGGTTCCAAAGTGAAAATGTTTTGATTCTTTACAGTTACCTCTAAACAACTGATACGCAGTCATTGTTACACTGTCACTCTGAAATTTAGGTTTGAAGGTACTATTGTAGTTTTTTTGTAAAATTGTAGTTTTGAAGCTATAGCTGACAGTTGTAAAGTGATGATGCTGTAGATGCTGTGTTCATATGAGATTCCACATTTCTTAATTGGGCAAATGGATAAGTTGCTTGTGTATATGATATCTTTTTTTATCATGAATATTTTATTATTATTTTTAAAGTTGGCCAATTTATTCAAATTACTTCCCAATTAATTGTTTTTCCTTTTCTAATTGTATGTCTTTTTCTCCTAGATTTTATGTGATAAGCATGTTCTTTACACTTTCCTGAATGCTGTAAAAGTTGTAATTTCTGTGTGTTTAATTTTTCGCACTTTGCCGCCTTTCAGCTATTTCGCTTGTTTTTATATTCACGATTTGAAAGTTCATTACATAGACTTATACACAAAATGAATATGTTCGCATGTTTTTATTTTCGTGGTAGGTGCTTGGAGCGCGGAGAGTGTGAAAATTAATGTAGCGCAAAAATGTTCACGTTTACAGTATTACGGATAATAAAAGTCCTCTAATTCTGATTTCAGCGATGCTGACAATGTGGAAGATGAAGAGATGAACAGTCAAGACGAAGCTCGGCAATACTGGGAGGATCTTTTGGCTCAGGATATCACAGAGGTGTCTCAAGAGGACCTTATGAAGGAGTTCAAAACCGGCAAAGGCATTGGTAAGATTTGCAACATTCTAGAAAAACAATAGAACTGTCAGGTGAAATCTGTGCAAAGTATATTTAGCCCTACATTTTGATGTTTGTTCATAAGGAAACGTGTTGAGATACCAGTTTTTAAAAATAAAAAAAATAATATAGTATAGGTTTGATGGAAATCAACAGTTAGGTGGTAGCATCACTGCTATCTCTACTACTGCGAAGTTTCGTACATAACACGACACGTCTTGTCGGGTTGCACGTGTTGATAATGACACAATACAAGATATTACGTTATAAGTTGACACTTATAACTGCATGGGCAAACATGACCACTAAGCCACGAAATCCATAAAGTAAAAAGTGCTTATAAGGCGAAAATGGTGAAAAAACTATGTTACAAAGTTCTTGAGCAAGTATTTACTTGCATGCCTACAGGCTGTGACAAGCTCATTACGTTTGTTCAGTGTACACATGATGGGCTTACCTATAATATAATATTTTTCCCACAGGCATTAGTTACATCTATTTCTGGCACTGCTGTATGCTTTGGCCTGTTTGAGTACCGTCCAAGTTATGGTGAATTCAACATCTATATTCTTTCGCTCCCATATGTATTTACTGAGTTCTGTGCTGTACTTCTTAGATTCATTCTTGAAAGATGATTTGTGGTTTGCGTAGCGCGTTTTGAAGCGGTTCTCGGTCAGTCCGATGTATGTCAGATTGTTCCGGTTTGTTGTCATTGGCTGTAACTGTGGCTTGGTATATGACTGATTTTTTGAGGCAGTGGCTGGACATGGGGCATTCTGTTGGTTTTCTGCAGTTACATTCTTTTTGGGGAATTGCGAGACAGGATCGTCTTGTTGTGTCCGTCCATGTTCTGTTTGATGTTGCTCGTGCAGCTGTAGCTCAGCTTGACCGTATTCCTGTTGAATATCTTGCTTAGAACGTACTCCTTTGGAAATTCCTCGTCGACAATCTTAAAAAAGGTTTTACCGATGTTGGTTAGTACATTTTTACTATAAGGTGGGTTGTACTAAATGACGTTTCTATGGCGTTTCGCTGTTTGGTCGGTGGGTACCGGTTTTGTGGTGGGGAGAATTCGAGCCGACGTTCGTAGCCACTTTTAGTGAGGGCTTCCTGATACAATGGTGCTGCGTGGTTGAAAGATTCTTCATCAGATGAAATTTGGGAGAGCCGTTTGTTGATTGATTCAGGGATATTTTTGATGATTCCAGGCGGGTGGTTTTCTATTTGACAGCTCCCTGGTTTGACTTGCTGTGGAAGTATACCGGCGTGTTGTTGGGCTTAGTGTATGGCATATACTTTCCTTTGCGTAGGTTTAGGTTACATCAAGAAAGTTAATGGGTCTTCTTGTTAGCTTCAATTGTAATCCTCAGGCCGTGCTGTTTGAAAATGTCACACAAGTCTTTCTTCCTTGAATCAACTTTGCATGCTGCTTCATTGGTTATCCCAAGACCGTCGTTCCGGTAAAGACCAAATGACTTGCCGTGTTACTCAGTGATGAGATGTAGGAGGAACAAACCGACTAATTCGCATGTCTCGGCACCATCGTGGCTTCCCATGGTGACATCAAAGTGGTTATGCAATGTTTTTTTTGTCCCATGGTGATCCGGAACTGAACAGGTATGATTTTTTGGCGTGTAGTATGATTTGTCTCTCATCGCTGGTGATGGTATCATAGTTAGTGGCAACGTCTAGCGCCGCATTCAGTAAGTCTAGAGAAATAGACGGATAGAAGTCATTGACATCAAATGCGATGAAAGAGTACTGGTCTTTGTTCTGGATGGTATTGAACCATGATAATACTGCTGCGGTATTTTTCCATTGGTTTATGTCCAGCTTTGCCGTGATCGCCTGGTTTATTCGATCCAGTATTTGCTGGCTGATTTTGCCTGTTTCAGATCTTGCTGGGTTAATGAGGCGACAAGTGGGGTTATTGGGGAAGTTGGGTTTGTGGTCCTTGAGGGTTACGAATCCTCCCCTATGCGCTGTGGTGTTGATTCTATCTTGGAGATCTAGTTTCTCAGCGATATGTTTGGCTTCGATTTCTGTGGTTGAGATGACCTTTGTGTTAACTTTCTTGTAGGTTTTGGTAATGTTCTTATGTAGCAGCTCGTTGTAGGAAGATGGGTCCATTTTGTAGTAGTTTGTGGTTTTGTCAGCTGATATTAGGAGTTTGTTGGAGCTCTTGACAGTGTTTTGGACGTCAGTGGACAGTTGCTTTTGAAAGCGTAGGGTCCTGGAATTTGATGTTCTGTATCATGTTGAGTAATTTGTCTTCAAACTGCACCATTTCTGGGATCTGTGGTGGTGTTTTCCTCGATTTAAATCCAAATGTTTCTTTCTCCTGGGATCTCATGTCGGGGTTGAGGAAGAACAATGCTCGCCACCTCAATCTTCTGCATATATATATTTTGATCACCAGAAAATAATCAAATGAAGTGCATTTCTAAGTACTTGCTCCATTGGTATAGTCTGAATCTTAAAAAGATTCTTAACATACATGTGCAACATTGAAACACCCACATATTTTCTCATAGATCACATTTGTTGCTAGAGAAGTGAAAATATTGAAACAACCTCATATCTTTTCAAGGGTGACACATGGACCATATTTGTTGCTATAGAGAAGCAAGATAAATTTGGGAATTTCAATCCTTGGCCTTACACTGGTCATCAATAGATCATCTGGTAGAGCTTCAACCGGGTGTATGGGCAATCCCTGTCTCAATTCCCGATCAAAGAAATGACATTTTCATATCTTGACCACTGGGGAATAATTAATTTTGGACATGGTTATTTTGTATTTCTGAGAACAATATCATGTTGTTCCCTTTACAATCTAGAATTCAGCATTAATTGTGTTTATACTTATAGCTCCACAATGTGATGATGGTAATTGCGGTCGTCGAATTGCAAGTGCATTTGACTTAAAGGATGATGAAACAGAAGGGGTGCCGACCACAACAAGAAGGAAACGCCAAGCATCAGGTTCACTAACAATAGGTACAGTTTCAAAGTAGTTATAGCATAGCTTCCTACACATACTACACATGTACATTCATTCATAATATTTATTAATATTTATTAACACAATCCAAAAACGAATGAAGTCAACACTCCCCCCCCCCAAAAAAAAAAAGAAGAAGAGAAGAAAAGAAGAAAGTGAAACGGGATCAACCTGACCTCCAAACGATGAAGTATTTTTGCATCATGTTTGTTGCAAGACAACTGGATATATATGTAAATTGAACCCTAGACCTATATCAATGTTTCAATTGTACAATTGAGGGAATGACAGATATGTAAACGGGAGATTTTTAGTTCAACTTTTGGTGGAGGAAATACTTTTTTCATTTCTGTGATTGAAAGATTCGTTTTTGCCGTGATAATATATTATTTTAATTCCTAATCCTTTACAGCTGGCGTAGACCTACTTAACTTTGGCAGCAATCCGGATGATGATTCAGGAATATTTGGTGGACTGTCTATGATAGGTGGTGGAATGACTAGTAAGTTAATACCACGCTCATATAGAAGAATTAGTATGGCCATGAGGGGCTCTTGTTTCAACTGTATATCTGAAATGACATAAACAGTGCCTGGAGGAAATATTGCCCAAGTGACATGAATAGCTACTTTTCCCAATCTTTTAATACTATGGAAACCAGGCAATATATGTTGTCGAAACAAATCTGAAAGTAGATTTTTTTTCACTCTCAAATATAGATATTTTTGCCCAAATTTACATTTATTTAGCCAATTTGAGGCAATTAAGCAAAATGGTCTGGTGTTTTTTCATATTTCATGGAAGTTCCACTATCATCCTGCAAACCAACTGACTTCTCTTCTATAAATTTGAGGAAAAGACATAATTCGTTTCCATTATTAATACCTCGCTATCCACAGGCACTTTTCCTACGGCAATTAAGGATGCCATTGTCACACCACTCTTAAAGAAACCATCATTAGACAAGAACATGCTTAAGAACTACCGTCCAGTATCCAACACAGCATTTTTAAGCAAAATTATCGAAAAAGCTGCTTTGTCACGTGTAAATAATCATGTTAGTGAGAATGATCTACGCCAGAAGATGCAGTCAGCGTATAGGCCCAAGCACAGCACGGAGACGGCATTATTAAAAGTGAAAAGTGATATTGTGTGCGAAATTGACAACCGGCGTGCTATTTTTCTCGTATTGTTAGACCTATCAGCAGCTTTTGACACGATTGATCATGATATCCTAACTAACAGATTGTCAAATGATTTTGGATTTAGAGGAAATGTTGTGAGCTGGTTTCGTTCGTATCTCTATCGACGCACATGCAAGGTTAAAATTGCCAATGAGTTTTCTGACTCGCATGTTCTCAACTTCGGTTTGCCTCAAGGATCTTGTGTTGGCCCTCAAATGTTCTCTTTCTACACACAACCGATTGCTGATATAATCAAACGTTACAAACACATAAAGTTCCATTTTTACGCTGATGATACACAACTGTACATCTCATTTGACCCAAATAAGTCAGGGGATGCTGACCATGCTCTTGTTATGTTATCTGCGTGCATTGAGGATATTAAATCTTGGATGTCGCAAAATATGCTTTGCTTGAATAGTGATAAAACAGAATTTTTCATTGCAGCCAACCCAAGAGCCTTAAAGTCACTATGCAACATCTCACTTCGTGTCGGTGATATTGAGATCAGACCGTCCCCCCATGTACGCAATCTTGGTGTTGAATTTGACTGCCATTTAAACATGTCTCATCATGTTACTAACATTTGTCGCAGTTTGAATTTTCACCTTAGGAATCTTTCTCGTATTCGGATGTTTATTGATGAAACAACATGTCATCACGCGATACGCGCACTTGTTACATCGCGGCTCGACTATTCCAACTCTCTCTTACAGGGATCTTCTGCGAAAGATATTAAACGGCTACAACGTCTCCAAAATCGAGCAGCCAAACTCATTTATAATGCTAAAAGACGTGATCATGCAACTCCTCTTCTCCACAAGTTACATTGGCTGCCTGTTAAAACGCGCATTGAGTTCAAGATCCTGACTATTGTATATAAATGTTTCAATGATGGCGCGCCTTCTTATTTTAAGGACCTTACTAGTACTTATGTACCTAAAAGAAGTGGTCTTCGTTCTGCCTCTGACACTCGGATTCTTGCTGTACCTAAAACTCGTCTCGCTACCGCCAAGAAAGGATTTTATGCCTCCGGCCCATTATTGTGGAATAATTTACCGCGTCACATCAGGCATGCCTCATCACTGACTCAATTTAAGAAGATGTTAAAAACTCACTTATTCCACCGTCATAGTGCGAGTGATGTTTAACACTGTTAATTTTAATTTTATGTTTTAATTTTGTTAAGCGCTGTGGTACCATTGTATAATGTGTAAGAGCGCTATATAAATGCTCATTGTTATGTTTATGTTATACCATAATTATCAACTTTCCAATAATTTTAACTTTACAGATAAAGGTTATGACAAGATGACAGTTAAGCTTGCCAACATGACTGTGGGTGATCTTATTGCGCTTGTGGACACAAAAAATGTTGACCCATTGAAGGCTGTACAACTGGGGAAAGACCTCAGAAATCTCATGTTGGTTTTGGTATGTATATATGTTTTGTTTACACAGTGAAATTGACATAGGTTATAATGGAAAGAGTGGGAGGTGCTTTTTTAAAAATATTTCTCGCCCCTGGTGTTAGCGATATGATTTATTTTTCTCTTCTTTAACAAGACATAAATGCACAAACAAAAACAATAATCACAATAGCAACTACAAATTAAAATTACCACTGACAAGACCCATTCTCCAAGCATTAATGCTTCAGTTACGAGCCTACTAGAGTCATATCGGTGGTGAACACGTTGGTAGAAAATTCAACCACCGATTACACGTCCATTAGGCTTGTAACTAAAATCCCAAAACTTGGAGAAAACATGAAAAATACAAGTCAGGTTTAAAAATAAAAAATAAAAAATGCAGATAAAAACACTACTTGTGATGTGAAAAGAATTGCATTCATAGCTAGAAGATAATATTACCAGCATCATTCCATTTATTGAAGTGAAATACCATCTCCTCCAATCGAAATGTATCTTTCAAAAGATCATTGAAGACCCGGTGGGAGGTGCTTGGGTGTAAAAGTATTTCACCTGTGCCCTCCCCTGTCGGCCTCACAAAAAACCCTGTTTTGGAATTTCCTAGAAGCTTTACTTCTAAAAACAGATCCATTGAAATGTTTGATGGGCACTGAGCATGCGTTGACCCATACCTGGGCCACTGTGGCTTGCGATGCCAAGTTCATATGGGAAGCAAGTAGGAGGCTGACCCAATCTCCCATATTGCCCATAGGAAGAGTGTGTAAGGCTAGAAAATGAGAAAGAAAGAAAAAGACAAAATTATTATCTCTATTTAAAATATAAACTATTCCTGTATTTTTAACAGTACTGAATAAGATGCATGAATACTGAAAAGTTTACTTTGAGTTAAGTATGTAGCATTATCAACCATTTAAAACGAGGTTTCAAGTTAGACCTTAACTAATACGCACTATAACGTTTATTTCAATTCCTTGAGATTATGATGTTATCTCATTTGTTCAACGAACATTAAATGTTGCAACTATTTACGTTTAGATGCTTACCCCATCCCTGACATGACTGCCATTACACGCATCTCTGCATGCAATCTATATACCTGATGATATTTTCTCTTTCTCAGCATGCAATGTGTAAACCAGATGACCTTTTCACTTTCTCAGCATCACAATTTAGTTAATTGTGATTATGCAATATATTTACGTTTAGATGCTTACCCCCATCCCTGACATGACTGCCATTACACATCTCTGCATGCAATGACCTTTTCACTTTCTCAGCATCACAATTTAGTTAATTGTTATTATGCAATCTTTTTACGTATAGGTGCTTACCCCATCCCTGACATGACTGCCATTACACATCTCTGCATGCAATATATACCTGATGACCTTTTCACTTTCTCAGCATCACAATTTAGTTAATTGTGATTATGCAATATATTTACGTATAGGTGCTTACCCCATCCCTGACATGACTGCCATTACACATCTCTGCATGCAATGACCTTTTCACTTTCTCAGCATCACAATTTAGTTAATTGTTATAATGCAATCTTTTTACGTTTAGGTGCTTACCCCACCCCTGACATGACTGCCATTACACATCTCTGCATGCAATATATACCTGATGACCTTTTCACTTTCTCAGCATCACAATTTAGTTAATTGTTATAATGCAATCTTTTTACGTATAGGTGCTTACCCCACCCCTGACATGACTGCCATTACACATCTCTGCATGCAATATATACCTGATGACCTTTTCACTTTCTCAGCATCACAATTTAGTTAATTGTTATAATGCAATCTTTTTACGTATAGGTGCTTACCCCACCCCTGACATGACTGCCATTACACATCTCTGCATGCAATATATACCTGATGACCTTTTCACTTTCTCAGCATCACAATTTAGTTAATTGTTATAATGCAATCTTTTTACGTATAGGTGCTTACCCCACCCCTGACATGACTGCCATTACACATCTCTGCATGCAATATATACCTGATGACCTTTTCACTTTCTCAGCATCACAATTTAGTTAATTGTTATTATGCAATCTTTTTACGTATAGGTGCTTACCCCATCCCTGACATGACTGCCATTATACATCTCTGCATGCAATGTGTAAACCTGATGACCTTTTCTCTTTCTCATCATCACAATTCAGTTAATTGTTATAATGCAATCTTTTTCATGGAACGTCCTCTGCCTTTGATGTCGTTCTCTAAATGCAGTTTGTTTTGTCAAATTACCTTTATTAACATGAAACGGAAAGTTACAGAGCAATACGGTTCCCAATTAAAATAAGTTGTCGGGTAACCCAATGAGTAGTATTCTTGTTTGTAAATAGAATTTCATCGTTTGACATTGTACGTGTTTACACTGTTTACAGTATTTCTGGCTACGATCACAACTATACACTAGAGAATACAATATAATAGAGAATGCTTTATGATAACAGTTAAAAAAGATATGTTGACAAAACTGGAAGAAGATTTTCTTTATGATATAGTAAATTTCTGTGATGTTTTTTTACGGAAATACAGTCAAGATAGATTCATGAGGCCAGAAAGTCTTTCCTGATAAGTCTTTAAGTTCATTATAAAAGAGGGCAAAAAGTGTAATTTTGTTTAAAAAATCACATAATATTGTTTCAAATCATTTTAGGTGGATGAAGTAGTTGAAGCAGTCACATCCGGTGCCTTAGAGGATGCCTTTTCATCGTTTGATTTGAGACTCGGTGGAACCATTGAATTCCCAAGAAAGACAAGAAAGTTCTTTGAGTTTAGTTTTGGATTTCTCATCGGTGGCTTTATATTTGTTGAATTTTGTAAGTGAAGTACTATTATGATGGTATGTCTAATGATGTTGTTTAAAGTGGTCAAAATAGTGGCAGTCTGTGTGTATTCTATTCACATTAACATATGGTGGAGTAGCCAATAGGAGGCAAGGGGGGGGGGGGGGGTTGAGTATGTTGTTTATCGTCAATAGTCTATCATTCAGTTCATTTGGGAAGGGTCATTTAGCGTATAGATGGTTTCAGAAAAGCGACTTTAGTTTGTAAAGAAAAAGCGCTTCAAAAGGTGTGGTTTTCTTACTTTTCAGTTTTCAAAGTGACCAAATTTTGAAAGGTTGAAGTCTGTTGATTCACCTGCTCATTTTTATTTCTAGCCCCCCCCCCCCCCCCCCCCCCTATGAAAAACCGAGCTAAGCCACAAAATAGTATACTTGGAAATTTAATTAAAACTAAAAAAGTTTGTCATTCAGCTTAAAATATGTTAAAAAACATAACATCATAAGTTGCATCTTGTCGCCTCGAGATTTGACACTGTGCGGCAACAAATAAATCACATTTTTCAATAATATCTAGATTTTGAATAATGAAGAGAAGAGAAGCTTTGGAAAATATGAGGAAAGGAAGGTATAGATTTTGTTTCATTTTGTTTATATTTTACAAGCTATCTGCCATATATCTTAAAATAAGCATGGCAGACAAGGTATGATGTGTCAGAAATGTCTATACATTTTTTCAATTAGAGACCTACCACTAATTAAAAATATGTATTATTTATTTTCAGTTGCTGGATCCAATGGATTCTTCACATTGGCCATACCCGTAGAAGCTGGAATTATATCCATGAATGCAAAGGTATGATCATTATTATTTTCTGGAAATTTAATCAAATCAAGTTGAAAAATGTAAAAAGATTAATCCAACGGATGCAGGAACAAAACACACCAAGGATCAAAAAACTGATACAAGAGGCCTATCTCAAAAATGTAAAATGCAAAGAATAAAATCAATATACCAACTTGGTGTGGGGATAATAAAGCGATAAATCAGTGAAATATACTAAGGCAAGCAATGAGAATTGTTGTGCACGACAAACAAATAACAATAAAACAAGATATGCACTGAAACAGGTAATACAAATGGCCATGCAATAAATAATTTGAAGGCTGTACTGCTGGAGAAAGACCTCAGAAATCTCATGTTAGTTTTGGTATGTATATCTTTGTGCATATGCCAAAATAGGGAGAGCATGCTTGGATTACCTTTGCACGCGAAGCGATAAGAAATGCATATTTCTTTCTAATTTAAATTCTAATTATACATTATCTCCATCATCCCCTGCTCCAAAAATGCTTTTCTTGTAAATCTAAGGTCAACAGACAAATGTCTTCTGTAAGGTTGTAAATGGATAATTCATATTTTTGATCAGCATTTTCTCTGAAGGACTACCCATTTTCCATGGATCTCACCTCCAATAGCAAATATGTCTTATAAGAGACAATTGAAGCTACTTCTCTTGTCAACATAGTACTATTCAAGGTACCTGTGGACATATTTTATGTGCTGTGCATATGAGGATTCATACTTTTTTATAAGAGATATTTGAAAGCATTTCTATTCTTAACAATATAATTCTGAATACCATTGAACATAAGGTGTTTGGGTATTACACTTTTCCATTGTTGTTGTCATCATAAATAGCAAGTGTATACACATATTCATAGACAAAGTCACCAAACCTTTATTTGATAACAGTATATTATCATATTTTTTGGGCATGGGCTTCTAAAATTATTTATTTCACTCATTTCTTATTTTATAGGCTACAATCATACCTGGTATTGGGATAGAGGTATATGGTGGAGTCAGGGTTGGAAACATTTTGTATGGTGAATTAGAAATCATCGCAGAAGTATTCAACACTAAATTTCCAATCACAGCCGAGATCTGGTTTAGCAAGTTTCCACTGGACATTGCGTAAGTAGAAGTTTATGAGAAATGGCTACAATGTTAGAAAAAGTTGTTCGACACTTTGTAGGTGTAATTTGAAGTGTTCCCAGCTTCTCTCCCCGACCAATGTTGAATCCCACAATTTGTCCACCATCAGCACATGGCCTCGCAACATTGATCGGTGGGTAAGGGGAGAGGGGTGTGAGGAGGGTATTCTTCAGGCTACCACAAACAAGTTTCTACACTCGTCCAAAGAAGTTCCTTGCCACTTAGTAAAGTCCAAATATTTCAAATTAATATTTAATAGAATATATATAATTGTATATCAAAATAAGCAGAAAGTAATCCTCTAACAGCTTAACATGGAATTTAGAGATGATCACTCATGCATGGCAGATCCCATTCACTTGACAATGGCAAGGTCTGTGGAAGAAGATTGCAAAAAATTGGATAATCCCTCCATTCAAATGTTAATGTGAATGATTGAACACAATATGAACCTTACCATTGCTTAATGAATGTGCTCAGCCATACATGAATGCGTACATCTTAATTTCATACAGACATGATAGAGAATTATTGTCTGCTTATTTTGACATGCAATTGTTTAATTTATATTAAATATTTATGTGAAATATTTTAACTTCAATATTTGAACTTCAATGAGTGGCAAGGAACTTCTTTGGACGAGTGTATTTTCATGTGACTCAAATAGTGTGCATGTTTTGGTACAAACAGCATGTCAATAATGGTCTGTGTTTGAAAGCTTTTTTCTAAGATTGTAGATATAGTCCACTGGTATACACATTTAAGTATGGCCAATTTACATTGGAGATAATTTTGTGTCTGTTTATACTGGTAAATATAAAAGGCAGCAGTTAAATTCTGTTTCTGGTGCAAAATAAAATCCTATATGCTACTTCGTCTTGAACTTCATATTTTTCATAAATGTTTACACTTGCTTACATAAATTACAGACTCTAATTATACTCCATTCGCGAAATAATTGTTACTGTTTCTAAAAAAATCATTCATGATACAGAGTGTCTCAGAATTATTTGTGTTTGAAAAATATTACAAATATAAAAAAACACTGTTGCAGTCCAAATATAATACCTGCAATATAATGGGAACATGTTTCCTAATTAATCTGTTAATTTCATCAAGGTATCATAATATCCATTCTGATATGGCATGACATTATTGAAAATTGGGGAAAACCTATTTTTCAACTGAGATTTGTGCCAAACATAGTCAATGATGTTATGAGTTTGAAAAGAGTTAATCTTTGTAAACTTGGAATCTACCATTTTTACAAAAGAGTCCAACATTTCTGTCAGGAATGTTTGATTTTTAAAATTCAAAATTCATGTGTAAGCTTAATATATGAAGATGTTAGAATCATAAGCATAAGCACTCTGACCAATATCAATGGTATTGAAAGCTAAATAAATGCACCCTTCTCGGTATAAATCTATCTGGGGCACCCTGTATGATGATATTGATATTAATTACTTACAGAATAGAATTCCTGAGGACCCCTATTGCGGTTGATATATATAAAACATAAGATAGCTCAAATATTTCTCCAAACTTAAAATATTTCAGAATTCGTCTTGACTATATTGTGATACCACTGACCATCACCATGCGTGTGTTGGTCACCCTGAAGATACCCATATTAGGTCGTGTAGTCTTACTATCCATCAATATCTTCCAGTATAGGATGTCTCCCATAAAGGGTAACATCTTTGATCTGCACACCAAAGATCCAGATATGTCGCCACCAGAAATAAAGAAATTCTCAACGGAAGAAGTAAGTTACCCCTTGCCATATTCTCTTTATGCCTCCTGTGTAACCATTCTCACAAGTGTAAATCCAAAGTCACAGACTGTCTGTTCAACTAAATTTAGTGAAAATAAGCACTGAATAAATGGTGTTTTGGCAACACTAAAAAACCTGTTCTACAAGCAAGATCTACCCTTTTTTTTCTTTCTTTTTTGAATTTCAGAAGAAAATATTCTACACAATAATTTTGAAAATTTTTGGATTTTTGTTTTGTTGAAACTGTTGAAAATTGTTGAAAATTCACCAAAATGTTGAAACAAAAAACTAAACAAAAAATCCCCTAAAAAACGCCATACCAGACCTGAGAGGTCTTTTTGAGAGTAGAACAGGGTTTTTTTCTTCTTGTCTACTTTTGCATCATTAATTTAATCCCAAAACAATAATTGATAAAGAGTGAATGAGACAACACATGTGCATGATTGAGCTATACCGGGTGGTTCAAAAGAAAGTTGACCCAATTAGTTCAAGGAATTTTTAAACCACATTTGAAGTTTCAGAGAATATGTGTTTACTTAGTCTTGATCAGCAGTAAGTTTTGAAATTATCCTGAAAAAATGATACATTTATATCTTGGTTGGTTCTTCAGATATGGTTCATTACAGAAAGTATGCACAAAACTGCCTTGTCCACGGGAGCGTCCTTTAGTATAATGCACAAAGTGGACTTACACACGATTGGTCACAAATTGAAGAAAAAAATGAGAGAAAAAGGAGACATCTGAACCACTTGTCTGGTGCTTGACATTACCAAATTACATACCTACGTTTCTTTGTTGAATGTGAATGGCACTTAAGCATAGAGATTGGGATACTTTGTCAGGGCGGGCTTTTGGATTCTGAAACTAGAGCATGATGTTTTGTTGAAGTCAACAACTAAATGATGCTCCCGTGGACAAGTAAGTTTTGTACCTGTTTTCTGTAATGAACCATATCTGAAGAACCAAACAAGCTAAACGTGCCCTCTTTTCAGGATAATTTCAAAACTTACTGCTGATTAAGACTATGAAAACAGAAATTCTCTAAAACTTTAAATGTGGTTGAAAAATTACTTTGAACTTGGGTCAACTTTTTTTTTGAACCACCCGGTACAGGGTCAGTAAAAATACAGCTGTACTCAACTTCGGGATTTTATTTCTAAAAATCTGTTCGCAAAATTCACAGCTTATTTATTCGGACAGAGAGGCTGTCTCATTAGCTTTCAAAAGAATTTTAGTTGTTTACAATTTGTTGTGGAAAACCCGATGTATGCCCATTAAGATAAAAGTTTGTGATATTTCTCCAATAAGTATTTTTGAATTTCACTATTGAATAATGGTGCACACTCTAATCCGATCATCACAAAAGCCTGATTTTATCTTTGCTTTGCTGAATTCACAAAATAATGACATTGTTTTGTCATTATTATACATTTAGTGTATGAAAATAATATCTGAGCAAGTTTGTTTTGTCTTATTAATAAGCTATTGTGTTTCATGTATGTATCCACGTATTCACAAATATCATGCGTCATTGAGTAAAATACTCAACATTTTGTTTGGTTTCAAAAATGTAGTCGCATAATTTACCAAAATAGTCATAGCTGGATAACGGTACCATTAAATGTTGCGATTCTTTTTGCTGATAACAGTAAATAAATGCAGCTATTGATTCAAGCATCGGTTGCCTTCATATTCTAGTAAGAAACGTTTTAAATATTTGTTTCGCTTTGAGTACATTTTTTTTACTCGCCCTGTAAGTAATAAATCAACCCTCATGACATGATCCCATCCGTTATGACAAAAAGGGGAATAGTCGTAGACGCCAAGCAGACGGCACTACTCTCCCCGAAGCAAGCACCTCCTGCAGTGTGGAACAAGTACCAAATCTGGATTATACTGAGGCAACGTTTCTGCTGGAATTAGATGCATCGGATGATAAGAGTATATGCAAGTATTACTTTACTGTTGGGTCATCGGCGGGAACCGATGATGTTCTTTCGGAAAATGAATTTAATGGACCCACAGAATCGATCACATTGGTGAGTTGTTGAATTTTCACTTAACGGGACTTTGTTTTCAAAGTCACATTAAATTTGACTGCGCATGTGGGTGAATTGTCATTGGGTCCAAATCTTCTTCACATTTTTACTGTGTGCCACATGGTCTACATCATATAGTTCCAGTTAAGGGTTATGGTTAGGCTTAGAGTTAGGGACCTTATGTTTGGAGACAATTTGGTTATTAATCAATACTGACAGTTGGGAAGTGCTTTGCACCAGAGGTAGCACTGGCTCAAAAATGTGAGGAGTTCCATTACATTTTTCAGGACCCTTTAAGGACTGCAAAAACTAAATTTAAGGGGTCCTGAATTTTGGCCTTTGAAAATGGTCAAAAACTGATTCAGAGAAATAAGAGGTCACAAAATAACTTATGGTTTGGTTAGGAGTTAAATATCTCTGGTGCACTGCAGGCCGTGTAGGGTCGCAAGAAATTGCAATTGCATTTCAGGAGTGCGTTCTCCCCATTGACTTTGAAGCCCCTCGATACTGCTTCGGTGCATGATGTGTAACACATTTTCTCCCTGTCAAACGCTAACCATATGAACCTTTATATCTGGTAATTGGACAATAACAATGTGTTTCTTGTTAGGTCTTTTCAATGACATTCTTACTGTAAGTGATGATTTCCCCTTACTTCAAATATGCCATTTGTTTTGCAAATCTTATTAAAAACGTGCATCGCCTGCATGTAGCATTAAATTGGTATGATTGTATATTATCATGTAAATATTTGTGTATACCCTACCTTTATTAAGTGTTATGAATCATTGTATAATATGTTTAAGGAAACATCAGTCGAGAAGACTTCCACAAAAGCATATTTCCCAATAAATAAACAAATAAATAAATATATTTTTTGTAGCAACTTGCTGATGGCATACCACTGTACTTCACTGTGTTTGTGAGAAACAGTGAAGGCGGTGAATCTATAGCAACCTGTCAGCTTCCTACCTACGATCTGACTCTCCCTACTGGGCGAGTAGATGCAGAAAACAAGTATACCAGTCATCCTCACGTAATACGAGGTTCTGCGGTTGTCCTTGATGATTCCGAAATCGTCAGGCAATATGAAGGGGTTGGTTTGGGTATTGCAATTAATGGGGATCAAAATGTGGCATGGATAGATGCGGAGTTAACAAAACGAGTGGTGGATCCAGCAAACAGTAAGTCTACTGTTCATATTTTAAGGGGGGTCTACTGTTCATATTTTAAGGGGGTACTCAAGGAAGTTGCTTTTGAATTTTGTGAGTGCTGTAATTATTTAACTATGACTCACATGTATATAAATGTATACATTTTTAGAAAGGAAATGGATCAACAAATCCAAATTTGGCATCAATTTTGACCAAAAATGTTGATTTTTTAGGAGAAAATCACAATAAAAATCACTTTTTTGACCCAAACTTTTTTGAACGAAGCTATCAAAAATCATTTTGAGTAAAAAATGCCCAAATTGCTTGATTTTGATGTAAAGACACTAACTTAAGGATTTTTTAAAATTTTGTAACCTAATCTAATATTTTTTTAAATGTTGACTTTAAAGGTGTCAAAAAAGTTTAAAAGATTGGAACTTTTGGCACTTTTTGGTACCTAATTGTATCTAAGTCAGTGTCTTTACATCATAATCATGCGATTTGGGCATTTTTTACTCAAACATATTTTTGTAAGTTTTGTTCAAAAAAATAAGGTCAAAAACATTTCTGGTCAAAATTGACGCCAAATTTGGATTGTCTGATTCATACTTTTATATGGATTTGATTAATAGTTCAATAAATACCGAACCCACAAAATAAAAAAATCTAGACAACAACTTCCTTGAGTCCCCCTTAACACTTTCCACGCGGCTATTAGTAGGCATAGCACAATGCACACACACAGAGTCTGCCACTGGGAGCATTGCACAAGTGAACAACAACATATGAAGAGCTGTATTGCAAAAGGGCCTACATCCACTTATACCTGTTACTCATTTTGCATTATTGAATGGATGGCTATTCAGGATTTGGAATGTAGCTTGTATTGTTGGTGCCTCAATTGGCGTGCATGGATGCAAAATCCAAGTCATGAAGACAGCCATACAATATGTTGATTAATTAATAATGCAAAATGAGTAACATGTAGGAGTGGTCTGTAGCCCTTATGCAAAAAAATCTCTTCATATAATGTATGCAGTTCCACTTTGAAAAACACCCCTTTAAAAATTAATTATCCTCACATTGTGCACTCCCTATAGGGCAGTGAGCTTGCCATATATGGTAGTCATGACCTTACACTATATAACCTTGATTCAGGTATAAATACTCATCATCAAGTTTTTAGTTAGGACTGGTTTTACCAATTTTCAAATTTGCTCTATACTTGAATATATTGGGCCAATTTAAATAAACCTAACCTTAGATATTGTACTAAACACTTCAATCCATCTGGTGATATGCTCAGATTTGGCATCCTTTGAGTGGATAATGTGAGGAAAAGACTGAGAATTTAAATATGGGTATTTAAGAAATGGAAAAGCGTGTTTAATTTCTAAATCCATCAATATTTGTCAATCAAATTGCGTATACATGTTATATATCTATTACCGATCACTCTTATGATGGGAAAATAAATTATCGGACATTGCTCATTTGCATATTAATGACTTGAATTTTTTTAAAGTCCATTTACTATTTCGTACATATAACCATTTTATGATATTAAACCTTTAAATGTTATTTTGTAACATTATTCTGATCTCTAATTTTCACCAGATTTCTATCAGAAATATAAGACTTATAGTGCATGAATTCAATCCACAAACCCTAGCACCAAACACCATTGATGAACATCTATGTGTGGAAAATCTGATAAAAACAATGTAAACATGAATTATGATTCAAATATACCTGAACAATTGTCAATTTCTTGCATAATATAATTCAATTTTAGGAAGTTTAGAAATCATGATCATCCCATAAAATTGCAAATAATAAGGTCTTATTTATGTGTAAGTCTGATAATAATAATTAATCTTTCTCTTGTGATGGTCGAGAAATGAAACATTTCCTCAACCGGGATTTGAATCTGGGACCTCCCAAAATCCAGACGGACACTCTACCAACTGGCTTACAAGGACAATTGGTATCAAAGCATTATAGAAATGCGTCTAAAAGAGTTAGACCGGGTCTAAAGTTAGACCTGGTCTAAGTGAATTTTGTTTTTTTGTGAAATGCACACTTTCATTACATATCTTTCTCAAATTAGCTACAAAATTGTAAAGATTCGGATGCAAAGTTCAAAAATAGCACAAAATATCTAATGAAAATGCAGAGGAAAACAGCTTTTGAGGCATGAATAAATTTCACTTAGACCAGGTTTAACTTTAGACCCGGTCTAACTCTTTTGTGCATACGCACCTAAGGGTTCAAATTCTAAGATTTCACCCACTTCTCTAACGACAAACTTATATGTCTAAGTCTGTTTAAAAGATAATATCTGGACAATTTCATGTTCGCATCATTTGGTGGGGGTGGTGTGTCCAACTACATGATTTGTGCCCAGTGTTCTCTCTTTGTATTTAGAGGGGTAACACATGATCGTTCCAGGATTTTGAAATATCCCCCTATTTCACCCAAAACCGTATTCAATTTGTATGAAAATAACCCCCTTTTTTCACCATTTCAAGGACATTTCTAAATAGTCCCCCTTTTAGCGCAAAAACGAGGACACATCTGGTTCAAAATACCCCTTTTTCCTATTCCCGGGACAATTTGATATGACACAATACTCATTCTATTTTTATTTTTTCGTGGACATAGCCTCTCCAAATAACACCCCTAATTTGTTTAAATCACGAATATAGCTTCCAAACGATCCATTATTTTGGGAAATCGCGGACATAGCTTTAAAAAAACGCACCCAATTTTGGGAAATCGCGGACATAAATGTCCGCGGATTAACCCCCCTTTTCCGCAATTTTTGGAACGATCATGTGTACCCAAAGTCCATGTTGACTGAAACCACCGGTAATTTGTGCACGTTCTATGCATGGATGAATGTGACCCTTCACACACAAATTAATATCATGGCAGGAAAAAGTTTTATCTTTGACCATGAAGAGGTGTCATCATTTTCTCATTCTTTTCTTACTTTAACAGTGCCTACATTGGAGCTATTCACAGATCTTAAAATCGGCAGGCTAGTAACAGACAAGGTTATCATGATTTTCCCAGGCATATTGAGATCAGAATTTTGCGCAGATGAGTGTCTAAGAAGGCAATATTGCTTGAGTTTTAACTATGACTATGGGGGCAGTGGTACCTGTGAACTGCTGGCTGAATTGGAACAAAGAAATGTGGAAATCCATGAAGTAAGAAAATTGTATACACATAAACTGGCCTGTAGTCTATACCTTGATGGAGCTAAGAAAGACAAAATGAAAACCAAAACAGATCAATGTTTGGAGTTAGTGACACCTGTGAAGCATTGTGGAATCAATGGATGTGAAAAGGCAAGCTGAGGGGTGACTGTGAGGGTAAAACATGATCAAACAAATGTGCTCTCACAATATTTTGGAAGAAATTAAATATGTACATGTATTTGTGTGTAATGAGTGTCTATTAAAAAGGAGAGTGGCCACTTATATGGGGCTTAGATGGTTCTTAACCCTCGGTTAAGTGGGTTCCAGAAGTAATTATTTCTACTGTAATACAAGATTCTGTGAAGCAGTTAACCCACCACTACAGTAAAAGGCGTCTAGTATGAAACTCTCAAGGAAGGAGATTTAAGGCACTCTGACTGTGAGCTAGATGCTTCACAAATAGCTCTGGCACCCATTATGTTTTTGATACCAATGCCACATTCACATTTACTGACTTATTCTATGTTATTGCACCCCTACAGGATGGTTACTATGTCCACTATGAGCGCTTAGGTACCGGCTCTTTGGCACAGTTTGACCACAGTGACGTGACCTTATGCCATGACCAGCTGTACTATATCAATCTTCACCTCATCAACTATGTTGGCTATGAGTCTATTCTTGACTCGCTACCCATACATGCCGATTTCACTCCGCCTTTTCCGGGATTGATTGCCAATTCAAGTCGTGATGATACTATTAATGAGGCATGTGCAGAATATGTACCGGAAGAATGGCGACCAAACAGGTGTTTTGATGGGTCGGATCATACAACGTTGCCCTGTCACAGGTATGGAGAATCTAGATTTCTTAACACTTTCTATGCAGCTATTACTTTTACTATTTACAAAACAGATGTTTCAAAAGCCTTTACTAACTTTCTAGGTCTATCTCAAGAATTACTGAACCAATACTAGGGATGTTTGTATTTATTTTAATGCATTTCTCATGGTGATTCTAAATTTGGTGATGAAATTCAATAATTGTGAAATTTTTGAAACATTTTATGAAATGTTGGAATGTCGTCTGCAGATGCCTGCCGCGTGGAAAGGGTTAAATTTATGATTATAGGTTTAAGTGCATGTGTTTGCTTTTTGAGAAAATGATTGAGAGAAATCAATGCACACGTGCTGAAGTGTGAATAATGGCAATACACTGGAGGAGAGTGCTATTGTGAGAAGATCAATATTTGTGTAAGTGCATTGATTTTCCTAATTTTTCGATAAATAAAACAAACGCATGTATTGACCTAATTCATACAGACCAATACTAATCAAAATTTGCAATGTTGTGCATACTTTTACTCTCTTCAATATAATTTCAAACAAATAAAATGTGTCAAAGAAAGTGTGTGGTATACCTGCATGTATGGCGCGCACACAGAGTGCAATTAGACATATTCAATACACTTCGCTTATTTTAGTTTTCTACTCTCTGCTCTCGAGTTGGTTCAAAACCACTAAGGGTGTATAGGTCCATAAATGCTTGTATTGACATAATTCATACATGGAAATACAGAACAAAATGTTCAATACTTTTACTCTCTTTAATATAATGTCAAACAAATTTAAATATGTTATTACACCCGCAGTGAAATTTGGCTTATCCATGCTGCATGAACAATGAATCAAAACATATGGGCACATATATGACGCACATGCATAGTGCAATCAGACACTTTCAATACTCTCTGCATATTATAGTTTCATGCATTCAGATTGGTCTGTATGAATCTGTATTTGTTAAACTTATTACATAGATGGATTTATCAGAAATTTTGAAAATAACAACTATCAGTTCAATAAGTAGCAAAGCTCTTACATAACTTTCAAGTCCATTTTGTTATCATTGATTTAATTTATGATATGAACATAGAGATTAATAACTGGTATTGCAAGCAAAATCAGTTGTCTCAAAGACCCCTATTTGAACACAAAAAAGTATGGTAGGATAATATTTCTGTCTCTGATCTAGCTCAAGAGATCCCAATTTTAGTTATAACCGTTTCACCTGTCCCCGTTCTTGAAGATTGCAGCCATCCATACCTGAAACAAAATGTGAGTGCCCAAGAGGAAGTTGTGGTGTATAGGTCGCCCCGGTCATTCAGGTATTTTTTCACATCTGGGTCATTTGCTGTTGACAACAAAGCAAAACATTTTAACACATCAGTTTGTACGCTCTACTCCACCATACACAAGATCAATCCTAGTGATCACTTGAGGCCGTGTAAAGCAACCGTTGCTTACATTAGCAAAATTTCCAAAATTCACAAAATGTTTCGCCCAACTTTCGGACTTGCAACTGTAAAAAACATATGAAAACTTGCATTGTGTGTAAATATGAGAACATGAGTATGCAGAGGAATCCCATGAGCAAATATTCGGGTCGATGGTACTATTTCAAGGAGGTACAGAAAGGGCTATATTTTGGCCGTTTTGGTGATGGTACAATCTGAAATTTGTTGTTTTCATGTTGTTTGTTGTCAACGGCATGTGACATCATTTCGGGCTGACCTATACCAGCACACAACATCTTTCTAATGCTTTGTTGTCACTAAGTGAACCGATCTACACATTAATATTCCTTACAGGATCATTATAGATGGTCCCGGCTCCTTCACTGTGTTCAATGGTTATGAAGATTTAATAGACTTCTTGTACACCAGAGCAAATACCTATGTTGCTGGTAAGTACACAGCTTTCTTTTTTTGTTTGAATTGTTGAACCGACTATAGATAGCTTTATATAAACTGGGCTCAAAAGAAACTTTTTCACATGGTCATATCTTGAAAATCTGTATTCATGCATGTTCACTGGTTGGTTAAAATGACATCATGTGACCAGTCATAGTTATACTTTGTTCGCCAAATAGTTAAAATATAGGTTATTTGAGGTAAAATAGAGAAATTAACTTACAAGGGATTGAGCACCTTGTTTTAGCGTTATGCACAGTACATTGCTGGCTAAAACAATGGCACAAAACACTAGCTCAGTCACAATGTAATACTGTATAAGATCTGATCAGCTTTGGTTGTGGAACTGCATTCCTCAGCCATGTCTATGCTTTTGTTTGCAGATGATGGAAACAAATAATTGAATATTGGTGAAAAGTATCAAACAAATATACATTTGAGTCTCTAGTTCACTATTGCTCCTTGATAACGTCAACATCATATTTTCCTGAGGAGCTTCTCTTGTTGAAGAAAAAATGTTGATATAAATGTTAAAGTTTTTACAAGAACCTTTCATGCCTGTATATTTGTGTATGTTTAAAAAACAAATTTGTGAGTGAACATGTTGAATATCATGATTTAACTATGCATTTTTCTCCTTAATCCAGAAATTTAAGATCTTTTGACCCAAATATTTGTTTTTTGGAGAAAATTTGCCCCATCTTCTCTGAGCAACCCACATGTTAGAATATTTGTAAATAGAACTCTAAAAACATGTTTCTCTTTTCAAAATTAAGAAAATCAACTAAAGAAAAATACAATATTTTGATTGATATTTAAAAATGACTACCACAGCTAACTGGGACTTTATCCATGACAACGAGAGCAGTGTCTTTGGTTACACATGGGCTGTAGGCGACGAGCACTGTGGGACAGAAGTCAGTGATTTACATCGGGATCCCCACGCCCATCTATTTGATGAGTCAGAGTGGAGTCATCAGGGACTGGAGATTAATTTGAAGCTACCTGGTATGTACACACACAAACATTGTAGAATAAATAGCTATGCTAAATGCGATGGGTTTTTTTGGTTTTTTGGTGTTTTTTTAGTGCATGGTCTTATCACAGTATGGTAAGTTTGTATAATTCATTGTGTTTTAGGCCCACTCTTCTTTCTTTTTTTGCAGCCAATTTATTTCAATTTTTTCTGACAACTAAAAAACAAACAAAACACCCAAATTGGGCTATCACATAGGGCTATGCGACAAATCGCATAGAGCTATGTGGCAAAAGTGACTCCACATACTTATCCGCGCAGGTATGTGAGGACACTTTTTTCTTGGCTTTATGTTTTGATTATTAAAGGGGGACATGTGACTACTATGTGACATTGTAATTCTGTTGGCTTGGCTAGTTGAATTTATAATGCTTAATTCCTCATCTGGAGTGAAAGTTGGGACACCCTTAGCTGACCAATCAGATACCAGAAAATATATATGTGCTACCAAATCAACCAACAGTAGTCTTATTGTCCATGAAAATCTGGGGGAGAATTACTAATGATTCATCATAAAAACTAAAAACGGACAAAAAATAAAACGAACACATTTAATAAAATAAACAAACAAACAAAACACAAAAACATACAAAATATAAAGACGCTGATTTAAAAAAGTTAGTTTGTGGCCTAATCTAATCAGTGCCTCGTATTCTTGTTGCAGATGGTATATTGTCATATTTTCTTATTGCAGATAAAAAGATACAGGGTATTTTGTTCGCAAAGGTGTCACAAAAATGTCAGGTATGCTTATTCAAAACCAATGGTAGTGCTGAAAAGACCATTAATTTGGCTTTCATTTAAATGTTGGCTTTCATTCTATTTTATTTTTACAAATGTTTTATTTCATATTTTTACAAATCAGCATTACATTATCATGTTACGCTAATTTTAGTAAAAGCCCTCTTTTTTAAAGCCAATCCACAGGATAGTCGAATTACCACACCATTCTTCAATGTATTCTTAAATCAGCTGAAATACTTCTTTTTCACGCTTTTCTTACTCAAGTTTCCACACTTCTATTTATTTTCAGTCATTTTTTCACCAGTTTCATTGATACCTAGTGGCATCCCTGAATCAGCGAGCCATGACAATACTATGTGTAATTACCATCTCATGGATTGGATTTAAAAAACCGGGCTCTACTAAAATTGATGTAACATTATGATGCCAATGATCAAATTCACAAATTCTTTTTTGAATAAAAGCCAAATATGTGGCCTTTGTAGCACTATCATTGATTTTGAATATGCAGGCCTGACATTTTTGTGGCGCTTCTTTTTCGAAAAAAGTGCCCATTCTTTGTCACTCACCCTGTACTATATTGGCATGTGTTCTGTTACAGATAATAGATGAATGTTATGTCACCATGTTCTTCTTGTTGCAGACATTAATATTTCACCACATTTTCTTGTTACAGATAAAAAATACTACATCACAGTCCGTGCCATCAATAAGATTGATTTTGGTTCTCCTATGGCTCTCAGTATCTGCCACACTACCCCGTATGTCATTGACAATACCGTACCAGAGGTGGACGCTATCTACAATATCACATACAACACTGAACTGGGAATTATTGGAGCTAGTGTCAATGCTACGTAAGTATATACATATACATTGTTACAGAAAAAAATTAAACAAGACTTGAGTAAACAGTTCTGTCAAGCAATATGTGATTACTCAAGTCTTGTTTAATCTTATATTTTGCTCCCTTTAGGTTGGCCACTTTTCCAATTGCTGGTTCCACCTTTACTTGGATACATAATTTCAAGAATTGTAAGATTAACTAGGGCAAATTATAGGCTTGGTTTGGATGGGATAAAGTAAGAAAATGACCGGTTTCTTTCTATAATTATTAGGCGGGTATGCGAGGTTAGATCTATACTGGCTATAGGTTCCACACAGGCTCCTGGATAAGTGCAGTACAATAAGAACATAATACACATTCATTGAACATTCAGCAGTCTGAAACATGGGTCAAATAGTAATGGTACTTATTTGTGGCCGGTTGGATGGGATTGATAGGTTTGGGCGGAGGTTTCACACTCACTGATATTTGCCCAAATTGGGCTTTATGTGTCAATGCATGTTATCATTGAAGCATTTGGATGCAATAGTTCAAAAGTGATGATGCTATGTAATATAGGCAGTAACGGAAATACCCACATGACTGTCTACACTGGACTGTCTACCCAGGGTAGACGATCATGTGCATCGCAGATGTATTCATAATAATGTGCTGATCATAATAGTAGTATTGATTTATTCCGTAAGCAAATGCTTTAAAAGACGGATTAAAATCATGTCCTGGCCAGTTCACCCCTCTCTGGTCTAATGGTTGAGTGACATGCTTTGAAATGCCGAGGTCCATGGTTCGATGATTCCCACTACGACCACTTTTTCAACTGATTTACTTCCTTATGGGTTAACTTGGGTGTCTAGTTGGCAACATCTATTACTGGCATTGTGCTATAATTACAGTGGTGGACTTGTCTAGATCTTCTTTATAGTTCTTAACACTTTTGTTTTTTATATTTTGTCCCTGATGAAGGGTGGTATATCCACTTGAAACGTCGGTCTTTATTGTTACGTTATATCTTTGTTGTTTTATTGCACAGCAATTTTTTTGCTTGTCCCAGTGCATTTCCGTGTGTTATTTATCTGTTTTATCGCGTTATTCTCCCTCGTTATTACCTGTTTCCCCACACCCTGTTGGTATATCTTGCTTTTACAGTTAGCAAAGCATACAAGATTTACTTATCAGCTAATGCGCAGGACTGAAACATCTCTTGCATCTTTCTTGCTTAAAAACTAAAACAATTATTTCTGAAATTGATCCAGATTATCAAACATAAATTCAATATTCCAATTTATACCTATCTTATCTTATCTAATATACAGGGATCCACATTCAGGTTTATTTGCCATTGACTTTGCTCTGGGGCGGACTCCTCGTGACACATATCATGTACACTGGATGAGAATGTTGGAGGTAGATCAGTTTGTCAATTTCTTCATGGTTAACGTCACCATTCCAGACGGTATTCCGGCATGGGTTAAGTTTCGAGTTGTCAATAATGGTAATCATTCTTACATTTAATATTTTTGTGTATGTTATATAGTCACTTTTTTGGTCATAATGCTATGGATAAAATTCAAGCTATTTCACGCCAGCGTGATTAGTTGCTGTTCCTGGGTTGCATCCAAATGCATGGTATGCACGAACAACTATGCATGCATCGTCATTGTTCTATGGATCATGGCTGAATATTTGTGACCCTATGATGGAGCGCCACCGTTGTCTGTTTTGTGATATGTGATGTGCAGAGATAAGAGATAGGCCTGTTGCTTTCTTAATGCAGTCAGTCTAACAGAGTTTTTGTTTGCCACGTTTACGCATTCTTTTAATAGCTGCTCCTTGCATGCATGCGCGTGGTGATTTCATGTTTGATGTGACGTGACATGATGATATGTAATGCAATGCAACGCAACACAATGAATGCAATATGCAACATAATGCAATATTATGTAGTTGTATGGTATGTAATGCATTGACAGGTTTTATTTACACAATTTCACAAAATAAGACTCTCGAAATGCATGCAAGAATGAAACAAGTGAACAAATTAAACATCAACATATTGAAGAAAAATCAACATATTCAAATAAGGTATGTTTTCAAGAATATTTTGAAAAGTTCAAGAATCTTTTGAAGGAGTCGTAAGAACTTTTCAATCTAGATGCCAAGAAAAGAAAATGGACAAGTAGGGACGGGAGATAGTCAAAATGTAAATGCACAAAAGGGGCTATTTCAAAATGATTCAATTTTTTGTGTATATCAAGATGTACAACTCAAAATATTTGTGTTTCCGTTGCATAGTGGATCTGCGTAATAGCAGTGTTGCAGACTACCCTCTCCTGATAGACCGGAGTGGTCCATTGGCTGGATGGGTGTATGATGGAGATTTGTTGGGGCATGATATAATGTACACTAAAGAGAGGAAAAAGGTAACCGATATATTATGTAGTTATACTTTTAGTAAGCAAATGTCATGTAATACTTGCAATGTTTTTGTCGTTTTTTAATTTGATGACTGGTTAATATTCAAGATCCATAAAATTGCAAGTTGATTTAACAAAATCTCAAATTATAATTTGCCAACACATGCTCTCTGATTAAGTAACGTGCAGGCTGTCAAGGACTGCCTTTGTGTGATGATGTCACACTTTGTAAGACAATAACAATATAATAATGAAGAAAAAAACACCTGAAAAACACACCGCCCAACAAATAAAAGGAATTCTGAAATAGATGATTTGAGAGACGACTTAGTAACAGGAGTAAAACGATTCAATATAGGGAGATTGTACAAAATCTAGGGCCAGCCACTGAAAATATTTTGTCACCAGCACATTTGCCTGTCATATCACTTTCCACGCGTCTGGCAGATAACAGTTCCAAAATTGAACGAAATGTTTCAAAAATGTCAAAATTGTTGAATTTCATCACCATATTTGGAATCACCATGAGAAATGCATTAACATAAGTACAAACATGCCTAGTATTGGTTCAGTAATTCTTGAGATAGATCTTGAAATTGGGGAAAGGTTTCTGAAAAAAATATGTTTGCATATGGTAAAACCAAAAGCCGTTTGGAAAGTGATATGTAACCGAGGTTGAGCATAGTGCTACATGTAGAGCAGATGGTTAATGTGCCAGGGCAGTATGGTTTGACCACACAATAGTCACTCAGATACTGATGATTGAGTCTGCAAACAGCTGTAGCATGCATGGGATTTGTATCATTGGCTGCGAGCACATTTGTTTTGTACCATATAAGCACTGTCTCAAATGTAAGGCTTTATTTGTCTCATCATTCCTCATTTCATTCAGATATGTGGAAACTGGATTGATTTCTACGATCCTGAATCAGGCATATTCAAATACCTGTGGTCAGTAGGCACTAGTCCCGGTGATGATGACGTTGTTCCTGTCACTGAATTAACCCGACATAACCACAAGATGTGTTCTGATGGAGTGAACCTGGAGACAGGGGTTTCAGAGGTAGCCTTGCAGCACAAAACGACATATTATAACAATATCGTAGCATTCCACGGTGGCTATGATAAACTGAATGTGTCAGGGACGTCAGATGGAGGTATGTGTAAAGCATAGACTAGGTATGTACTCCCACTATACATATTATAGCACTATCATGCCATTCCACGGGGGCTATGACAAACTCTCAATGTGTTGGGCTTGTCGGATGGAGATTAAAGCATAGATGTAGTCTTTTGTCGTTTTAAATATATTAGAGCACTTACATCTTTATAACAAATTCGACAAGGCTTTGGGTAGATGTACTTCATCAACTCTGAGACATTAAATGGCATTGCGCCGTCTTAAAACATGAATGCAAAGGTAGTTTGAGGATATTTAAAAAACTAAGCCAAAATGCAAATATTTAAATATAACTATATATTGTGGTCCATTTGTATCCCATAGTGTTGTGTGACTTAACCAAGCCTGTAGTTGGTGAGGTATTTGATGGTCTCATAAACGACGACGACTCGTTTGCACCAATCGATGAAGTCTTTTCATCCAGGCCTGCCACAGTTGGTGGCCAATGGCTAGATTTCTCTGATCCAGAGTCGGATATTTGTGATTATGAGGTATCAGTGCAACGTAAACATGCTGATACGTGAGTATAAGATAGACATCTTTTGTTTGGGAAGTTTATCAGGTACATTATACTTTATGTGTAGGGACAAACATAGTTAGTATGAAACATACCTGTTCAGGCATGGACTGTTCATCACAAAAAATGTCCTATAAAACAATGTAGGTTTGGGGACTCAAGGAAGTTTTTTACTTGATTTTTTGAATTTTGTGAGTGCTGTAATTATTGAACTATTAATCAAATGCGTAGAAAAGTATACATTTTTTGGAAAGGAAATGGATTAGAGAATCCAAATTTTGAGTCAATTTTGATCAAAAATGTTGATTTTTTGAGAAAATCACCAATTTTGACCAAAAATGTTGAATTTTTGAGAAAATCACAAAAAAGTTCAACAAATCTAACAAAAATAATGTTGAGTAAAAAATTCCCAAATTGCTAGATTATGATGTAAAGACATTAACTTAGGAATTTTTTGAAACCAAATTTAATATGTTTTGAAATTTTGACCAAAAAGCACCAAAAAAGTGATATTTTCATATTTGTTTTCACTTTTTTCCCCTTTTTTTGTCAATATTTCAAAAAATATTAAATTAGGTTTTAGATAGGTATGGAGAGTAATATTTTTTAGTTTAAGATTGAAAAAAGAGATAAATAAATAAATATGGAGAGTAATATAAAGTTTTGAAAAATATGTATTTTCCCTCTACAGGGAGGACAGCAATTATTACACATTGTATAGGCCCTAGCTACTATGGGTAATATGCTTGTGGCAAGGAGACTGGGATATATGATCGTTAGGTGTTGAATTTCAGGTGCTTTACCATGCTAGGTCTTGTGGCCCAATGGATAAGGCGCTTGCCCTCGCTGTAAGCAAGAGGTCCTGTGTTCGATTCCCAGGCGAGCTTGTTTTCCCACATTGTCTCTTTTCTTTTTATGACGGCAAACCTGTTTAAATATTTTAAATAGATAATATATAGACTCGGACAAACTGGCGAGAATTAAATTAACAAAGACCTTCAAAATACACAGCCTCGAAACCGGTCCCTCTCGCTATCGCGGCGATTGGTTACTCCACTAGGCTACAGGGACTGTGCTTACACGGATACCAGACGAACGAGCTATTATGTATACAAAGTCTTTTGTTGAAAGCCTGTAGCAGTTTAAAACTATTATTAGCCATGGATAGTTTGCATAGAAATAAAATCCATAAGTTAAACTGTTATTGCCCAGCAAGTAACCTTTGACCTTATTATTACCATAGGGACACAGATACATTTGATTTCAATGTAATCCATCCATTTGAATCTGTTGGCGATGATGCGGCCATGTTTGAATGGCATCACTTTCACTTGCACCACAAAGATCAAGTCAAGTATGATCTTCGCACCACAAATTGCGCCCTCAATCCAATCGATACGGAGAGTGATGGGTTTCTTGTTGATCTGACACCACCTGAACTAAAGCAGCTTGGGGATGGACTGCCATATGGTACAGATATAGAATTTCAGGTATGTGTTATTATTGATCTAACTTAAAAGTGTGTTAGATACACATGTTGTTAAAGACAGTGATAAATTAAGTCACCCAAATGCTTTTCTTACTTACTACCATTGTTTCTTGAGGAATGTATTTGTTTTCAATAAACTGATATAATCTTTCACTGGGTTTTAAATTTACAAATCAAATGTTCAAAATATCATAGCACAATATCAACTTATTTACTTTGTTTCCTGGATGTTTGTCCAACTAATTCAGGCAACTTTTTGATGAGATTTGTTGGATATTGGTTTGCTCATCGTAGAATTGTAAGATGGCATTTTGTTCATCAAAGAATTGTATTACTTGTATCCATCTCCATTTGCCGTTAGTTTCCCGGTCAATCATTGTGTCCCTCTTCCAATTTACAATGAGATTATCACATGGTCTAAGATAGCATGTATTTATTTATTCATATTTATAACGATTAGGCTGAAGAGCCAGGACAAACCCAGTAGTGACTTAAGCACTAAATTAAAGGGATGCCCGATGTGTGTGTGTACAGATTCAGACCCGCGATGATCCCCTACACTTTACGAACTGACCTTTTAACGGGCTCAGGGATAGCTCTTCCGATGCACGGGACCACCATTTCCCTTTCAAAAACATTTCTATTTGTTCTATAGTATATGTATGTTCTTTTCAACCTGTCCATTGCCTTTTCATGCTAAATGTATTCATATATTTTGTCATATTTCTTCTAGTCTCACACAGATAGTTTATCTGTAAACTGGGCCTACACAGATGATGAATCAGGGGTTATTATGTATGAAGTAGCATACTATGAGATCAAGCAGGGTACAAAACATAAGATTTATCCTGATGGTAAGTCAAATTTTATAATCTGTATTGAAGTCTAACACTTCCCACTCAGCAGGCGTCTGCAACGACATTCCAAAATTTCACAATGTTTTAAAAAAATGTCACAATTATTGAAATGCATCACCATATTTGGAATCAATATGAGAAATGCATAAAAATAAGTACTAACATGCCTAATGTTGGTTCTGTAATTCATGAGATAAGACTTTGAAAGTTAGGAAAGGTTTTTGAAAAATCCATTTTGTATATGGCATAACTAATAGCTGCGTGGAAAGTGATAAGATATATAGCCAAAGTGTCTTTATCGGTATAGGGTTCCTGCTCCTTTAAACAGTATCATCTCACTGTGTAAATAAAACTTGCAATACGTTTGTTTGCTAAATCTTTGATATGAAGTTATAATTGTCTTCAAAATTATTTGCTGGTTGGCATACGTGGGCGTACTATGCAAAGTAAGTGGTCAGTAATGAAGGCACATTCTCCACATTTATGCACCTGAATTCAACCTTTAGGCATCGGGTACCAAGTTGGTCAGTACATTACAGGCATGAGACACTCAACCCTATTCTGAATGCAAATATATTAACACTTTCAGCACGGCAGGTGTCTGCAGACGACACTCCAAAATTTCACAATTTTTTTTAAAATGTCAAAATTATTGAAATACGACATTACCATATTTAGAGTCACCATGAAGAAAGCTTAAGATAAGTATAAACATGCCTGGTATTGGTGCAGTAATCCTTAAAATAGACCTTAAAAGGTTTCTGAAAAATCTCTTTTGCGTATGGTAAAACTAATAGCTGTGTGGAAAGTGTTAGTAGATGGAAATACAAATGGTAATGTATAGACTTCTGTACATCAAACACCTGAAATTAAATCCCTATGTTTAGTAACTTTAGTTGTTGATGATATAATTTGCTGTTTGTTATGATTCAACAGATGGCGATCCACACAGCGGTATAGAGATAGCGGATACCAGCACAGATACCCACACCCAGGGGTCATTGACGCTAGAT
The DNA here is from genome assembly GCA_035610835.1 of Ophiura sarsii. Taxonomy (NCBI): domain Eukaryota; kingdom Metazoa; phylum Echinodermata; class Ophiuroidea; order Amphilepidida; family Ophiuridae; genus Ophiura; species Ophiura sarsii. The sequence continues at coordinate 44,930,156 of CM069442.1, forward strand.
TCAGGCTCAGTGTATGTTGCAGTGGTAAAAGCCTTAAATGGCGCCCTCTTGATCGCGTCAGACGAAACGACCGGTGTCAGAGTAGATAGCACACCACCTGAGGTAAAGGTTACTATCCGCATTGGACATAAATACTGTAAAAGTGAAAATGTTCGTGCTACATTTATTTTCACGCTTTTTCGCTCTCTTAAATTAGCAAGCGCGAAAATAAAAACATGCAAATATATTCATTTTGTATGTAGGTCTATGTACGGAAGCTCAAACTCGCGATAATAAAAAAAGCAAAATTGCCCAAAATGTGCGAAGCGCAAATATTTCCACTTATACAGTATCTATCTCTTACTTATTGCAACAATTTATTGTAATTTCCACCATTTTGGCCATCTATAGTCAACTCACTGATTCACAAACTGGTTTCTTTGACTATTTTGTTTTTCCCCAATGCCATTTCTTAATTTCAACACTGTTTTTACCATGTACGCCCAAGAAATTGTAATCTGAAGATGTCTCCACCAATTTGAGAAATTTGCCTCTGAAAAAATGTGTCCTTTTAACTCCTGTTATCTCAGATGATATATACCCGAGCAGACGTGATAGATGGCAGTGTGGAGGAGATGGTGAATGGTTATGTATATCAGAGTGACGCAGAACGTATAGCTGCCTCATGGCTTGCTGCAGATGGAGAGAGTGGTATAGCAGAGTATTTTGTTAGTGTGGGCACAACAGAATGTAAGTATTACTATGAGAACAGTCCTTAATAAGGACAAACTACCGATACAGCATTATTTTACTAGAAGTGTGAATTAAGAATTATTACAATGGGTCTAGATCTTGTGAGTGCAAAAAGATATGAACATAATGTTTGGAGGCTGTTGTAACGAAGTTTTTTAATGTACCAAAATAGTAATAAATTATAAACAAGCAGTCATTTTGTTAACACTTTCCACGCGGAAGGTGTCTGCAGATGACATTCCAAAAAATGTCAAAATTATTCAATTTAATTACCATATTTTGAATCACCATGAGAAATGCATTGAAATAAGTACAAACATGCCTATATTCTATTTGGCCATCACGAGACAGTGACGAAACCGCGTATTCTACTAATTGCAGCACATAATGCTCGCGGCGCTGGCGTATACACACGAGCGTTGAAAGGAGGAAGATACATACACGTACGTAAATGCTGTGCCTGTTAAGTTACGTCACTGTCCAGAGGAAGCCAAATAGAGTATAGTATTGGTTCAGTAATCCTGGTGATCAACTTTGAAAATTGGGAAAGGTTTCTAAAAAAATCTGTTTTGTATATGGTAAAGCTAATAGCGGCGTGGAAAGGGTTAAGTCACTCATTGTGTGGATCAATGGAATTTGAATTAAATTTGACCAATGATTGTCTGCAAATATAACTCCTATAGGTGACAACAGCTACCTGTCCTATGAATCGGAAATAACAAGGGTTAAAATGTGACATTTCAGGTTGGGCTGACCCATAAAACAGGATTTGTTTCATCAAAGAAAGAAAGTGTGGGAAATGTGATTCTTATACTCTTTATCCAAGTTTACTGACACTTTATGACTATCCATGTGTATTATGTCTGCAAAGCTAGCATTCTTCATCAGTCATCTCTTTGTTCACAGTCGGCACAGATATCCGAGATTACCAATCCCTTGGCCCAGACACAGCAGGCTTCTTAAAAGATCTGACTCTGACGCTAACTGACCCTCTCACTTGTGATAGTGAGATGTTTACTTCTGGCTGTGCACCGGTGTACTATGTATGTGCTAAGGCTATGAATAAAGCAGGCAGTATGAGCGAGGCAATATGCTCATCTCCAATCAGGCTGGTGGAACAGGATCGACCAGGTAAGAAATATGTCCCAAAGTGATTAGACAGGCTTTCATGTTTGGAAGTTAATTAGGAAGGAGCATCCTGATGAAGTCTGTGGCACTTCTGACCAAAGCATGATGCTATACTCATTTACACTTTGCATGATGCTATACTCATTTACACTTTGCATGATGCTATACTCATTTACACTTTGCATGATGCTATACTCATTTACACTTTGCATGATGCTATACTCATTTACACTTTGCATGATGCTATACTCATTTACACTTTGCATGTTGCTATACTCATTTACACTTTGCATGATGCTATACTCAAGTACACTTTGCATGATGCTATACTCATTTACACTTTGCATGACGCTATACTCATTTACACTTTGCATGATGCTATACTCATTTACACTTTGCATGATGCTATACTCATTTACACTTTGCATGACGCTATACTCATTTACACTTTGCATGTCGCTATACTCATTTACACTTTGCATGATGCTATACTCATTTACAATTTGCATAATGCTATACTCATTTACACTTTGCATGATGCTATACTCATTTACACTTTGCATGATGCTATACTCATTTACACTTTGCATGATGCTATACTCATTTACACTTTACATGATGCTATACTCATTTACACTTTGCATGATGCTATACTCATTTACACTTTGCATGATGCTATACTCATTTACACTTTGCATGATGCTATACTCATTTACACTTTGCATTACTCTATACTCATTTACACTTTGCATGATGCTATACTCATTTACACTTTGCATGACGCTTTACTCATTTACACTTTGCATGATGCTATACTCATTTACACTTTGCATGATGCTATACTCATTTACACTTTGCATGATGCTATATACTCATTTACACTTTGCATGACGCTTTACTCATTTACACTTTGCATGATGTTATACTCATTTACACTTTGCATGATGCTATACTCATTTACACTTTGCATGATGCTATCCTCATTTACACTTTGCATGATGCTATACTCATTTACAATTTGTATTAAGAATAAGGTTTACAGATGACCTTTTGTTTTGGAGTGACTTGCTTTGAAACGTGTCCTAACTATTCACCCACCCTACTTATCCGCGGAGCATGTCAAATCTTCTTGAAAAGTTCCATTATGAAAAGTGTTTTGCTTCACCTTTGCTAGTGTTACTTGCAAAGACTGAAACATCACAGTATATCACTCTATAATATACATGTGCATGCTTCTATCTTATTTACATGTATATTTGCTTACTAGCATACTTAATTATAGAGATGTTCTCCATTCACAATTCCTCTACACACACCCCTGCCCTGTAAAGGTTTCTTGAGGTTAAAAGCATTATCAATTTTTCAGGATATCTGTATAAGTTAGCACAGATCTGACTGGCCTTCTCCATCTATGCTTGGGGTATGCTGGTTCCCTGCATCAATGGGCTCCACACAACTTATCCATAGATGCAGGTACGCGCCGATTTCCACTCGAAGCTGATTTGCTGGCATAAAAGTCATGCATATTCATGATTGACAAAAAATAGATCCACAAATATATTCAATCAAGCCAGCATCACGCTTAGAATGGTAACAAATTTGCTGATTGACACAAATTACACGTGTATCTGCGCCGGACTTCACACGCACATGCACGCATGTCATAGCGCGGTCCCCATCGCGCCGTAGCTATGGCAGCGCGACAATGCTTTCAGCGTTCGATGCGGTATCTCAGCTACAGTGTGGTGATCGTTATTTACTTTATGCCATGACAGAGCGACAATGCAATGTGTTGAACTTACGGTTACGGACGGCACTTGATTTGCCCATACCTGCACCTATGGATAAGTTGGCGCGGGGATCCAGGTGCAGGGAACCAGCATATGCTTGGGGTCAATTTCATACCTTGCTTGGAAGATAATTAGAATGTTGACATTCTTTTTGCAAGTTTGACCTTGAAGTCAAAGACATGATTGCAGATTGTTTGATGTCAATTCACATCTGTCATAGCAAAACCATCTCTTTATCAATCCGCTCTTGGTTGCTGCAGGTTATGTGACGGATGGTGCTTATGGTGCTGGATCAGAGGACGCTGCAGAGAATGAAATCTTAGACACTGATATTGACTTCCAGTTAGAGATCACTACTGTCACAATACATTTTGTGGGATTTTCGGTACGAATTAAATGTCATTTGTTGTTGCTGTTTTATATAAATCACTATCTGGAGAAGAAATGAATTGTACAATAAAATACAATCTTTAAAACCAAAAAAACATTTAAGCTAAGATGGTAACATAGTGTCTTTCCAAAGATTAAAACATTATTTTGTCAAGACACATCTCTTTGTCTGACTAATGATGGTGTGTGTAATGAATTGTGACCAAACATTTTTTTGGGGATATTTTTGATGACTTTGTTATTCGTAGAAGATTTTGGTGAAGTTGACTGGTATAAAATATGCCTCTCTCAAATCATTTGTAAAAAGTGAATTCTTTTCCTGTGTCTTCACATATGCTGATGGATAGGCTGTTAAGTTCACCTATCTACAAGCCCTTTCACCCATGGCCTTTTGATAGCCATTTCTAAGATAACATATAAATACCCAGTGAACTGCAATATTACCTGTATAAATAATCTTTGTGCTTAATATTCAATTTTCTATTCCACAGAGTGATGAATATGGTATACACAGATATGAATGGAGTGTTGGTACAGCTCCCGGTGTAGAGGACATACAACCATTTACTGTAGATGGAATTGTGCTTGTTGATGATGATATGGGACGGGGAGGACCAGGTAATAGTACCAGTAGGATTAAAATGAAATTCATTATTTTTAAAACTTGAATTTCATTTCTTACTTCATGTATCAATTATCAAAACAAATTTTGATGTTTGATTCGTGTAGTAAGAAATCTGCTTATTATTCCTTGTATGTTTGACTTTATTTTCACCAACTTTGATTAGCTCTATCTCAAAACACTGTTTACCACTTTTTGTCATGTACATGCTTCGGGTTATACGTGATTGCCACCGGTAAACCTTACTATGTGATCAGATCACATAGGCATGTCCCACAGCATTGTAGTCTATTGTCTAAGCACCTACATTTCGAGACAGATTGATATGCCTATTTCAAGATAAGAAATATATGTGAAAAGAGTCTTTGGTTCCTGTGACAGCTGTAATGGCCCCTGGTTTACAAATAAAGTTGGAAAATCAGCGTCACTCTTTATTTGAAATCATCCCCTGGTTTTAATGACTTTTCCATACTAATACCCTGCCTTTGCATTTCAGGATTGGTTGGATCTGGTAAAGCCCAGTCTCCACTTCCTCTTGAGCATGGCAAGCAGTATTACGCCACCGTGAGGGCCGTCACAGGCAATGATGATGTCCTGGAATCAACCTCAGATGGCGTCATGGTAGATACTTCAGCGCCAGATATAGAACTGGTTGATTTGGGATTTGATATAGAGAATGAGACAAAACTGGTAAGATGAGTGCAATTTGAATTCAACGGCCTTAACACTTTCCACACGGCAGGCGTCTGCAGGTGACATTCCAAAATGTAACAAAATGTTTCAAAAATGTCAAAATTGTTGAATTTCGTTACCATACTTGGAATCACCATGTGAAATGCATTGAAATAAGTACAAACATGCCTAGTATTGATTCTGTAATCCCTTGGATAGACCTTGAATGTTTGGAAACGTTTCTGAACAATCTGTTATGTATGTGGTAAAACCAATAGCCATGTGGAAAGTGTTAAGGTTAGTTCACACAAAGCAGTATTTGCCTTGCGATGCGATGCGACAACCGTCGCAGTGTACGGTAATTCATTGCAGGTAATGCAGGTCACGGCATGCAATGGCAGCCAGTGCCGTGTGGCGAAATAGGAGAACGCATTAACGCAATGCGTCGCAGCCTGCCGCAATAGCAGTATAATAGTTTTTAACTCCATTGCAATAACGCACCGCAATGCATGATAAATAACGTCTAGTGTGAACGGAGCTTAATAATGTACAGTTTTAAGAAATTGAGAGCTTGGGATGATAATACTATTGTATGATTATACGGTTTTAAGGTTGACATTATAGTTTAATCAATTTCAAATCTGCAAAAAATAGGAATTTTTACTATTTTTTGCATGGTTGAAAGTCTAGTCTAAAACATCTGTTAACATTACTGGTATGTCCTGACTTGGTTGGTTTTGCTTCATGAGTGTAAATAAATATATTGCATGGCAAATTCAGAATTGTTTTAAAAAACATATTTACCAACTCAGTTTAATGTTAACAATTGCGCAAACCATCTATTTGATATAACAGTACTTGAACTATGGCAGTCCCTTGTACAAGAAAGAAGACAACCTGCTAGCCATTTGGAGTGTGAATGATGAAGAGAGCCCTATTGTGAGGACATTTTATCAGACTGGAGAATATTCTTTTGGTGATGACATCATTCCAGCTACCGCAACGAATCTTGACTATATCCCAACTACTGATACAGCTGAGCAGTCAGAAGAAAGCTTATTGGAAGGAGGTAGGCTATGAAAAATACTTTGTTCATCCAATTCGGTGCAGTGATGTCAGAGGGTTTTCTAATAAATGCCCCTCATTATCGCACATGTTTTGTGCTGGCGTAAGTACCCATGCACTGAAAGATAAGTCATCGTGGCACTGCCCTCTCAATCTCTATAATGCAGTCTGACGTCACTGCGCAGAGTTAGATGAATGAGGTATAGATCTTGGTAAACGTTCTGGAATTTGAAGTAAAGTTTGATCAATATTATGTTGTGTTTTATAGACACCCAAGCAATGTGTGAGAAGTTTGCATTCCAGACACTCAGATATATTTAGCTATTGTATAATTTATAATTGAACAAACAGTTGTGGAATATAGTGTGTAAATAAGTCAAGCGACGTCTGCTACATAATGCGTACACACACACTCGGTATGTTGCGTCAAAGCGCTTGAGCTCAAAGCGCTAGTACTATGTATCAATCATGTATCCTGTAGCTGCATATATGCTAGAGGAAACTTGTTTTTTTTCAATAACAACTCAGACTATATATAGTGTTAGAGGTCAACTTTATAGAGTTTCATGTGTAAGCATCAATCCACCTTGAAACATGAGGGGGGGGGTGAGCTTTCAGCATGGTATGAATCAATTCTAGTCAAACCATTTCTTTTTTTAATTCATAGGATTCTCCAATATTTTTACCCTATCTGCTGTTAATGCTGTTGGTCTGCGAAGTTATGTAACCTCTGTACCCATGGTAGTAGACAATACTGCACCTACTGCAGGAGAGGTAAGTTCCACCATAGTTAAAACTTTCCACACGGCTATTAGTTTTACCATATACAAAACAGATTTTTCAGAAACCTTTCCCAACTTTCAAAGTCTATCTCAATAATTACTGAACAAATACTAGGCATGTTTGTATTTCAAATCATTTCTCATGTTGATTCCAAATAGGATAATGAAATTCAATAGTTGTGACATTTTCGAAACATTTTGTGAAATTTTGGAATATCGTCTACAGACGCCTGCCGCACGGAAAGAGTTAAGTCACTTTCAAATTCCTAAACAATATGTATTTTTTATCTCTCCTCATGGGAATGTAATCCAAGTATACACAAGCAATGTTGGCTTATTATTTAAAGAGGCTCACTAATTTTAAAAGGCTGCTCAAGAAAATCCCTTTGTGCAGACCTTCATCTTGGCAAAGTTTTAGTTGACAACATAGTGATGCCAACCCTGTGGGTTTTTACTTTTGACTTTTGAGCTGCAGCCCCAAAATAGGTGCTGCGGCCTGCAAAAAATTGGGCTACAAATGTGTATTTTCTATGGGCTCAACAACAATTGGGCTACTTTTTGGTGTGGGCCATGGCCTAGACGAATTTGCACTGCTGTTTGGGAGAAATTTCAGTTTGCAACACTGACAATACTGACCTTGGGTTGATAATAATAATAATAATAATACCAAGCGCTTATATAGCGCCCTTAGCCCAAAGGGGCCTCAAGGCGCTTAACAACATATTATGATAGCATATAACACAATAATCACAAACAATATATATAAAAAGGTCGCTAAAATAGTGGGTCGAGCATCAGGACACATGGAGAAAGACGGACACGACCAAATGGTCTCATAAATTTCGACACGCTATCTTGCAACCTATGATCAGGTCGTCCATACATGCACATATACGTGAGAGGGAAAAGACAGGAGGTCGAGCAAACAACAAAGGAAGAGGATAAACACGCAAATGCATGGATGGAGAACTGAACATAGTATGATATTACAAAATTTTGATTAAATTACAACATTAAAATCTAAGATACAATAAAACTGTGTGAAATACTAAAAGAGTAAAAAGTATAATATATAGATGTATGCAAAAGCAGTATAATATACAGCAATAAAAAAGAGATTGATAGAGGTATGCCAAATACAAACTGTTGTGGCTATTGCAGAGCATTGCACAAAGAAACCATTACAAGGCCGAGATACATGAAGGATCATAGTGCACCATGATATCAGGTTGCCCATGCATGCACATGCGTGAGAGAGAAATGACAGGAGGGCGAGCAAATAACAAAGGAAGAGAATAAACACGCAAATGCATGGATGGACAACTGAACATAATATATATGATATTACACAATTTTGATTAAATTACACCGTTAAAGTCAAGATACAATAAAACTGTGTGAAATACTAAAAGGTAAAAAGTATAATATATGCAAAACAGTAATATACAACAATAAAAAAGAGATTGATAGAAGTATGCAAACTTCAAACTTTTGTGGCTATTGCAGAGCATTGCACAAACAAACCATTTAAAGGCCGAGATGATACGTGAGGTCGAACCAGAACATGATTGCTGAGATAAAGCAGAGCCACAAAAAAACTCATCATCAAAACTATGTAATTAATGTATCTTCATTATACCCAGCCTGGCTTTTACGAGACTTACTGAAATAAGCTAAATATGTTTTGATTGTAGACGAGCTGTGTGTACTAAAGTTGTAACAAAGATACTAGCTTGAGAATTAAAAAATGTTTTTTGTTTGTTTGTTAAGGTTGTCTGCCCAGAGTTCATTCATAGCCTAGGAGCATTGAGGTGTGACTGGAGTTATTTCTTTGACCTGGAGTCTGGAATTGATGATTATCAATTCTTTTTAGGGACTCTAGAGGGCTTCAAAGATGTATTTATATCCGAAATATTGACTGGTTCAATTCAGCATTATACTGTGAGAAGTGAGTAATTCAAGCATTTTCAAATTATTCAGTTTTAGCAGGGGTGTGCCACTCAGTTTGCTGATCAGAAGCCACTTTTAAATTAAAATTTGGTCAGCATAGAATTGGTGGCGCTATACCGATAAGGCGTGATTGTAGCAGACGCCGCCACGCTGGCCACGCGCCTCTCAGACGACCCAGTATGACAACAGCAGTGCACCATTTTGAATTATTTTTAACAGTCCTCGCCCGGTTAACGATGAAAATTCTTCTAATTATGATGGATGAATTTGTCAAAATGATAAGATTAACATTCGCGATACTTGTAATATTCACTACGGTTTTATTTGAAGTTGCCAAATAGATAAACAAACTGTCATAGACCTTATTTATACCCATATCCTCTCTTGTAAAAACTAAAGAGGTGCAAATTCAAGATTCTAGCAAAAAGGGACATCAAACAAGGTCTGAGGGTTTGTACTACAAACCCTTGCATTCAGCACACATGCTTTCACTGAGATTTTAGTCTTCACATTTTTTGGGTATGGTGCTATTAAAACAAACATATTTGAACATTTAAAGCAATTGAAAACAAAAAATTGTATAGTCTTTTACTTCTCTAAACGTGTTGGGTTAGCCTTAGAATAGAACTTATGGTGCTGCCCTGTGGTATACATGTGCCATCAGGGCTGTTTGTTATACCTTAGACTTGCTAATTTAGTTGTAGAGTGAACCCAAACATATTAAGTTTTCACAGCAAAGTGTATTGTTCTTAATCCAGTCAAGTAATAAAGAAAGGTTAGCATTATTTTAAGGTCATAGAATTTATGTATGTATGATATTAACTGTGTTTAATTCATGCAATGGTTGAAATATGTATAATCACTCAATGAAAGATGTACTTTCCACTCATAGCCAGGTAGTATTTGTATATTCTTTTCCAAACCTATAAGCTTCTTCTTCAATTATCCAGGTATAGATGTGGGTTTGACTCATGACCAATCTTACTATGCCACAGTTAAAGCCACCAATGCTGTTGGCATGACAGTGTCTGCATACTCTTGGCTCATTGTAATAGACGATACACCGCCCTCATCAGGTCTAGTCATTGAGTTGGATGGCATCCATGTTATCAATGGAAACGATCCATCCAAGTCGGATAAACCAGTGAACTGCACAACGGATGAAGGTAAGCAGATGTAAAACTCTGTCGGCAAAATAGCATGGAGGTTTTTGCCAAATGTTTTCTTGATTGAAGTGAGTCTAAGCAAGGTGTTTGGCAAGCTAGAAAGGCATATTCTTACACACAAAAAAACATATCTGCATATTTACAAAGTTACATTAGGCTGATTTTTTTTCTAATTTATAATGAAAGGAACCAATTTGATAAACTTAATACGTGCCCTGCATGAAGCTAACCCCAGCCATAATGTGACAGTTACAGGTATATCAATATGTGTGCTGTATACGCACAGTTTGTTCAATACAATTTATCAGACAATATACCTTTGCTGACTGTCTAATGACATATTATTTCAATTTGAGCTTATGTATTTACTAATGAGTATCCTTTATTTTTTGTATAGATTGCCTATCCTTTGATGCCATCTGCATCCCTGTAACTCAAGTGCCACAAATCAGTATTGTATGGCAGCCATTTGTGGATGATGAGACGGGTATAGAAAGGTAAGAATATGACATTGATTATGACAACTAGTGATTGTGTGCCTTGTAACTACTGTTGTCAGTCTGAATCTTTACTTCAAATGTTTCTCCAAAGATCATCTGTGTGCCCAGGAGTTTGGGCAAAATAGTGAATTAACATTGGGTTATAAATATGAAGTATTTAAATTCAAAATTGATGCCAAATTAGGATTGGAAACAATGACAGTTGTGTCCAGCTCTAATTTTGTCATATATGTCAGAAATTATGGCACATTCTGTTTGATTTATTATGGCACATTCTGTTTGATTTGAGGTGACTGGCCCTTGCAACACCAGTTTTTAACTTTAAAACTAATTTGCAGGGTAGCTTAATAGATTGTAGCTTAAAAAAGCTTGGATTACGTAGTTTCAGAAGCCATCCGTAGATGACAAGTTTAATGGAAAGTCTCTAGCATAGATAAGAGATGTATGATCTAGAGAGCATATTAGAAAGTCACATTATTGTAGCCAAATGAACATCCAACATCTGATACAGAGAGGGTGTGTGTATTCAAGTCCCTCAATGGCCAAGTGTAAGGCACATGTGTAACATATTTTCCTAGATTATGTCAGCACTATTAATAATAGGACAATAGAAGAAATAGTGATCTTTAGGTCCCACTCATGAATCAAAACTTTGAATTTCTTTAAAGTTGATGTTAAGATCCTTGATTTGTTTTACGATTCCGTTGTCGAAAGTGTTTGGAGGTACTGCTTATTATATTGGGGAGGGAATGTTTCAAAGGGTGATAAAGACAGAGTTGGTAGAGATGTGAAGGAAGCGGGAAGGATAATAGGTTTGTCACAGCAGGACTTCGAGACCCTGTACATCGATCTCCTGGGCAAGAAGCTGACCGATGTGATGGATGATGTCAACCATCCTCTTTACGAGCGGTTATCCAGTCATCTGATTGCTCGATCGGGCCGTATGCGCGTGCCCACTGCCATGACAAACCGCCATCTTTCCTTTGTTCCACAAGCAATTGCTTTTCATAATTCACATTATAAATGGGGGGATTTTTAAGTTGGGGGTCTTGTTTGTATATATATTATTGTGTGTATTGCGTTTATGTATGAGCACTCTCATGAGTTGAATTTCCCTGTTTGGGATTAATAAAGTTTAAATGAATGAAAATGAATGAAGGATACCGTATCAGTGTGAATCTATTCATCCTCCCGTGTAATTGTTGCATACTCAGAACTATAAATACATTTGATCCTTTTGTAATGCAGATATGAAGTTGCTTTAGGCACAGCTGCAGGTGGCTTTCAGTTAGTACCATTTACAGAAGTTCCTGTGGATACAAACAGATATATCTTCAAAAATCTTAAACTCAACAAAGTTAGGAAGGTAAGTAATCCAATCTCACTTTTTCACTATCTCGCTGTTTCAAGTTTTTGTTTACTGTGTGTTGATACTGTAATGGAGGTTGATTTTGCATTTTTGTTTTTGCAATAGCTGCTCCAAGCCCAAAAAGGGCCAACATTAACCCTTAACCCTATTGAGTACTGCAAATTACTACGATGCAGTGTGTTTGTGCCACCCAGTGTGGCATTTTTTCAATGAAATAATGGCCCCAGGCTATATACTTGACGAAGTATACTGAGCCAAGTATGGTTGACCCCTGTGGCCTAGTGGAAAGTTGGTTGCCTCTGAACCCAGAGGTTCGAGATCCGGGGGCGTGGCGGCTCTTTTCCCCCTCACTTTCTGGCCGCAATTTTGTTGTTGGAAAAGGTGGCTCTGGGGTTAGGGTTAAGGAGCGATTTTTTTCTTCAATTTTTGTTTTTTCAAAAAAATTCTAAGTTTGGTCTCATTAATGTTGATTGGAAATTGTCCATGTTTTAGTACCATCTGTTTACTTTCATCTCTCAATTAGAGATGAGCAATATGCGTATATCAAATTCAACATTCAGATGAACGATAGATTTCCGCACAAATGTGAAGTTGCAGGAAAAGTGTGAAAATATATGAGGTGCAAAAGTTTCTAACTTACATCATATTGTTTGCTGTATTCTTATCTCTTCAAGGTGTATGCATCTGTACGTGCTTACAACCATGCTGGTTTAGCCAGTACAGCTATCTCCAATGGTGCCTATGTAAGCAGAGCGTTGGCTGGATACCCACCAGATGTACCATTCAAAATACTTGATGGCTCAGAAACATTTGACTTGTAAGTTATAATATTACGTGTAGGGGGAATAATAATAATAGACTTATTCATTATATTTGAAGATTATTTTTACTGACAGCTGAGTTATATCTGATTTGTTTGTTAGTTGTATTTATTAAAAGCAAAAGAATACAATGATTAACACCTTCCACGAGGCAGGCGTCTGCAGACAACATTCCAAAATTTCACAAAATGTTTCAAAAATGTCAATATTGTTGAGTTTCATAACCATATTTGGAATCACCATGTGAAATGCATTGAAATAAGTACAAACATGCCTAGTATTGGTTCAGTAATTCTTGAGATAGGCTTTGAAAGTTGGAAAAATCTGCTTCGTATATGAAGAGGTATTTTGCAAAAGGGCTATGGTGCATTTTTTCAAAAAATGAGTTTGATATAGAAATGTATAGGGAAAAATCATATGTTTCAAGGAAACAAAGTCATTTTTTTCAAAAAGACCTACATCTCATTGTAAACAGCCATTGAAATTGTTGTTTTGTTGCAAAAGGGCCTGTATCCAGAATTAAATCGGGATACAGGCCCTTTTGCAACAAAACAACAACTTCAATGGCTGTTTACAATGAGATGTAGGTATTTTTGAAAAAAATGACTTTATTTCCTTGAAACATATGATTGTGACCTATACATTTCAATATCAAACTTATTTATTTGAAATGATTAAAATAAATGAATTTTTTGTGTGTGGTATTTTTTCTTTATGTACAAACAGATGGAGTTTTGTTGCAAAAGGGCCTACATCCAAATTTTCAAAAAATGTAAACATGATTTAAAAAAAAATTAAACTAGCACATTTAAAATTTATTTCAATTTCAATTAGTATGTAGTGTACCTCTTTCATAATCCATTCAGTTTTTCAATTGCTCAACTTGAATATTTAGAAACAGTTTTTTGACTTTTTCTCAATAAGAGCCAAAGTGGATGTAGGCCCTTTTGCAAAATACCTCTTCATATGGTAAAACCAATAGCTGGGTTGAAAGTGTTAAGTTAAAAACATGAACTGTTCCCCCTTATCAAGTTTTGAACTATAATTCTGGCAAGTTGTGATGCAATTCTGTTGGTGGGATATTCTCCTATTCAATTGATTTGTGCCATCAAATGCACTGACCAGCAAGGCCTTATATAGATAAACTGGCATAAACAATAGAGAAGTAGGCATGTATCAAGTCTTTGACAGAATAAAGTTCAATCTTGAAGCCTAAAAGCTCGCCAAATGGAAACTTTATCTGGAAGTAGATCTACCAATCCACCGCCATGTATGGGACTTTATAATAATTCAATAATTCAGTTTGTCCAAGTTTATATATTATTGATAATTCAAATATGTTTTATTCATTATATCTATAGAGACTTTACCACTGACTTGACAGAGCTAAGTGCATCATGGGACTTCTCCGGAGACCCCTGTCCAATGGCCAAGTATGAATGGGCAATCTATAGGGTGGATAATGTGGTAGTACAGGAATTCTCAGATGTAGGAAGTAAGTTATATTTTCATTATGAAATGTGATAGATGTCGATGACTTGACCTTTGCACATAATGTTACTTGTTCTGACTATCCTTCTAGACTACTGCAGGCTGATCTTGATGAATTTACCAAGTGGGCAAAGGATAATATGCTCAAGTTGAATCCCTCCAAGTGTCAGGCCCTTCATGTATATTTTGGCAAAACTCCACAGCAGTGTGATTTAAGAATCGGTACCGATCCACTCCCCCGCGTTGATGAAGCCAAGGTTTTAGGCCTGGTTCTCCAAAACGACCTTAAGTGGAACACACAGGTTGATAACATGCTTAAGAAAGCCAATAAAAGGTTGTTCATGCTGCGGACCCTCAAACGTTTTGGTTTTAGCAGCAAGGAGCTCTGTGTTGTATACGGTGGCTATGTAAGACCGATTCTTGAATACGCTGATGTAGTTTGGCACTCAACTATTTCTGTCAAACAATCAAAGGACTTGGAATCCATCCAAAAAAGGGCTTGTAGAACCATACTTGGGAAAACGTATAAGTCTTATGATGAAGCCTTGGGTAGTTGCCATTTTGACACCTTGTCTGGAAGAAGGGAGCAGCATTGTCGTAAATTTGCTGAAGGGCTTCCTAAAAATGAGAGGACAAAATCTCTCCTCCCTCCTACCAGACTGGAGTGTCATGACAGATCACTTCGTAATAGTGGCAACTTGACCCAATTTCATTGTAGGACTCAGCGTTTCCAAAATAGTCCTGTTCCCTATTTTGTCAATATTTTAAATGATTAGATACCCATTATCTCTCATTCACGACTGGTCGTGCAGCTATGTTCCATGATGTGTGACATTTTGTTGTTTCTTAAATCGTGTACATTTTATCTTTAATATATCTTCATCTGTTCTGTTATTGTGATTCAATCCTACAAGTGCAATATTTTGATGTTATTAATGTGCATTTTTATATCGTAATTTTTATATCGTAATTTTAATAATGTATATTAGCATGTAATTTGGCCTGCGGGCCACGAGATGCTTCTGAATAAAATACCAATAATAATAATAATAATAATAATGTCTTTGATTCGAAAACAACGTAAAATATAGGTTGTATGTTGGTGATGCTAGACCTTTTGTCAATAGACTTACTTCATCTTACACAGTCATATGTGATGCAGCACATCAAAAGGGGGGCTTTAAGGCTGTGTGTTTTTCAAGATATACAGGCTGTCCCAAAATGATTAGTACCCATCGATGCTCAAAGTTCAATACATTTTGTCATCATCAAAATCAATGAGATTAGATCCGTTGTTTTTCTATCATATTTGCCATACTCTACCCTTTTATTAGAATTTTAGATCATGAATATCGGACTTATTTTATTGAAGTTACACTCTATTTGTAAGTGCAGAAAAATGTTGTTTTTTAAACAGCTTGTTTGAAAGAAACTAATACATTCTCTCAATCGTTGTCTGCTAATAGCTTTGGTTCCTTTCTATTATAAACTGCTGTTGTATCATATTGTTGTTCAAACCATTAATACTTCTTCATTTTGATTCAATTTGAAGAGTAAAAATGGATCGTCACGCATGAGCGACCCCAAACTTCTTTTTCATATTGGAGATGCAATTTCCTACAAACTTGCTAAAAATGATAAAGTCACTTAGTGTTTAACCTCACGAAATCCATTATCCAACGTGAAAATGAAATCTATGTAGGCCACTGGTGATTCACCAAATACCACTTCATTTAGAAGTCGCTAAACACTTGTCAAATAAAACAATGCACGGGGTCACTCAAGTGTGACAAACTTCTTTTACCCGTTAAATTGAATTAAGGAGAATAATTATTAATGATTTGAACACCCGTATCTAATAACAGTTACAACAGAAAGACACACAAGATTATATTGAGTAGACAAGATATTATGAGAATACACAAGTTTCTTTCAAACAAGCTGTAATAGCACACACATTTCTTTAGCATTTTGTCAAAAAGGTAAAATCACCATGTTTTACATAACTGAGTGTATCTTGAGTTTGATAAATCCGATATTCATTATCTAAAATTCTAATAAAATAGTACAGTATGACAAAGATGATGTAAAAACAGCGGACCTAATCCTACCCATCGATTTTGATGATGACAAAAATTATTGAACTTTGGGCATCGATGGGTACTAATCATTTTGGGACAGCCTGTAGATGAAAACGGAGAGAAAAAATAAAGACAATAATAAGAAATTAGGAGTTATTTTCACTCATGAAATCTGAATCAATTTGGTGTCATTTTAAAGCTTAGAAAATGCTCTGAGAGCACAAATAATAAACTCAACATTGACTTAACCTGCAAAGTCCCCCCTTTTGATGTGCCGCATCACATATGGTGTGAAACCATTACAATTGCTATGGATAATTGATGTAATTTTATATCATGACAACGTTTCGCTGCTTCCTCGCCGGGTCTGCATTGATGGGTTTTTTGGTGTATTTTTTCCACGCCAAGAATTTTTACATCTGGCCCTGACACATGGTTGTGTTTATACTGCAGCCTTAACATAGTTGCTTGATTTTGCCAAATGTTTCAATGTACAGCAAATGAACAGTTGTAAAACCCAATGCTTTGCGGGAATGTTGGAAAACAATTATAGACATAGTAAAACATGCATATGTATCGATACTCCTAAATCAAGGTTACCAAGGGCTAAGTAAAAAATTTGGTTGTTTAACAATAATAAATTATTTGATCTTTTCAGCGGAGACCTATGGAGAAAATGATGCCATACAACTAAAGGATGGGCAGAGTTTCTTTAGTGTGGTCCGTGCCACCAACGTCTTAGGAATGTCGTTCGTACACAGATCAGATGGTATCATCGTACAACTGAAGCCACTTGTTCCAGGATATGTGTATGATGGGAACTTGATTGGATTTGATCTCAACTTCCAGAAAGAAACCGATAAGATCTGGGCTAACTGGGAAGGATTTGGACGTAGTCAGGAGAAACATGAAGTTGAACACACAGGTGCGAATCACATAATGGTCGGATAATATACAATATTACTTTACAAACGTTTCTCTACCCATTTGAATTTTCTAGTCATGTATTTTGGATCAGTTAGTGTATTTTACTACTCTTGTGCGTGGAGCACTGTACACTCAGAGACAACAGGTGCACCCACACAGATATGTTTTTCATACAAGTCAGGATAACTCTTTCAGTATAGGCATCTATAATTTCCATTCAAAATTGACAAGAAAAACGGATCAGGGGTGAATCTTATCAGAAAGAGAAATGTGTTCTTTTTTTGATTGAGGCTATGTGAATGCAATTGTTCTGTTTCGTATATAAAATGTAAAAAAGTGGTACCAGACACGGTATATTTCCTAAATTACCTTATTGCTACGTTGTGAGGAATTAGCAGTGGTTCGCAACCCACTTCCAATTTTATGTCAAGATATACAGAACAAATGACCTGTTGAGTATCCTACAAAAACGATCTAAGCTTTCCTACAAATATTGATGGCATGACGAATAAATCTTGAATGAAGCAAATTAATAAACTCACCTGAAATAAATTGATCCATTGTTCATGTAAAATTGATGTTGTTGATTTATTATCATGCATCATGTATATTTTTGTCTCGTTGCTCGTTCCCTAGGAAATGATATGATTCCTGCGCCAGAGCAAGGTCAAGTTGTTGACTATTACATCGTCTCAGTCGGCTCCGATCGTCGCTTTGCCAACACACGAAATGACGTGGTAGCAGATACATTGGTCGGTCGTAACACCTCCGTCATGTTTGAGAACTTGGAACTTGTACCAGTCACATCAATGTATTACGTGACTGTAAGAGCGGTTAGCACCAGCTCTTCCAGGGCTACGGTGATATCTAATGGAATCACAGCAGGTGCTAATAGCAACATATTACGTGAGTACTTTTTTCTGAGTCAGTTGTTGGCTTGCTGATTATTTGTTATGAATATTAAAGAACACATAGATATAAGTACAGATACTGAGTTAGGCATTGTGTCAAGTTGCCTGAGGGAAACATTTCAGAAAAATATACCTGAATCAGGTAATTTGGAGTTTGATTTCTGCCCGGTACTTACTTTTTTCAGGGGATGGAAAGCGGGGGTGGTCTGGGGGTCGAATCTGGGGGTCGAATCTGGGTAGGTTTGCGGGGGTTTGTTTGGTAACAAATTCATACTTTGCCCCCCTTCCCCGATCCACACAACAAATATAGCAACACTGGTTAGGGTTAAATCACAATTACCTCATTTCTAATCCACCATTTTTTCTTTCAGCTGGTAAAATATCTGTGCATGATTGGGTGAACTCCTTGTCAAAAGTCAGACTAACCTGGTCAGGATTTGATTCCACTCTCGACATCTTCATGTACTATGTTGGAATCGGCTCTATAAGTAATATGGCTACAGCTGCAGGCATTGACTGTAAAACTATTATAACGGTAATGCACAGTTGTAAAAAAACAACATTATTATAAAACTATAGTCAGGAGGAAGCTTAGGACAGGATGGAAGGTGAGAACAGACTCTTGTTTGTTGATTGATTTGAGTTCATATAGGTCTAATATATTAATCTTCAGAGAGTATGCAGGAATTGTGCATTTTTTAAAATCCAATATGGCTGACATAACCCCCTAAATTCATTAAAATAACTATAACATTTGTGATAAAGATATCATTTGGGCTCTATACCTAGATTTTAAGCATGAGGATCTACAAGAAAGGTCTGTAATGTTTTGAGGTACCAACGGCCATCTTGGATTTTTAAGAATGCCAATGAGTGAAATTTTGCACACCTTCCAAACAATTATTACATTAGGCCTATATGACCTCAAATCAATCATCAAAAGAGTCTACTCACTTTTCACCCATTGGACCATATCAATAAATTTCAACTAGGAAACTAATTCATTGGCTGGAAAGTTGAATCCAAATCCTATGCCCTTTGATTTATTGTTACATCTTCAACAGCTCAGTTAGAAGGCAACATTTTCCCAGCTACAGATTTTTCTTGGGCTAATTGCTGCACCATTTCCCCCCATACAGTTAATTGACTGTAACCAAAAATGCTACAGTTCAATCAGTTCCAAATTGGCGAGAAATATTCGGTTTTATCTCTCGCAAAAGTAATCCAAGCATACACGAGTGATTATGGCCATAGACACACGGTTTTGACCGCACATACACTTCAAGCACATGATGCACAGTGCGCATGTTGCCTTCGTGCGCACCCGCGTCCTTCTGTATTCATTCGCTGCTGTAAGGAGGCTTCGCCAATTTGGAACTGATCAAACTCTACCATCCCCATCACTCTTGTAACATCTATTCACTTCTTTGGCAGCAATGATTGATGTACCTAATGATGTGATGCATCACATACAATACTATTCAACCTATCCATCACTTTTTCAATGATTCATTCATTTTTGTCACCAAATGATATAAAATACAAAGCAAACCAATGTATTACCAACTTCAACCCATCAAGCACTAATACAAATATTTGCACATTTATTAGAGGTGTGTTTTTTATTTCAAAGTTTTTGCAAAGTTATGAACATTTTTGCAATTTGTGGAAAATTTCCAATTATTTTTGTATTTATAGTTTATGAAGACATTGTCTTTCTTCATTTTGTTAACCCTCTTAACAAATCAACTAACCACCCAACCAACCACCCCAAAAATAAACACACAAATAAACACCGCCAATAAACAAACAAACACTCAACCTACAGATCCTACTTAAAACTCCTGTAGGGCACAGTGATTTTTTTTATCTGTCATGTAAGCCCCGTAATAAAAACTTATTTTACCATTTCAGCTGATGTCTAAAGTACTAAGTACAGAAAGACATGCACTCTTTTCTTTACAACAAAATATTTGATTGATTTTATCTTCTGTTGTATTTACAGTCTGCATATGACCTGGTGGAGTTAGCTTCCATCTATGATATCTATGCCATGAGGTTATTTGGCAAGAATACATTCCTCGGTGCTAAGGATCTAAGTCTTATGCAAAATGCAGAGTACTTTGCTTCTGTTATTGGTATGTATTATGGTAGACTTTACCTTGCCCAATATATAAGTTGAAATATGGCCCAGGTCCTGTACCACCATTTTATTATACTAATCTTGCAGCATATACTGCCATTACTGTGATGTAGCTTACATTATCATCACAAAATCTGTATTCATGAACATTGATTGCACAAAAGGTGGTCACATGACTAGAGGGGATTAAATCACTATGCCAATTGAAGATATTGTGAATACATTTCAAGCTACATCTCTGATGTTGCAGTGCTACAATGATTCTAACATCGTATCTGCAGGGGTATAACACCTTCATCATTCCATGTGATGGCTTTCACTGGACAGAAAAAATGAAAAAATGGGTTTGATCAGGCCAGCGTTTTACTCTTTGACCGGAACAATTTTCCTCTGAGCAGTCAAATCTTGCACAAAATAGGATTTGTTAACCTTTCTGTCAAGCAACCATTGTTCTGCCTTTGGGTATCCAACCTCCTTTTCCAAGAGCAACATTCATAAAATCTTCCTATATCATGTACATGCATTGAACATTGTTCATTGGTTATAAAATATGTTGCTATCTGTGTAATGCATTTGTGAACCTTAATCTACAATCAAGGAAAATAATAGTTGGCACACTTGATACAATTTAATACAACTATCCATGTGCTCACAATAGAGAACCGACTTGGGACATAGCACTCAGAGGTCTCCCCCTTTCTCTCATTCTTCCCCACCCCCCATCAATCAATGTTGAGAGAGCTGCCAAGGCTTCTGATGACATGTGGCTCGGATCAACATTGCCTCTGGGGAGAGGGGCACTTTTTTCCTTAATTGGGACAAAGTGTGCCAACCTTTTTTTCCTTGATTGTAGCTCATGAAATAGAATCCATACCCTTCAAATTAAAATTAAATGTAAAAGCTGAATGCAAACAGCTTATCCACAAAAATAACCTGTGTGTACGTAAATGTAATAACTATGAGAGGGTCTGATATTTCGATCCTAGCAGAATCTGTGGATCAAATCATTAGGCCCGCTCATATTTATTTCTTCAAATTAAAAGATAACCACAAGGCAAGAAAAATTGTTGCGTTGCCAAAAATGTAAGCAGTTTTTTAAGACTGCTTACTGACAGACTGTGGCTGTCGTGGTTCATGTCAAGGCAAAATTGGACTGGTAAATTTTACTAATGTGTAATAATAGTATTAAAACTATTTATCCAAGCAAACTTATTCATTTCAAGGAGAAAATAGTAATATTTTGCCAATTTGAGTAACATTTAAATCTTGCATATCTTGATATTTTCCTCGCAGGAGTAAATGATGGAGGGGAATGCAACACAACTACGGCAACATTCAAGATTGATATAACAGATCCTGTTGAAGGCAGGTTACGCACTGGACCATTCTTTGGTTTGGTAAGTTTTGCAGCATTGCATTTTATTGGTCTCTCTACGACACTTTAAACAAAAGCCCAAATCTGGGAGGTGTAATGTTTTATACTTTAATCCATATGTGAAATGACAGGTAAAATTTACTGAACATATTGCATATCACATGGATATTTTGTGTTCTTCAAATCCTCAAATCTGTGTTGGATCTTTCAGAAACCAACATGGATTTACTCTGGACTGTCAACTTGGTTTATTAGACTTGGATGTTTAAGAATGCCAATGATTAAAATTATTATTCAACTGATCCAACACTAATAAAAATCTCCCTTTGTAAATAGAGAATTTAACATTTAGTTTTGTATATGTGGACAGTGCTCGGAAACGGGTGCATATCCATTATGTGAACCATTACAATTGAGGCTCTAAACAAATTGGACCACCATACTCCATTACAAATAGTAGTGTCTCAAATACTTAAACGGGTTTTTTATTTCCTAATAGTTGGTTACTTACGCAGAATCAGATCGCTTCATACCGGTTTGTTGGGAGAATTACTCTGATGACGAGAGCGGTATCAAGGCATTCTATCTCCAGCTTCTAAGAGCGCCCTCATGCACCAACGATATTCCAGAGACTCGTGAAGTGCTTGTAGACTGGATTGAACGACTACATAATGATACATGTTATAGGTTCATGGACTTGGAACTAGAGGTAGGATACAATTAGGCTAAGAAACAATTTGTTCATCAAAGTACTATAGTTTGATCAGCTCCAAATTGGAGAAGCCTACTTACAGTAGCGAATTAATACAGAAGAATGCAGGCATGTGTGAAGAAAACACACACACTCTGTATCATATGCCAAACTGGTGTACGTGTGGCTATATCTTGCCTCACGTCCCGTACGGAATAAACCGTGTATAGCTACAACGTATTTTAATTGGTTTGAGCATGCGCACTTGAGTTACGGGACATTGCCGTGTGATCGGGCGTGTACGTTGGATTACTTTTGCGCGCGGAGAAATAAAAACCGAATATTTCGCGCCAATTTGGAACTGATTAAACTATAGTATTCCAAACCCTTATTTTGATAAATACTACAAAAAGAAACAGGTGACTGACCTTACAGTTAAGGTTTACATGTTGATCAACACAAAGAACATGTGATGGTAAATTTGTAGAATAAACTTTTAGTTGTCCAAATTGGGCTACTCATAAATCATGCATAGACAGATTTGTTCAGTCGTGGTGAACTCCTTTAATAATATCGATAATAATAGGCACTTACCTATATTGCCCTTAGCCCAAATGGGCCTCAAGGCGCTTTTATATGTTAAAACAACATGATATCTTGAAAAATGAACACAAACAATATATAAAAAGGTCGCAAAAAATAGTGGGTTGAGCCTCAAGCCACAGGGAGAAAGACGAACACGACCAAATGGTCTCTTAGATTTCGACTCCCAACCTATAGTCAGGTCGTCCATACATGCACATGCGTGAGAGAGAAAAGACAGGAGGGTGAGCAAACAACAAAGGAAGAAGATAACACGCAAATGCATGGATGGACAACTGAACATCAATATGATATAACACAATTTTGATTACATTACAACATTAAAATCTAAAAGATACAATATAAAACCTATTAAAACTGTGATATACTAAAAGGGTAAAAATTATAATATATAAGTATGCAAAACAGTAATATACAACAATAAAAAAGAATAGGTAGAGGTATGCCACATTTAAACTGTTGGCTATTGCAGAGCATTGCACAAACAAACCATTAAAAGGCCGAGATGACCATATTAATGTCAAACCTTTCCCTGTCCTCAGATGCATGTCCCCTACTATGTACTATTGAGAGCAGAAAACAAAGCTGGTGGTACTACGGAGACCTTATCAGCTCCTGTATTAGTTGATAGTTCAGTCCCTAGAACAGGACTTGTGGTAGATGGAGATGACTTCAGAGAGGATAATTCAAATCAAGGCCATCAGGATACAATCACAGGTAAGAGCAAATTATTCTAGAAGAATATTGATGAACTTTGACCCTGAATGCATTGATTTGAGTGTGATTTATTAGAATCATACAGCTATATGTATGTCATTGACAAGTATCTGTTGTTGCTTCATTAGCCTCAAGTTTAATTATTTACAGATAACAGACACAAGCGAAACAAAAATGGAGGTTTTGCTCGTCTGCTACTTCGAGTTTTATTAACCTTTACTGAGCATTCTGTGCTCCAAATTGGCACTCTTTTTCTTTTCCAACTATGCCACCACATGTAGATTCTCTACAATTTATACTGGTAATTTTAATTACATCATATATTTTAGAATTAAAATTTAACATAGTTTTAATTTTTTAAGAAAGCGACCAGTCTCGATGAAGCCGATAAGAAATATGATAGGAATAATAGAGAGGTATACACACGGAACATCTCCCAGTAACAAAACAAAGGGCGAAATTCGCAGGCATGAAAGCAAGGATGCTGATTGGCCCGATAAATGGTAACCACGACACACAGACGCACTATGCAAAACGGGAAGCCCAGAGGGTATCTGCCCCAGTAAATAATTTGGTTTATGAAAGTAGGCCTGTCATAAA
Organism: Ophiura sarsii; assembly: GCA_035610835.1. Taxonomy (NCBI): domain Eukaryota; kingdom Metazoa; phylum Echinodermata; class Ophiuroidea; order Amphilepidida; family Ophiuridae; genus Ophiura; species Ophiura sarsii. The sequence goes on from CM069442.1 coordinate 44,954,682, forward strand.
CCTTATTAATAGATAAGGTAACATTTCCATAATGGAAAAGAGTTCATCTGAGGCCACAACCTGGTATATTGTTTCCCATTTATTTGACCATGTTTAGCTGTATCAATGATTGAACCCACACATGAACCTTTTACTTAATACTTACCCTTACGGACTCACAAGTCCAAAGGAAGACTTTATAGTGAGTGATATCATCATATTTTAAACATTCATATCAATGATTTATCCCCTATAGGAACCTTTCTGCACATGACAGAGTCTGAAGGGTTGCCATGCCCCATGGAAGACCTGCCATTTGATAGTGAGGATGATTGGTATCATATCCGTACTATAGGACTATGGAATAATTTAGACAAACCAAAATGGAAGCTAAAGCATGTAAAAGATAAGGTAGGTCTTTTAGTATGTGCCATACCGTACTGAACACTATAAACTAGAATCAAATTTTAAAGTAAATGTTATGTTTAGAATCTTGTGACTGAGAAAGAGTATTGCTGCTAATATATTTTGCAATCAAGGGGAGAAATGTATTATAATAATGTTGATGCCTCTATAAAATTCCTCTGACCTTAGTTGCTTCTTTCAATGGCATATACAGTGGTGGAACTTTAGATTTTTTCAACTAGTCAGTCGGGCAAGTAACTCACAGAATTTACCTGCCCGACAAAAATTCCACAAGGTTTTTTTCAAAATACAGCAAACAATTAAGAGCTACTACTTTTAAATGATGATACAATTACATGTTTTTGTCTTTATTGTACGATGTTCCACTGTAACCCTGACCCGTAACAGCTCCTCATATTCATCATGTTCATCAATCGAATACTCTCTTTAATCTCCTATCAACATGATCTCCTCTATCTTACCCGCCAGTCGGACGGGTACCTTTGCATCTTCACCCGCCTGACACGAAAGTTACCCGCTATGTGCGTGCGGGCGGGTCTTATTTCCACCCCTGGGTATATATGCCCACAACATGAGGTTAGCAGTGTGTAAAGATAACTTTTTGGCTCCGATTTGTCACTTTAATTCATGATTTTGTTATGCATGCCCAGTGATATGACAAAAATCTGCCCGCTTTTGCTGAGGATAGTCCCAGAAATGCATTGCCCTGTCACCTCTTCCATTGTATGCATTCTTCTATGCAACACTATACGCCATAATTTAAGCAAGAGATTGTAGCTGTTAAACAGGCAATCTATTTACTATGGACTTTGTTACGATACTTTGTGCTCAATAAATCTTTAAACATTGTCAAGGCTTCCTTTGTTTCCAGCTATCCTAAATTTAGTATTGATCAATCATTGGCATTCCTCACTCATACCAGTGTAAGCATCGGTATCTACACTACCGCCCAGAAGTGATCGCGCAGTGATTATATACTAGAAAATCCATCTTCTATGAACATATAATTGAATAATTTCACAAGCAACGATGTTGTATGTGATCAATCTATAGTTCTTCTCCATAAATTCATGTTTGTTGCATGTTACGATCACCACATTTCATGCAAAACTCAATAAATCGAGACAAGTCAAAATCTACACAGTAAAATCCCATAGACATTTGCCTCATTAATATTCATGAGCTCATTACCACTAGTATTGCGCTATGGGAACATTCTCTCTCATCTACACCTTCTCTGAAAAATTCAGTTTTTTAATAATTAATTGTTATATTCACAAATGCAATATCCTATATAAGGATGCGTAGTCCTTTTTAAATGCCTAAAACATGGTAATTTTCTGAGGAGGTAATTTGAATTGTCAAAAAAAACCAGACATTTAAAAGACAATTTCTATATTTTGGTTTACAAATCAGTGATCCAATACACGACAGAGAACATCGCAGTTTGTCTGTATTTCGCACGAGGCAGCACAGTGCCCATGGCAGGTTTCAAAATTACCGCGGCAATGATTTGCATTCCATAATACAATGAATATGTAATGTACAATTTTGCGAAGGTCAGGCGATATCTTTTCCATCAGTTGCACTCCTGTTATTGGAGCAACATAGCCCAACAGCCTATATCACCATACTATGCAACCGAACTTACTGCCAGATCTCTATCTTTCACATGATTGTAAATGGTCAACTCCCATTTATAAAAGAATGCGCTAAAAGGGTGATAGATTCTAGTCTAACAAAGGATTTGAACAAGTCCATTCAAAATAATTTATGTTGGATCACGCAATAACTAAACTTATATTGTGTGATTAATATTTTCTAATAGCATAGGTCAGACTTGGCTAGTCTCTACATTCCTAAACGGACCTGACAAGCCGTCTCGCTAGGGGGTGTCACAACTTTGAGCATTTTTCTAACTCAAAAATGGGAAGATTACAATTTAACCAGCCAATTTCACCAAGATGAGCTCAATTGTGTATACAAAATGTATGGTGTGCTTTGTGTTCACTTCATGTCCACCAGTTTAATGTGTTTTATAACCCATGTTCTATGCACACATTGCAATATGACAGAATACCCCTGTATGCAAAATTGTAATTGCTGCTGCCAGTTTTAGTCCGGGCATTTTGCTGGTTCCCAGTACACCACAGGTCATGCTACAACCAAAACTTTAATAAAGTTTTGTCTCGAAATATCAGCTTTTTTGGGAAATTCCAGTAACCTTGTCAAAACACGAATCATGTTTTAGGTATTAATGAGCATTACAGATCCCTGTCATAATAATATTACGTGGTTGCATTTTGTAAAATAATGTAAAAATAATGATTTGTCGGAGATGATTTTCGCATGCAAGGATATCCCATAGCGCTATTACATCGATAATGAGCTCATGAATATTAATGAGGCGAGAATTGCATGGAATTTCCCCATAGAGAAAATAGCGACCTCGGAAAGATATTTATTTTGAAAAATGAGAAGATATCCAGGCACCTATATAAATAGGATTTGACCTTGATATGGGTAAATTTACAAGACTGTTTGGAGAATAAGTTCTCCCGATGGTGTGCGCGATCACTTCTGGGCGGTAGTGTATAACAATTGTAAAAAGGTTGTCTTTACTTCTATTCATACGTACAAGTAACCCTTTCTTAATTGTAGGTGAATGCAGCTGGTGAAATGTTGGCTATAACGTTACAGAGAGACACTCGAAAGAAGCGGATGTTGACAGGAGCTTATGCAACCAATGCACGAATACGCAAGGGTGGGGAGTATGAGGTAAGATGGATGCATTTATATCATTTGTATGGTCTGAGAGTAACACTTATGTGAAATAAGATTAAAGGATGGAACAAATATGGGGAGAATAACCTTTTCAGTAGGGTTGATCTGTTGATCATTTTTGTTTTCTGTATTTTGTTGTACGGTTTTCAAATATTTTCAAGGGTTTTTTCCAAAACATTGCCAACCAAATTTTTAACATTTTCAAATTCTTTTGATTTTTTGTGTTGACATTTTTGAACAGTTTCATTTGGTTAGCCAGGCCCATACAATAGCTCTTTTTGCTCCATTTTGTTTTCATTTAATTTCCATTATTTGATTCACCATCTGAACAGAATTTACAATCCAAAATACACTTAAGTGACATTGTAGATTGTATTTTGCATTTTTATTGTTTTGGGCTCAGTATGTAGTTAAAGTTGTGTTGCGATTTCTTATTATATGAAATATACTGCTGTATCACAATACCATTTACACTTTACCTTTTTTACTAAGATAGTTTCAAAGGGGTGGGGTATAAGGTATCTTTATAAATAAGACACTTGAAAGTTTTTATTTTAGGCCAAATTAAATTAATTGTTTGTCTCAAAACTCCCGCGCGCGTTAGTAAATTCATGCGCGTTAGATTTTCATAAATATTGATTTTTTTTTTTTTTTTTCTCTTTTTTTATTTTTTCCCCTCAAAAAACCCGCAAAATATCCCCAAGTTTGACACCGATTTGTTCAGATTTTAATTTACTTTCGTATTTTTAATACCACTTCCACTCACCCTGCGACCTCCTACGCACGCATGAAATGCAACACTGACTATTGCATGATACCGTATCTAGCAAGGCAGTGTCATTTGAGCACTTGGTAAAGAGACTCTTCAAAATTGATATCGGACACTTGTTTAAAATACCGTTCAGTTCAATCATGGTTCAATATGCTAGTTCCCGTTGTCTGTAGGCTATCTTTAATATACGCGAACCTTGGTTGTAACCGGATTGGAGCAAAAGGCACTGGGATCTTTTGTAAAATTTAACAGCCAGCTGGCCCTGGTTTGTTTTCCATGTGACAGACAGACAGTGAAGAATTCAGTCATGGATTCGGCAGTCATATTGAAAGTAAAAATAATCTCTAAAGAAACCACCTTTAGGTGGTTTCTTCACCAGACGTCAGCCAGTAGTAGTCTGCAGGATATTATGGCTGAGATTATGAACGGAGAAAATCCATGTTTATTTGTCATTCTATGTGTGTGTAAAACATTAAATTATTTATAGACCAAGCAATTTGGGGCTCTTTCACAGAATCCCAATTTGAAAAAAAAATCTTGAAAAAAACACAAAAAACCGCATTCCGCATTAGTTTTACAACAGGAGAGGAGCTTTGAGACAAACAATTAATTTAATTTGGCCTTAGTAAAATTGTATGTATATCCTTTAAATAGCAATAACTACATTGGTAGTATACTAATAGATCTTTATGTGAAACAATTACTTCATAGAAAGTAAGTTACGTTGATTAGATGTGTATGCAGTGCTAAAAATCTACCGCATGGCATCACAATTTGCACCCAAGAATATGTTTATTGCAATAGAACTTTCAAAGTCTGGTGCAAAATTGCAATACAAGTTTTTCTAGTTCCAAGTTGTTCTTGATATAGATTTGAGACATACCATTTAGCCAATTGCAGACTACGCTGGACACAGGCCTATTCACGAACGAGGTTACGTGATAAAGTGAATGGGACGAACGCTTAATGACGGTTTAGATTCAAAAATGATACTGACACTGGAGTTGGTTATCCAACTCCAGCGGTTTTAGGATGAAATAATTTAGTTTCAATGTGTGATGAATTTTATGGGGTCATATAATCAAAATCCATTGTTACATTGAAACTAATGGAAATTCAAAATTTACGGCAGTTCGTGTCCACCGTCGTCTGATAAATTGCACCTAAGATTGCCCCCCCCCCCCCCCCCCCTAAAAGAGGAATTGCACCCCAACTTAGGTGCAATGCAAGAGAGACAAACAAGTTATATCTATTGATGGAAATGTGTGTTATTCAAAGCATACGCATTTGCACATTGGGCCTATGCCTCACCTTGATTAAGTTTGAGTGTGGCTATGCTACACTCCCAGCCATAATTAGTTGGAACACCCTGTAATATTTGCATTGTTATGCTATCTCTTATTTGTGCTATATAGACACTTTTGAAAAAAGAGATCTTTAAATAAACGCTTGAAGCATTTGCTTTACCCAAATCGCTCCCGCCACACACCTCACTGGGCAATGTTGAATCCACCCAGCATCACCTGCTTCAAAATTCATGTTTTGACATTAAACCAGGAGGAGAGGGATACATTGGATGATAGGGTAAAAAGTGTTTCAACAATATTGACTGAGATTGTAGTTCAAATGAGTTGTATTCCTAGTGCCAGCAGACCATTTTTTCTTATTGATCAAATTTGTTCCCCGAGATAGTTTCATTCCCCAACAGGTCATCAACAGAAACTTTATGATTTAATTTGGATTTGCATACAATCTTAGAAAATATATCATGCTGGCTGTTAGTACCAAAACACAGACACTATTTGAGTAGAATGAAAATAGAAACTTGTTTTTGGTAGCCTATGAAGTATCTCCTCCTCATACCCCTCCCCCCCCCCCCCCCCCCCCCCCCCCCCCCCCCATTGATCAATGTGGTGAGGTCATGTGCTGATTGTGGACAAATTGTGGGATTCAACATTGATCGTGAGGAGAAGGGGGAACACTTTACACCTAAAACATGTTAATGTTTGCAAATTCAAAATCAGTAATCGGTATAAACAATCATAAATATACATTAAACAAGCAAATTTCTTCCCTGCAATTTGAGACCTTAAGTACCAAGACCAACCAAAAACAAAGTTGTAGTAAAATTATTTGTATTGGATATCATTGCATAATGTGCGTGCTCAGCAGTGAGAGTCAACCAGCAGGTCACGCTCTGTGCACGGCAACGTCATTTGTTCTTTTCACGGGATGTAATTGCAATATGCAATCTCCGATGATTTCTGAAATTTTCCAAATAGAAGAGCTCACTTTAGATCGCTTTCTCATAAAACCAGAATATGTATGTAGACTGTTTTATTCACAGTTGTTTGATTTATCATTTTCTGCTATCATTCATAATAGATATTGTACATTTATGACTGTATAAAATGATGTAATTCTTGATTTAAAAACGAGATTAAATGATCATAATTATGTGATATGCGATTAAAAACGCTGGTCGTGACCGTTTGAAGCATTTGAATATTAATTTGCTAACACAGACTTCAATTTGAAGCATTGATCGTTCATATAGTAAAAAGATTTAGAAGTGTTGAGAATGATTATCTGCTTCAAATATTCACATGAAATATATAGTTTTGGTGGAATGATCGGAATTTTGCTATGGCTCCACATGCTCTCTGTATAGACATATAGCATATGATAGGGACATCCATTTGAAATACATGTGTTTCCCGCGACACTACACGCACGGCTGGTTTACTATATCTTGACGGGACAATAGGTTCATTGATCGGTAACGCGACTTTCTACACAGAGAATGACAGAATGTGCAAAATTTGCCAAACTAAAATCGTCTGTTCATCTTATTTTCCTGGTCTTGACCGTTTGAAGCAATAAGCCTTCCGCATGTTGACATTTTACGGAGACAAAGACTACACTTTATTTGCTGCAAAATATTCAGGAGGGTAGTGACCATTTTTAACGAGATATGGCAAATTTATGGAGACAATTTTCAATGTAAATATTGCAGAAAAATTGCGATATTGTTGTCAGTATTTTAGGTCCTACACATCATTTTAAAGGATCAAATCACCCGTATTAATTAAGATTGAAGCCTTGCCAACCATAATAAGGAGTTTATAGTGGAGATTTTACCTAAAATGACACAAAAATAGCAAATTTAAAACTCTTCTCATTTTCATCCTTGCAAAAACGTCCGTTGGCCGAGCGAGGTCATTTCCGGGGGGGGGGGGGGGGGGGACTCAACTTTTTATGGGTAGGGGTGTGCCACCCAGGGTCTCAAAAAGGGGGGCTACAGAACTGAACTGAGTCAATTTTATGACGAAAAATAGGGTCTTAGGAACTGATTTTTTTCAAAAAAGTAGGTCTTGAGAACTGGCCTAAATTTCAATTTTGATAAACAAGAACGCAAATGTTGGTGTTAGAACGCAAAATTGGGGGTCTTAAGAACTGATGCAGGCTCAAAAGGGGGGTCATAAGAGCTAGCAGCAGAGGTTGAAAAAGGGGGTCTTCAGCGCGGCACATACCTATACCCTTTTCCAATGTCAGTGCCCCCCCCCCGGGTCATTCGCCCTGGCTGAAGAAAAAAATAGCGACCATTTGCGTGACATGCTAGCTGACTGGTGAGAGTATGTGCTTAATGAATCACAGCTCACCATTAATCTATACATACATGCCTGACTGCTTTCGACAGCACAGTGTTCCATACAAATCAATGACAACCCATACATTAATTTGTTTTTTGGTTTGGTATGGTTACTAAAATCATTGTATCTTACAAGTATCAACTCAATTTTCATGAACGAGTGTCATTTTGTGGATATCTTAGATTTTTGTCCTGTAACATTTTTATGGAAGAGAGTTGTGGATGAAAACACAGAAAAAGAGTGAATTACACTACAGATACTTCAGATGGAGGAATGTAAACATCTCACCAAACTAGTCTTCTCTGTATATCTTTTTACTTTTCCTCGTCACTCTATGAACAACAATCTCTGGCCTGCAGCAACACTGTGGTGTATGTATGAACCGATAGAGGGCTCACTCACTGTGACCGTTCCCCATTCTCTGATCTCACCCTGGGAAAAAAGCTAGGTCTACTTACATTGGATTTGACCTGATGACCTTCGTTTACTGCTACACGAGCACAAGTCCAAAATTTGGGATGAATGTGTGATGAGCAAATTGTTCGTGTGGGGTTTTGCGGGGGATGAAAATGGACCAATGGTAGACAAGATAAATAAGAAGTATATGAATATTTATATACCATCTTCCTCGAAATTTGAGATAATTCAAAATGGCGATTTTCTAGCACTGAATAGTCGTCGTTTGGTCTAAAAGTGTAGCTTTAGCAGTAAGCCTTGAACTTGGTCCTCACCCAAAATATTTTCCACAAAGATATAGCTACATTTCCGACGATATGACAAGGGATGTCGAAAATGAGATATTTTCATTTTCGAAAAGATAAACTATTTATGTATCACATTCCAAAGTATTAAGAAAATATTTTGGGTCTAAATATGTTTTTTAAGTAATTTTAGAGAGTGCATTTTATTCTTACATCTCAAGAAATGAACGCAAAGAAAAGAAAAATGTCTTGAAATGTCTCGAAATTACCTTGTTTACATCGTCATATCCACTGGTTTAAAATAGTATCCCCTATGGCGAATTTGGTATGGTCTTAAAGGTCAGGGCTTTCTGGAGCTATTAATAGTAATTTGAACCATGTTAATTCCCAAATGAACCAATGACAGGCCGTTTAATAAAAGGTCTTTGGCATAAACAACCTTTTTAAGTTTTGACAGAATATTTCGGAGAGCCAAGTGACATAAGCTTCACCGACTTTCAAGGCCTTTTTCTCCAATTCAATAATTCAGCGACTTCAATTTATTATAATTTCACTTTAGAGTGGCCCATTGTAACAACTTTGGTGTCATTTTAAACCTGAGAACATTACTTTCTGAAATTTTTTTTAAAAAAATCATTTTTATTTTTTGCGACTTTACGCTCATTTTGTGGTGCCAGGTCACATATGTGACTTTTCCCAACCTTTAATTTCGTGTAGTAAAAAGCATTTATACGTCCGAACATGGACAGATAATTTGATCGTTTTTACGATAACTATAAACTCTTACGCAGCTACAGAAATAACACTCTTCACATGTTTCTAAATGTACATCGTCAAATTCAATATTAGTGCGTAATGATGTATTTCCCTGGGGATGATACGTGAATTATGCATCAAAAGCATCATCCCCAGTGTACTTTAAGCGCAGTTCTGTGGTTGATTTAATGTCAGTAGACCATGTTTGGGGCGGTTTTTGGATGGAAGAAGATTTGGCTTGGCGAAGTATCAGAGGGTGATGTTCGATAGTGTGACAGTGAAATGTAACACGGTATATGTTAAGTAGACTAATACCAAACAGGCTATTGTTGTGGATATCAGTCTCTTACATCTTGCCTTTTGAGTTTAATGTGAAAATACATGTTGTTCAACATGTATCTGTTATGTGAAGTAAGACTTTCCCTATGTTGTCCATTCCCATATTTTTTAAACTTTTATGATGTTTTCTGAATTGAATTTCACTTGTAATGTACAAATAGAATAAACAATTTATAAAAATGTTCCTTAAATAGCAGGGGTTTTCAACTTGATATTTTGTCTAAAGGTAATATATTTTTTAACGTTTTGTGTGTTTGTGTGTGATAATAACCATATAGGCATGCTACAACTAACTGTTGAGGTCATTTTGAAACTGTCAAGGAAAGGCTTCCTATCAAGGTTGTGTTTCATTTGCATGATATTTATATTGTCACCAGATTACCATTTACTGCTATTATTGTTACTTGAAATTAAAAAATCTTGGGTCAACGTAACACAATTGAGTACCATGAAACTACTACAAATTAGATGTTCACATTTTTGCAGATGTTTTTTTGATGAATCCAAACACTACACCATAGCTGTATTGAAAACTTTGTAACATGTCATTAGCAAATAATATGAGCTGCTCTGGAAATTTTGATTTTGTTACCAATTGTTCTATAGCTGAATAATTATCTGAAGTGGTATTCTTTATTCAATTGTATGAGGTCAAAGGTTACCAAACACAAAACTTCTGCATTGTTATAAGCAGGGGTGTACCTTTATTTTTTTCCCAACCAGCCAACCGGGCCGCTAGCATGTAACAGTTACCTGCCTGACTGTAAACTTACCAGCCAAACAAGTAATCTTCATTACCAACAGCAAAATTCTTACCGGCCAGCCGGGGCGTGTATATTTGAAAAGTTACCCGCCCGCCGCGAAAGTTACCCGCCACGGGCGTGCGGGCGGGTACTAAGTACAGCCCTGGTTATAAGCAAGACTAAGAAAAACTTCACAAAATTAAGTTGTTTTTCAGACCGATTGATATTCAAATAAGTACAAATATGCATAGTATTGGTTTAGGAATTCTAGAAATAAGACTTTGAAAGTTGTGAAAGATCAATGAAACTTCATTCTACCTTATTAATTCCCAAGTCTGAGCATTTTGAATCTGGACAAACCTCAAAATAAAATGTTCCAACTTAACTCTCATTTTGTGACAGATCTCATATGTACCCTGTGTAATCATGCCATCTATCAATCACACTACAATTTTAAATTAAACTCACAATAACTACAATATACAATAGTAAGAATGCTGATTTCATGTATTATATATTTCTGATACAAAGTATAAACATTCAAGTTATTTTGGCACAGTGCTTACTATTTTTGGCAAAAATAAGGTCAATTCACAAAATCACATAGTAAAATTGCATAGTATTGACACTTTCCACACGGCTATTGAGTTTACCATATAAAAACAGATTTTTCAGAAACCTTTCACAACTTTCAAAGTCTTATTTCTAGAATTCCTAAACCAATACTATGCATATTTGTACTTATTTTAATGCATTTTTCTTGTTGGTTCCAAATATGGTAATGAAATTCAATACTTTTGAACTTTTGAAACATTTTGTGATTTTTTAAAATGTTGTCTGCAGACGTCTGTCGTGTGGAAAGTGTAAACATGGTTTAAATACAAAATTCAAGATCAGTGACAGATAGAATAATAGAATATTGTTCAATGACAAATTATTTATTTCAAATGATTGAGTAAGCCTCCATATAGCAATGTCTGGAAATATGTTTTATATCCATGTATCATTCTATAGTCTGATTTAGAATACATAAGAGATAACAGGAAAATTGAATTAATGTAAATGTTACATTTGTGAAAGATTGGGTCAAAATACTTAATTTGAGTAAGCTAAAGCAAATTGAGATTAGTTGGTTGTTCTACACTTCTCCCATGATGAGCTACACAATATTCTTAATGATTATCATGTGCTGGGTAAAAGTCAACCAAAAAACTGATAAAGTAACAAATATATTTTGATATTTTCCATAATCAACTTTAAACTAAAAATCATTCTTACAATTTAGATTATCAAAATTGTAAAAAAGAAGAATGAAACGCCCACCTTTTCTCTAGAATTGTATATTTGTAGAGTTTGTAATGTAACCATCCCATCCTTTTTCCCATTTTGAATTTGATTGTTTTTTAGAGAATAACCGAACAACTTTTCCCCAAAATGGAATCAAATTTATCAAAATTATTCATCTTCTTTGAATGCTATGCTAAACAAATATTTGATGTATAATGTCAACAAACACTGCAGGCTATACTTGTATGAATGTATAATCATTTGGATGTAAGCCCTCAGGCGACGATAAAAAGAAACCCTGTTCTATAGGCCCGACTGACCCATTGTTTTAGAAATCGATGAAAAAAGTTTTCACATGCAAATTAATATTGATCGACCCAAATAATGTTGGGGCTTGTCAAAATACGGCAAGATTTTCACAGTTTTGTTTTCAAGGGTAAAAAGTAAAGTAAAAAAACCCCCCCAAAAACCGACCCATCCTGAGAAGTCTGTTTTCCCGTAGAACAGGGTTTCTTTTTTTCGTCGCCATACTAAATAATTTTTAATGGTGGTACTTTTACAAATTTTGTAAATTATTTGAAAACCTGAATTTACTTTTTCTAATAACAAAAGATAGAATGTTAAAAGTAATACTGTAATTTTTGGTCTTCCTACTTTGAGACACCCTGTATTTTATTTAATGAATAAGGTTTCCCTTGTTTTATCCACTCTAAAATATGTTGATATCATTTTATAATGATATCTCAAGGCGGTAAGTCAGTGTTTGCCCACTTTGGAATATCCAAAGAAAATAGACATGGTAGAAAAATATTTGGTTAAAGGTAGATGACCCGATCACATTTTCATAACACAGATTTTTCTCAAACATATGGAGATTTTCATATCATATGAAAGATCATATTTTTCTGATTAACATACTGAAATTTGACGGTCCAAATCAGTATGATTACGGAGAAATCGGTGAAATAACATCGAATTACCGCGAAAGGTGGTAACCACCAATATAGTTTGTGTACAACTCAATGGGCACATTTCACGGCATCTTTTGCGTCTAAAATAAGAACCATTAGAGATATGCAACTCAAACTTTGGAATACAACTCTTTTAAGGATGACCTTTCATGTAGAATAGAAAACTTCAAGTTGAAAATCGGAACATCTACCTTTAAAGCATCACTTGTATAAACATACTGTAGTATAAAAGCAAAGTCACTCATAATACAGTCCATTATTAAAGCTCGATAATAATAGCTATTTAAAATTTATGTTTGTTCTAATTTTACTATACTAAGCATGCTCATAGTGTGTATAGACAAATCTTTGGCCTCTTTAAGTGCAATGCATGGACAGGACTGGGTTACTCAATACAATGGTATGGGACATTTTGCAACATTGCTTGAATTATAGGGGGATGGGTTTTTTCTCAGGAGGGGTCATAACTTTTTGTATCATAATGTAGGGAGAGATCATAATTTATTTTTGATCATTTTGCTATGAGGGCCAAAAAAGGATAGATAATCATACACAAATGTCTAAATATTTGATGGATATGTGACATGTTCAAAAGGATAGATAATCATACACAAATGTCTAAATATTTGATGGATTTGTGACGTGTTCCAAAAAGTCACAGATTTCCAAATTCAACAACATTTACAGTATAATTTTTTAGAGTGCATAGGTTGCTCTTTGATTGAAACATTTATCACATATTTTCCTCTTAAAACTCACTGGCCACTGATTTTAAGGTCTTCCCACAATGCATTGCGCGAACGCCAGCCAACTAAAGCTTTTTTCACACGATGCATTTGTCGAGCTTAAGTTATAGAAATAAGAAAAAGTAACACTGATAACTAATTTAATCATTGATGTAAACTAGAACCTAAGAGCTCCAACTATGAAGCGCTATGAAGCCATGGTTGTGTGCATATGTCTATGGGAACTGAGACAAATTAGAGACCAGAATTAGGGCATTTTGCAAAAAGCAATGCATTGTGGTGGTGTCTTTAAAACCTTCTTTGGTCTTTCATATTACCAATTGCAGATAAAAGGTGAATTATACCGGTTGTAATAGAATACAATTCCCCAAAAATAATTAAATATTCATGAATAATAATATTGTTCACTGCTGCCGTTCACTTTCCAAGTTTACATATTATCAAATCCTCCATCACAGGATATACTGAATGTTTCCCAGGAAGTTAATAATTATTTGTTTTGCAGAAACAGCCACCTTGCCATGTAGTCCGGGTTAAAATGGAGGGAGGTGCCACCTGGAGAAGGAGAAATTCTCATGTGGTTTTTATAGACCAGTTTTTCATGGGGAACAAGAATATCTGAGGTAAACAGGCTGTATCCTGAGAACTTTTCTGTGAGGGCGCTTTTTTCAAAATGGCCGCCAAAATCCCATATAAAGTGTGTGTATGGGTTAAATAAGTATCTATGAGGCATGTTTGACCACTTTTTGCATTAGTATTGATTAGAGTTATTCATATAGAAGCTACGTTTGTATTCCAGAATCTATAAAGAGGTCTAAAATGATGCCGCTTTTCAAAATGGCCGCCAAAATCCCATATAAAGTGTGTGTATGGGTTAAATAAGTATCTATGAGGCATGTTTGACCACTTTTTGCATTAGTATTGATTAGAGTTATTCATATAGAAGCTACGTTTGTATTCCAGAATCTATAAAGAGGTCTAAAATGATGCCGCTTTTCAAAATGGCCGCCAAAATCCCATATAAAGTGCGTATATGGGTTAAATAAGCATTCATGAAACATGTTTGACCAATGTTTGCATTCGTTTTGATTAGAGGTATTCACAAAGAATCTAGGTTGGTAATACAAAATCTATTAAGAGGTTCAAAATGAGGGCGCCTTTCAAAATGGCCACCAGAATCCCATATAAAGTGTGTATATGGGTTAAATAAGCATCTATGAGGCATGTTTGACCTCTTTTTGCATTTGTATTGATTAGAGCTATTCACAAAGAAGCTTCTTTAGTTATACAGACTCTTTTAAAAGGTTCAAAATGAGGGCGCTTTTCAATTGGCCACCAAAATCTATTAAAAAATGTACATTGAAGAACAGTTTTTTAGATTCTGAAAGCGTAAAAAGAGTTAACTGACTTGTCCTTGTAACGTTTTCTGGTATGACAAATCATTCACAATGCTGCATAACAGGGGTCGCATTCTGACGCGTCTGCGCGTCCTAGACCTCTCACTTTCTTAAAGTGACGCGTCAGGATTCAAATTGTAAAGACTTGCGGGTCCCGATCAAAATTAAAGGGACCCCTTAAATTTGACGATGTATGGAAATGGAAACCTTAAGAAATTCTGTAAATTACATATCCATCCTTTGCTCACAATATAAATTCACTAAAACTGTCCGTAAAAAAGTAAAATTTTCAAACACCCAAACTTCAGGACCCCTCAATTTCTTGGGGGACCCCTTAAATTTGTTTTTTGAAGTCCTACGGGGTCTTGAAAAATGTCATGGGACCTCTCAGATTTTTGATCCAGTGCTATCCCTGCTGCATAAATGTTATAGTTAATCTTCAGAGTCGCCCAGCTCACTGCATTCTGAAAAGTCCTCGCACTCATTGTCAATCCTCATTGGAAATACGCTCTGAGTTTATGAAGCTGCAGTGTTTGATGACATGATGGTAATAATGCTATATCTGTTACTTTTGGCTCCTTCGTTAACTTGCGGTCGAAGATCGCATACCTTGCTTCATTAAGGTTTTTGGTCTTCACCCCTTACAACAGTGATACATATTCTTCAAGCTCCTCAGACAAATGCGCTGAAAGAACGTCTGATTCACCAAGATGACAGAAAGTGTCCACAAACCTTGGCTTTGTCTTAAACAGCTTCCAGCACATACGTTTGCCCTTGCGAAAAAGGCCGAGTTGTAATCGTTACCAGAGGCATGGAATCCAACAAGACATAACTTCTGTGTTGCTGTTAGGTCGATTTCACTCAACTTGAATGTCTTTCAGTATTTACCAGTGTTTGTGTCAAGTATCATTCTGTGTCCATTCTCGTTGGAATGTGACATTGCAATATGTCTGTGTCACGTTAACGGATGATTGATATGCCTTAATCGTTACTCCTCAAGGCGTGGTCTGCATGCAAGACGACCTTCGTGTCTGCTTCTTCCTGACTACTGCTAAGATCTGGAACCAAAACAACATCATCTTTTGTGACAAGGATCATGCTCTATACGATGAAAAGTACACCGTCAACAACACTGCAAACAAGCTCAATCAGTCTGGTCTTGTTCTCGCCGTTAGCCAGGAATTTGTTGAAGTCACGTGGCAACTTGGATTGTATTGAGCTTATAATCACTTTGGGTGCCATTCCCCAGCAGTCTTGGGGATGCTGGCGAACATTTTGCTGGCGAGACCTTCATATGTATCAGGATACGATGTGAAAGTTCTGATGAGGGCCATCAGGTCAACGACATAAGCAATAGTATGTTCTTTTGCTGGCAGACTACTCTCAGGATCCATTGTATCTCTTGAATTGTTCTCAACAAGAATATCCATCAGGACACTTTTCTGAGTCGTTTGTCTTGCCCCATCGGCATTCCCCACACTTAGTAGGACAGGGGTTAGTGGATACTCCAGTGCTTTCTTGAAGTCAACAATTCTGCCATGCTTTGTTGAAGTGTCAAGAAGCTATCCAATACATCACGATTAGCTTCAATTACTTTGACTTTTCCATGTGCCTTCAGTTGAGCTTTTTACCACTATTTGAAAATAGAGTGAGCTTGTTACGCTTAAAAGGGTCATGAAACTTCACTTATACTGACTCGAGCCTGTTCTTTACAAAAGTTTCGTGTATTGACTTGCCATTTGGAAGAACTTTAAATATTCCATCCGCAATGTTGACCGGTGTTCCAGATCTCAGGTTGTATATTTGATCTTTATATAATCTCTGATCAAATGGGTTGATGTACTCTGTGGTCATCACATAGATAGTTTCTGCACTTCACTTAAGATGAGAGGGGTTGTGATGGCCGTACCTGCTTGTATATTATATCTCCCTGAGGCTCAGCATTTGGAGAAGGCCCGCAAAGATGCTGTATTTTCTGCTTGGTGTGCACGGTTAAGTGTCCATTTCAGGATTGACTTGTCAACTGTAGAGAATGATTTTATACCACGTGCAAATTTGGCATCTCTGTTGATGGTCTGTTCTCCACGTTGATCTGCAGCTGTTTGCAATGCATACCTACTCTGACCTTGTACTGACAACCCTTTTTCCTCAATTAGCTGACGATTATCAGGATAAAGAGACCCAATATTCTCCATGCACTTGACATAGTAGCTTCCATACCATACCGGGCATAATTAGTCTTGTTGAGACCAAAGTGGAATGGCAACATGAACTCCCATCCATACCTCCTGAGGTCATAGATGTTCTCTTGAACTGCCGTATGAACCATGTGCTGTCATTTCATCAGGTCTAGATAATACAGCAACCAAAACTGTGCCGTTCTTCCATACGTTCCTTCACGCACATTGGACTTGAAATTCTCGTAATCATCAACAAATTGCTGGACCTCCTCTTCATCGGGTAGAGCAAGCAAACTCTTGATCACTCGTTCACACTCATCAAGTTGCGAATTTCATCGGTAATAAGTGCATTGGTTTGGTCAATAAATGCTCCCAGAAGCAACCTCTCTAGAGCTTCGTAAAACAAATTGTGAATGGCCCAGCAGCGGTTGTAATGTGAACCACTTAGAATTCCATGAAGGCAACCAGAAGAGCATAATTATATCTGCTTAAAATACTACATCTTCAAAACCGGATCTAGCTATCAGGTTTCCCAGCGAAATTTTCCTTCATAAAATGGAAATCATAGGAATTTAGCGGCCATTTTGAAAAACGCCCTCATTTTGGACCTCATTATAGATTATGTGTTACCAACCTAGATTATTTGTGAATACCTCTAATCAAACGAATGCAAAAAGTGGTCAAACATGCCTCATGGATGCTTATTTAACCCATAATTCTCCTTCATAAAATGGAAATCATTGGAATTTGGCGGCCATTTTGAAAAGCGCCCTCATTTGACCTCTTTATAGATTCTGTAATACAAACGTAGCTTCTTTATGAATAACTCTTATCAAAACTAATGCAAAAAGTGGTCAAACATGCCTCATAGATACTTATTTTAATCATTATTACACGCTTTATATGGGATTTTGGCGGCCATTTTGAAAAAGCGCCCTCACAGAAAAGTTCTCAGGATACAGCCCGTTTACCTCAGATATTCTTGTTCCCCATAAAAAACTGGTCTAGAAAAACCACATGAGAATTTCTCCATCTCCAGGTGGCACCTCCCTCAATTTTAACCCGGACTAATGTGATTAAGGTGTGGCTGAAAGAGTCAGATTTGCGTAGAGCTTCATACCGCTTCAATAAATACAAAATATTATATTAACAGCTTAATAGTCATTTGTTCTTTCCATGTGAAACCATGGTAACTCCGGTAAACTCAAATCCCTGGTAAACTCAAATCCTCCCACTCGGCATGTTGGTCAATCCTTTTGAATTAGTCTGAAAGATACCAAATTCCTGGATTTTCTCCAGTTGCAAACACGTAATCTGGTGTATCTGGTTTCTCATTGGTCCGGCCTTATTAATGGGATCTGGCTTGCTATTTGGGCCACCCTGTAAGTGCATACCACCCCCAATACCAATTGCAGGGGTGGTGCTATGTGGGTGCAGATTGTCCTGTCTAAGAAGTTGCGCTGTCTCGCGGGCATGATTGGGGTTGTTGTGTTCATCTTGGACGTTGTCTGTCTTTTTATTCTCCTGTGAGTTCTGGCGGCGAACTTCGGTCCTAACAATGTTTGACTCTGTATCCATTACCACGTCTGACTCTGACTGGGTTGCCATGTTAGCTCAGTTGATGTGGGAGGCCTATGGGTAACTTTAGTAAATAATAGCCTCCAATAAACAATCCAAATGTAGATTCAATGCAAATGTCTTTATATCAGCAGACTTTATATTACCAAAATAGTCTATCATTTGGCAGTTGTGTACATAGAGATGTTTCAATTCCTGGCGTGTATTTCTTTCACTAGTTTCACACAAATACACAATGAAGTTTATGACTATAATGCAGAAAGTGCACAAATCTGTCTGGTTTCCAGTATCTGCAACTCAGTATAACGTTATAATACACATTAAGTCTATGGCAACTCAATGGAATGTGTACACTAAACAATATCAGATTCACTATTGATAGCCCTATATGGTATACAAGAATCATAACCAGTCAATTGCTATCCACCACAGCATCAAATTAAAATTCCATAGAGAAAAAAAAAATGCTTGTAGGTCAAGTTCACAACTTTTCACTTGAGTATAATATTATGTGGCATTATTATTGTTGCGTTACTGTTGGCAACAGGGCTAGCACTGCAGGGCTTTAGCACTCAGGTGACTGCTGTAGGCACTCTTATCCTCACTGAAGAAAACTTGAGGCATGTATGTATGTATGTATACAGTCTTTGGTTCAAGCCAGTGTAAATATACAATCCGTAAGCAATATCTCAATACAATCTTTCTGCTCTATCCACACTATAGCCTTGATCCAGGTTTTTAGCTAGCGATGCATAAAATCACTCTTGAAGCAGGTATAAATAGTATAAATAGTTCAATTGATATACAGTACATGGGTGAAACTCTGCACAGTGCATACTCCACATGCAAACTTATCGTAGCATAAAGTTTATGCATGGGTCATGCAACGTATCATTATGCAAAGCAACCCTCCATCGTACTTTAACAGTTGCAATTTTTGTGCCATACATTTTTCACTCTCTGCAGATTCTGAACTTTGTGCATGTTTTGAAATTCACATTTTGACCAAATTAGTTTTGTACATTTAAACACAAAAAGAATATATTAATATGTTTTTATTTTGCAATATCTACTTAAACCTCTAAAATACCAAATTTGATGTAACACAAAAATATCTACTTTTACAGGAGTAGGTAGCTCACAGCAGTAAGACATGTCACATTAAGTCTATAAGATCATATTTCAGTTGCAGACAGCATATTGAGTCTTGTTGAGTCACTAAATTGTTGTGAACTTTTCTTAACATAGTGCAAACTTTTATTCCAACATGTGTTTAATTCAAAAATAAATAAATATTTGTTGATCATATAATCTGCTGCTATCTTTTTAACATTTTCCAGATTGCATTACTTAGGGCCTACCTTATGTTTAGGTAACCATTGTTCATTTCATACAAAGATTTAAACAAAAATAAACTAGAGTGAAATTTCTCCCACCTGTAATATTCAAATCTAATTAGCAAGCAAAAGTTTTATAATCTAATTTTCACACAGGAAAGCATACCCAGTATAATTGATCAACCCAGTTCCTGCCTGTAGTAGTGTTTATACATTTACTACTTCCTTTCATTTTACCATCTACTTTTATACAAGAATGACCAAGCAATGCTATGTACAGGGTGTACCATATTCTACTAAATATTCTCAAAACTCCATTATTCATTAGAAATGAATCTATATACTAATTTTCGGTCCTTCGCCTGATTAGATAGTTCAATAATAATTTTACACTCGCGTCCCTCTTCAACTGAAAAAGCGTGGTAATTGCGCCTCTAATACACGAGCTAATTAGATAGTTCAATGCCAGTATTTCCCCGTTTACAGACATGCGCAGAAAGGATCACATGTGAAAATCTGAAATGTTGAATTTCTTTTACTCGGGTAGCTACTGTTCGGACACAAATTGTGGTTTTCGGAGTGAGTGATGACATATGGTCTTCACCCAAAATATTTTCTTTAGGGATATAGCTACATTTCTGTATATGCGGCTGTTTGTTATTCTTTAAGATCGCATAGTAACAAGCATTTATACGGGACTATACGTCCGACAAATACAAATATTTCACGAAATTTTCTAAATGTAAACAACAAACTCTTACACAGATCTTAAAGTGACCTTTCACATTGGTTATATAGGCGAACGCGACGTTTGATACCGATAAAGAAACTGGCAGTACCATGCCAACCGTTGTTGTTGCTGCGCGTTCGCGTTTAACATGTCGCACGCAATACGGCGCACACGTAATGACGCAGAAAAATTGTGTATGCGTTGTTTACGGGGCAGGATGAAAGCAGGTAGTCCGTTGCTCCGCTGTGCATACCGTACATACAAGATAACGGGAGCAAGACACAAACAAAAACATAAAGCCAAGGTTATAAGACCTTTATTTTAATAAAGAAACGGGGAGCAAGGTGCAAACCGTATCCAGGATAACATGTATTAATCAAAGTGACATGAAGTGGCTGAAGGAAAATACATTTGATGGAATTACTCATGCAGTTGTAACCCCATTTGATGAAGTCACCCTTGCAAGTCACCACATTTGATGAAGGAGTTATCCATACAGGTAACCCCATTTGATAGGAGGAGTCACCCATGCAGGTAACTCCATTTGATGCAGTCAACCATGCTTCCGGTATTATAAATATGGATGATTAATGAATGTATACATAATGATTAATTGAGCAGTTATCACCTAAAATTAGTTATGTGTAAATTTGGCCGATACCGCCGCGCAAGGCATGGCTGGTCATGAAGCTTTGGGCTGGTGGATAAAGGTCGGCACCCGCCCCCACCCATTTCATTGTCTTCGTGCGACTTATACAGCGGTGCGGCTTATAGCCTACTATGATGAGGTCTGAATCTTACTTTATTAATTTAATAATAAGGTGCTGCGGCTTATACGCCGTGAGGCTTATATATATAGCACGGAAATTACGGGATTTTCTCATCATACCCTATAGGCCTAAGCACCCCCTCCTCCCCCGCACTTTCCTTTACTTATAATATGGATACAGTAAGGCCACGTGGGGTATCTGGATGAACGGAACGTGCGGTATTGCCCCATCATACCCTAATAGGCCTAAGCCACTATGCAAGCGCACTTCCCTTACTTGATAATCTGGATATAGTAAGGGCACATTAAATAGTATCTGGATAAACGGAGCGTGTGGTATATAATTATGGTCAGGCCTTATTTAGAACACAACAAACATGACAGGCAAAGGGATACGTTTTAAGCCCTACATGCCTATTGGAGGACTAATGTATTTAATGTAAATTGGCCCGAAAAAAACGGGGTTGGCACACATAGTGGGCAGTGGCGGCACCACCATCAACAGTGGGGGACAATAAAACAATCTGGAAGGGGCCGAGACAAAACACTTGTGTGGAAAATTTAAGCCTTTTGGCTTTTATTGTAAACTTTCCTGAAATAAGATTAATTTGTTCTAAATCAGACATTTTGGACCAATTTAAAGCTAATTTTAAGTAACTTTGAATTTTGACATTAAAATTGAACTTTTTTATTATTATTTGGGGTACAAAATGTGTAGGGACTTAAGTGTGGGAGAGGTCACGACTGGTGGCATCCCCCCATCCCCTCGGGGCATACCCCTACCCAGTAGCGATTATCTTTTCGTACATGAGTTTAACCAAAATCAGTTCATTTGTTTAAAAATGTAAAAAAATAATTTTATTCAGTGAATTTTGCTTTATTTCGTATTAAAACGGAATAAATAAATTTGGTTAAACTCATGTACGAAAAAAATAATCGCCACCCGGTAGTGCCGCCACTGCACATGGGGTAGGTCTACCTAAGGTCACATGGGGTACCCACCCAGATGTGGCCTATAATTATATTAAGGCAATCCAGATACTCTTAATATTCTAAAGTATTCTTATTAATCCACGTAGGCCCGAATAACCGCATAAAAAGTTATCACGGATGCCCTTAATATTCGATTCAAGATATACCAAATAGTCCAGGGAGGTCCTATATTGGATCACTTAAGGACACATGGAGTATCTTGGTTATTAAAGTACATGGGGGGTGGGGGGGGGGGGTACCTGAATAATCAAGGGCACCATGTGTTATAAATGGCGTACTTGGATTTCTTACGGGCATACAGTATATATGGATTAAGGGCACTGTGGCACCAAAGTCAGTATTAAGGGCACAGGGTACATGGAGTATCAACGACATACTCTTGCTGTTTTACAATACCCTCATCCTACGTTTTGATATGACTAACCACCCGCTATAGCTTCGGCACTTATACCTGCGCTTTCCATTATAAATTGGATAATAGTACAGGCACATTGGTATGGATATAACGCCGGCACGTGCAGTACCTGGGTTATTAAGTCCACCTGTGAGGGGTTGGGTCTAGCAGACGTGGAGTACTTGGATTAGGAACATGTATTATTTAAGAAAGAGCACATTGGGCCTTTAAGCTCATGGTGTATTAAGGGCACCATGTCACTTACATTATATTAAGGGTACCTTAGGTACCTGCATTATGTAAGGACATGTTCTTGATATTTATATAAACATTTATAACGCTTTGAAATTACTCACCTCTATCTATTTTGATATGACTAACTGCCCGCTATCTTCAGCACCAGCGTTTAACTTACTTGAATATGATCAAGTAAGGGCACAAGGGTAGAATCTCGATATAACGGCACATACAGTACCTAGATCATGTGATACCCGAAACAATATTAAGGGCACCTGTGGTAACTGGAGTAGGGGTACTCTCTAAATACAAAACGAGTGGAAAGAGTGGAAATTCACCTGAAAAGGAGTGAAGGGAGTGAAACACAGGACAACCCGTTTTAGAGTGGAAAATGTCCACTCAATAAAGTGGAACATTGTCATATAAAATCCCCTTTCACTCCTTTTAGAGTGTTTTTCCACTCAAAAACGTGTTGTCCTGCGTTTAACTCCTTGAAAAAGTGGAAAACCACTCTTTTACATTTAGAGAGTAGGGATTAGGCCTATGGGGTACTTGCATTTCAGGTCACATGGGAGGCCTACATCCTGAGGTACCTGGGTATCTGGATATTAAAATCACAAAGGGTATATACATGTGATAGGCCTACCTGGATTAAGGCACATCACATATACCCGGATTATCAAATGCACCTGCGATATTCAGATTTATTGAGGGCCCGTCTGGATTATGTAAAGGACATGTTCTTGATATTGTACCAAATTTTCTTACGCTTTGTTTACTAATCTCCCCGTTATCTTCTAGCGTTATCTTCTAGCGGGTTCCGCGCTTCGCGCGGATGCCCGCTAGTATAAATAATGAGTAGACTTGGTTATAGATGACAACTTACAGGTTACAGCTTGCTACCTAATAAGGATCACATTTGATGGTTTCGTAGTTTTGTGATAGATGGCAAGCTATAAGTTAAATCATGATGTTGACTCCAAAAGAACAGGAAGGGCCTATTATGAAGCATACTTTGTAAGGTATTTGAGACATTTAAAGTTCATCGAAACTTTATATGACCTCAATTTCCATTTTAAAGAATCTTTTTTGCATAAACCACACTGCATACTCTTTAACAACTTTAACAATACATAGGCAGACATGTATGCATACTATTCATCATATTATTAAGTTATGCACTTATCAATTGCATCCCCGGCCCGGGAGATTAGGGCCAGGACGTACAAATTGCCGATGTACGTCCCAGGTACAGTCGTGTACGGGCGGGGCACTATTTCGTGTACGACCCCGCCACAGTCCCGGCCTCCCGTTGCCGGGACAAAGTGTACAGTCCCGGCCACCCTTACCCATGACAAAGTGTACGCCCTGGCTACAGTCCGCGGGTCGCTTAATTTCTTTCTGCAACATAACGGGATGCATTATATGTGTTCCTTATGTGCTTATTAGGCTTATTCAGTCAAGCGCATCGCATCTCTAGCTTTTTTATAGCGACGACCAGGGTGTACATTTGTGTACCCTTAGCGTACGTCCCCGCTACACGCCCCTGCTAGCGGGGGTACAGTTTGTACGTCCCGTACACTCCCCCGCATAGCCGGGCACCATTTATTTATACACTCGTGTACAGTCTCCGCATGGTCCCCGCCATGTCCCGGGTCCCCCGGGGTCGGGCTTGCAATTGATAAGTGCATTACTACATGTAGTGTAAGATGTACTGAATATGGATGATGGGTTACCATATGTGTTACTACTTGGCATCTGTTGTACAAAACCATCAGTATGAAAAGGAAAGGTTATTTGTGTTAGTTGTAATGGGCCTATATAAAACCACAGTAACTGTTTTGACTGCTGTTGACCTATTAATTTCACTTGTATTTTGCATTTGTTTATATACGGCATTGAATTAAACATACTTGAATTCACACATGCCTAACTTTTGGATTACTGTATACAAGAATGAGCTCCCAAGGCTTCATTTTTTTTAAACTTTTGTAACTGCCACATCCTCCCCGTGAGTTGAGTGACGTCCAATGACGGCCTTATGAGTTTTTTCTCTAAAAATTGGTCTTGCTCATCTTAGGTTTCAACAAATTTACACTCATTTACCTATATGTTTCAATATGATCACTATTAGTTATAGTATTTAGGACTTGGGTCACTGGATTGTTGATTCTGCCACCTAATAATTATCACAAATATACAGAAATAATAGTTGTACACAAAATGTGGTTCATTTTGCCGTCGAAGAATCCATGCCCTCTTCCTTGTTATTCGATAGATGACATTTGCTCAGCATATCACTTAAATCATCCGTCAACTGTTTGTAGATAATAACGAGATCCTTTATGGTATGTCTCTGGTGATTAGTCATCACACACAGATCACATGCCACGATGTTACATGTCTGGCAATAGAAACATATCTGTTTGGCACTGTGAAATGGACAGACAGCTGATTTTCCATTCAATTTGTCTTGTATTAACTGATGCGTCATTTTGTTGAAAGAATGGAATCGGAACAAGCTTGTAATTGTCAAATAATCTGATGAGTGTTTGCTATCATTCCAATCAAGCTGGTTGAATATCTTTTAAGGAGTATATTTGCTCTCTTTTCAAACTGGCTGGTTGAACAACTAAGAAGTGCCAAATGTTACAAGTGTTGTTGCAAGTGAACAAGTATCTTCAAACTTGTCAATATTTCACACTTTGTGAAGAACTCTTGAAAACTATTTTTCAAAGCTACCCAGATATGACTCTTTTAAAGTTGTTGTGAAGTTAGCCAATCCTGATAGTTGAGTTTCTTGAAATTGTATTGAGCGTCTTCAACTTGTGTTCTGTTCTGTCCAAGACGTGTGTAATCTTTCTACCCTGCTTTGGAAACTTCTTTCATATCTGGCAAATATGTTTCAAGTCATCAAGAAAACTTGACTGATGATTTCCGTTGTCTTATTTAATTTTTTTCAAAGCTACCCAGATATGACCCTGTAAAGTTTTCGTAAAGTTAGCCAATCCTACTTAGCCAATGTACTCCGATCCTGGTATACTCCTTTTTACAAGTTGTCATATTGTTATTATTATCACCAATTCTGAAACATTCCAAGATTTTCTTGAACTGCAAACTTTGCTAAGTCTTGACTTTTAAGCTCGAAATCTGTCTTAGTATAATCTCTTATTATAAAACATTCAGATGATATTTCCAAAAATGTCAGGAACTGCAAACCTCACGAAAGTCTGACATGTTTAAGCTGATCCCATGAAACCTCCATAACTGGATAAAACACACACCATTCTACCAACAAAATCCAGGGATAATTGTAGAAATCCTAGAATATGATCTTCTTATAACCTGCACAGGAATTGCACTTGGGATGTCTTCAGAATGCTACAAATTGTTTTTGGTGTGTGTTTTCCTGCAGAATGCAAGTTTCTTGTGGCTTGCAGAATATGAAATTAGACATAAACTTGGAAAAAATAACAGTTTGAAGGCCATCCTTAGTTTGCAGATATTTTTGTGTCAATGCTTTCAAAAACAATGGATATGTCTAGACAGTTGCCAAACCCATTATGTAGTAGCCCAATTGGGCTACTTTCTATCTCATCTATCAGGAATTTCAAACTGGTCCCATTAAAACACCTAGGGGGAGGGTCACGCAGATATATTTTTGAGTAGTGATGTGCCGCTAGCAAAATGAAAATTGACCCAAACATTTACCAATTTTCAGGGGGAAAATGTTTACCAGAGACCTATAATTTTCCTTCATATTTGACAGAT
The DNA here is from genome assembly GCA_035610835.1 of Ophiura sarsii. Lineage (NCBI taxonomy): Eukaryota > Metazoa > Echinodermata > Ophiuroidea > Amphilepidida > Ophiuridae > Ophiura > Ophiura sarsii. The sequence continues at coordinate 44,981,225 of CM069442.1, forward strand.
TTTGCTAAACATTTCTGTAAAAAACAGCTAATTTTAGGATATTAGACCCACAATATTACCGAAAATGGCCCATGAAAAGGGGTCATTCATTTATTAGACGGGTGAAAAATGGGACCCTTTTTGGCAGCACATTCCTGTGACCTCATATCCACTGAGTGCCCCCTCCCTGGTTAAAACAAAAGGTTTATGAGAAAAATATCACCAACTTGGGCTATTTTGGCTTCATATTGGGCTACTTTGATCATCATATTTGGCAACACTTGGCAAGGTGTAGGTGATGCAATTAGGAAGCTGTCATTAGACTCTCACCAACTCTTCGAATAGGTCATAATACTTGTAGGTTATAACATCCTATTTTTGAATGCGCTTATTTTGATTCAGTTTCCTTGGTGAGCTTATCCCTAGTCTAGTCTCATAACGGAAGGTTGAAGGTCGAAGCATATGTAGGCCTACCCTTGGAATTATGAGTAATGGAGATTGACCAAAATGATGTGTTTAACATGATAGAAACATTGCTTTAGAATAAGCTATTTAAACAATTGCACTATAAACACAATTTAAGGTACATTGATTCAAACTGAACTTTAAATAAACTAAATCATAAATGGATTGGTTTTGTACCTTAAAGGGGCATTGAGAGATACGTATGGGAGTGCGCCCTCAATTATCCTGGAAATCAGGGATTTTTGCATCAAAGTATTACTTAGGCATACAGGGTGACCCAAAAGTTCAAGTTCTATACTCTTTTTCCATGTGCAATGGGTAGCTGTCAGTAAAGCAGTTAATTTATTTAATTGGATGGACCATTTCAACAAAGAACATGAACATGAAATGTTTAAATTTCAATTTTAAAGACTGCTTTACTGACAGCTACCCATTGCACATGGAAAAAGAGTATAGAACTTGAACTCATGACAAAATACCTATATCATTTATGTGGAATATATTTATGTGTGTGACTTAATCATGTTGCTTCTTGCTTCGTACTTTCATACTGAGAGGATTGGACCAAGCCGATTTTGCTTCCTCATGTTTGCTAAAGCATATCTCCCGTTCTAAATAACCAATTGGAACGCAATAAAATGCAAATGAAAGCTTATTTACTCAGCTTTCATAATACATCAAGATTAGACCCGTGTGTTCCTGTCCTTTTAAGATATCTTATGTGCGCGGAGTGGTAACATTTTTTGGGTCACCCTGTATACTAACTACCTTCTGAAACAGTTTACCAACATTCGCCGTTTATCATATAAAATTTCATGATTTTCTTAGTTTCGATATGATCATATCGAAACTAGGTGCTGAATTCGGAAGTTATGCTATCGTTTTACGTGCGGACTTTCGCGGCAAATCTCAACCCGGAAGTGCCGTTATTTGCTTATTTGGCATGAAGGCGATGTCGGAATTGTATGACATTTTTGAATTTGGGCTATGTTGATGATTATCTTTACGTTATTTGCTCATTTAGTATCGATACATCTCTCAATGCCCCTTTAATTTACTGAACAGATTTTAAAATGTGTGAACATGATACATATTAATTCACAATATAGGGTGTCCCAACAATGCTAATTGCTACTAATGTTCTAGTTAATTCTTTTTTTTAACCATTTTAATGGGGGATATAGCCTATTAACATGTAGGTTATGGAGAGTAAAATGTGCTTGTCAAGGCACATTATTAATAAACACAAAGACAGTTTTAACACGGTTCGATAAATAGCTTTGATGATATGATTATGGAATAACTAACTAGAAAATCTGTTAGGAAGCTGTGTATACATTTATTCCCAAGTCAGTTTTTTTTAATGAAATACTCTATACAAATAGAGCGAGCAATTTCTATAACTTTTTTGACACCTTCTTGGTTATCTTCTTCAGTAGATTGAGATTGATCCGAACCCAAACTTGTTGACTGATGGATACTTGATGACATCATCATATTCCAATGATGATGCCATATGGATCAGTTGGTAGTGAAGGCGAGGGAACATTTTTATTGGAAGAATTATACAAAGCGGTTTTTCCTTTTTTTAAATTTTATTCATGATGAAATAATTAATAGATTTATTTTATTGTTTTCTTCATCAGCTTGACATCAAAGCAGCTCCACCACTAGGGGGCGCTATCACCTCAATGATATTCTGGGATGGTCCAAAAGGGGTGGTTGGAGATTATAATGTACCAGAAGAAGTGAAGGAAATAAACTGTCTATGTTGCCTTGAAATGCCTATCAATTATGTAAGTAACCTGTTGGGACTTAGTCAGTGCAGAGAGAAGCTCATATACTGTAATAGTGGATATTTTTGCGCATGTATTTTTTAGCGCTTTGCCCATTTTTGTACAATTTTGCTTGTTTTTATTTTCGCGATTTTTAGCTTCCTTACATAGACCTACATACAGAATGAATATATTCCCACATTTTCATTTTCATGCTTGCAGATTTTAGCGCTTTATAAATGTAGCGCAAAAATGTCCACTTTACAGTACTAACAGGGATGTCCCAAAATAAGAAATTCAGCATATTTGAAACAACTGCAACCTCAAATGCATTGCATCATTTTGTTGATGCCACATTAAAATCCAGGATGTTTATAATGTCACAACACTTGGGGAAAATGTACTATATGTCCCAGATACTGGCAACTTCTTGATTAGTGTACAATACAAAAACTATTCCCAAACTTCTTGTTTTGTTTGTTTAGACTTCTTGCAATTATTGTAACTGCACCGAGCATCTTCTGCTAAATCCAGATGCAACACTGCCCCCTGCAAAGCCCCCAACAGAGGCCCCAGAGACTGATGATAGTGGCGCCATGATACTTACCGCTGACGAGCAGGCAGAACTTGCGATGCTTGATGATCCAAAGGAGAAAGGATATCCTCAGAGAGCATGTGGTTTACAGTTTCATCCTGGTAAGATTTTCTGGGAAGAATACTTTTGCCACCTTTGTGGAAAATGGTATCGATTATAGATATAAAGCAAATTTTAGACAGTCACCAAACACAGGGTATCCAGAGGTTTTGACTGTATTGATAAGTAATTTTGATATTATATTCTAGTATAGCATAGATAGGTGGAATATTTTAACTTCTTTTGACACCCTGAGCGATGTATGTCGTGTGTACACTGCTCTTTCCTGAAACTACTGTACTCATCTACCAATATTTTGTTAACAAGCAAAAATTAGACAAGTCAATGCATGTTTGCTGATGTTGATGTGTGAATAATGGCATGACCCCGCAGTATGTAATAACATATAAAAACATGTTAACAAGTTTGCTAACACCCGCAGTGAAAATCGGCGAACTCGCGATGCCTGAACAACGAATTAAAACAAAGCGTGTGGTGCGCGTATAGAACGGCACACACGCGGAGTGCATTAGACACTTTTAATGAACACCACGTATTTTAGTTTCTTGCTTTCTGATTGGTTCGACACTACTAAGAGTGTATGAATGTATATCTGATGTGCACAACATATTGAACCAACTACCTACACTCTGATTACCCCCTGTCCCGTGTACACATTATAGTCCTATTGTGTTAATATTCCCTAAATGGTTTCATTTGTATCAAGATGGAGTGAATAATTCTGTGGCTGTGCTGTGGTGTCGTTATCATAAAGATGCATATCCTATGGAGCTTAACAGGAATGTCATGACCTTTGACCCCTCTGAGGATTGGCACAACTATAAGATTTACATTATTGTAACACCAGCCGATGCAACAAGGGTAAGATGACACTTTCTGCGCCACAGCGAACATTCTTTGAAATTAATCGGGAGGATGCAAATAAACGCCATAGCGTTGTATATAGTTCAATCAGTTCCAAATAGGCGTGAAATATTTGGTTTTTATCTCTCCGCGTGCAAAAGGAATCCATGCGTACGCACGCGATAATGGCCAGACGCACACAGTTTTGACTGCATGCACCCGTGATGCATGTTGCCTTTGCCTATTTGGAACTGATCGAACTAAAAATTACACACATTATATCATGATGCGTTTAGTAGAATACGCACTGATGTCATTTGTGCGCAGAAAGTGCTGCATTTATCAATATACTACGAGCTGATGTCCACCTCCCGACTTTAGCTGATACAATATAGCTACTCCGCCACTATTCCCAACACACTAATAGCCTTCATCACTCTACCTTGATATAGACCTGGTCAAACATCAGATTTGCAATCAATCCTATACGTTGTAAATCAACACTGAATCCTTTTTGTTACTACCAATATTTTGGAAATATGTTACTTTTTTTAGTATAAAAGGAATTCTCTCATACTATAGAGAGGAAAAAGGGAAATGGTTAAATGGAGGTTTGTGGCCATTGTTGTCATTTGTGGCAGCAAATTTAATGCACCTGTGGCATGTCAGCCAAAACATGTTTAATTACAATCGCTGTGATAGCATATTATAACAATAAATAACAACGTTGCTACATGGGACAGTGTAAAAACTCCCATTCCTTTTATATTTATGTCTCACATGGATTTGTTATTTATCTCAAGTAAAATTTATATTGTATTCACCACAGATGCAATGGACATTAGAACTATATGCAGATGATAAGTTTGTGGTAGCATTAGATGGGATGCCAGAACTTAGTCCAAAAACAAAGATGATTTTCCATGTATTTAATCAACACAATGTTGTACCAGACCTACCTAATCCACTTGAGCCATTGACTTCTACAGCTTACTTCAGATATCTTAGGTAAGTAGACATTATCAGGCATGGCAAAAATTCATTTACAAATCTCATCACAGACTTTATATGGAGATTTTGTCATGGCCGTAATTCCGTACAGAATCTCAAGTTACAGATTCATTAACCCTAACCAGCCAGGCTATATGTTTTTGTGTGGAAACCGGGGGAGGGGGACAAAATTGTGTTCTCCAATATTATTTATGACATGACCAACGTTATGATTTGAAGCTGAATAAACTTTCATCTATATTTCTGCATCCTGAGTTTCATTTCTCTAAGTTTAATCATCTAAGTTTAATGACCACTCGGCTCAACGTTACCCTGTGGGAGGATTTCTGTTATCAAATAAACCCTCTTACATGCTTTCTCATTCTTTCCATTCACATTTGTATGATGCCTGGGGTACATTGTTTTGGTTATAATATTATTATTATTATCATCATTATTCTGTGGACTTCAATGTAAAATAGTGATACAGCAAAATGGATTTAAGTCTATAATTCTTTCATGGGTTATCATAAAACTTCACCAAATTATATTTGGGTTGATTTGTAATTAAACTTTTTAACTACTTTTGTAATGAAGTGTCTTGAAAAATCCACTTTGCAGTGAATAAATCCAAAGTGAACGAATTGTATCTTTCCTTTCAGAATGCCACCCCCAGAGAGTGCTTTGTGTCGTTATGGTATGCCATTCAGAGGGGGAACTACTCCAATTGTTAGATATCTGGCTGGAGTTGGAAGCTCTAGACTGGACTACTTGGATGATGTGGTGCCGTTTAGAGAGGTAAATACAGTTGTAATTTGAGACTATTTACTGTAAATGAGACTGTAGCATAGCTATAACATTATATCATGTCACCTTTAGAACATGTGAGTGTATTTATGTTAAGCAAACTAAGAGCTGTGTCCAACAAAAGCATGGGAGGTAGTATCATTCTATAAGTGGAATGGGCCCATGTCACATGTGAGGTCATCCTTACCCCTTGTGCGCATATGTGGCTGCGCAATACGTAAGCTCAACCTCACTGTGCTGAATTGTTGCTGGATATCTGTGAATTTTCAAGCATTCGCGATGAGCTGATCATAAGTGCGCCGCCGTGTGTTTAACGCTTTCCATGCGGCAGGTGTCTGCAGACAACATTCCAAAAGTTCACAAAATGTTTCAAAACATGTCCAAATTATTGAATTTCATTACCATATTTGGAATCACCATGAGAAATGCATTGAAATAAGTACAAACATGCCTCGTATTGGTTCAGTAATTCTTGAGATGGACTTTGAAAGTTGGGAAAGGGTTCTGAAAAATCTGTTTTGTAAATGGTAAAACTAATAGTAATAGCCGTGTGGAAAAGTGTTAACTGCGACCAGGAGGATTTGTGACGTTTGTCCACATTGGGGCAATGATGTCATATAACATGGGTATGTCTAAAAAGAATACTCTCATTCTCCAGGGTTGCACAAAGTGGAACACCGCTCCCGGGAAATAATGAGCAGAATTGGGGAAATAATGCCAAGTAGAAGAAAAAAATTATTGGGGAAAAGGGTGAAAAAAGATGAAGATAAAGAAATGCAACTTTGGGTTATGAGCTGTGGTTGCACAGGTATACTAATGCGTTTATTGTGTTTTTGCTTTTCCCCAGTGGCGGCGCTACAGGAGTGGCAAGGGGGCATTTCCCCCAAAATATGATTGTGCCCCACCTTCCTCTTTGCCCCCCCCCCCCCAAAAAAAAACCCCACACACACATAACACAAAAAAAACACAATTTAGTTAAAATTAGAAAAAACCGATAATTTTAGCATAAAAAGGCAATTTTGTTTCGCACTTCGCGCACATTTTCTTACTTTATTAGGTTATGCTTTTGAATAGGCCTAGTTCAAAAACATATCCAAACATGTCTTCGCAAAACAAAGAAATCTTAAGCAAGATGCAATTGACATTCAGCATTATGCTACAAAATTTCCGAATAAGTAGGAACCTAAAGTACACCTTTTAATTTTCTTTCCCAGTATTTCAGTTTTAATGGTCGTGTTTTTTATCGACGTGTCGAGTAGGCTATGCCAGGTGCGAATGAAACAATAATTGGTGTTAACGACATTTTGAAATCGGATTGTTCTGTATTTTATAAATGATCATACGTAATACATATCCCGAAATCTAATGAGACTATTTCTAAGATAAAGCCAGCCCGGGGCTGTAGATTTAGTTTGAGATTTAATTAACTGAAAGGCAATATCAGCTAATTATTAGTGTTACATTAGAAATGACCACAAGATTATTATATAGGTTTAAATCCACCAAGTAAACATATTTGTATGTGTCAATGAGTAAATGGTATGGACTCCATTTTGTTGGAAAATAAACATTATTCATTTTGATTTTCTCTAAATATGTCATTCACTCTCCTATTGCAACTGGTCCTTAAAGGTAGATGACCCGATTTTCAACTTGATGTTTTCTATTTAATATGAAAGGTCATCCTTAAAATTGTTGCATTCCAAAGTTTGAGTTGCATAACTCCAATGGTTCTACGGGGTGGGGCATTTCCCCCAAAATATGTTTGTGCCCCACCCCTTATTTCCCCCTCCCCCCCCCAAAAAAAACCCAACAACAACAACACCCCAACCATTTAGTTAAAATTAGAAAAAAGCGATAATTTTAGCATAAAAAGGCAAATTTTTCGTTCTTCGCACACATTTTCTTACTTTATTAGCGTAAATTTCATAATTTTAGCATAAAATGCCACAACAAAATGTGCACGCTTCGCGCACATCATAATCTTCATGCCCCCCCCCCCAAAAAAAAAAAATTCTTCCCAAATGTAAAATTATTACTAAAGTAGGTGGTACTGGTACATCTAAACAACACTATAGCTAACATATTGTAATCTGATTTTTATCAAACCTGTATTAAAGTGTAGGTGGGGAAATGTTAAGCTCAAAACCTTGCTCCTGGGGAAGAAACAACTTTGTGTAACCCTGTCATTCTCATTCTTTAACGCATTAGATCAAGTCTTATCCATTTAATCGGTTGATTTGACACTGTAATTTTTGAATTGTCCCAATTTCTGCTCTTTCTTTTAATTTTAACACAAAGTTTGTCCTACTATTTAACCCACTTTCACACACTTTTTTGGATTCAGAATTTTGTTTTTCCCCTGTGTTTTCATTCTAATGCCTGTATTTAATATCCAGTTTGGTGATCCTGATATTGCAGGTAAATTTTGTGTATAGAAACATATTCAGTGATCATTTCTACCTTCTTCATTCCTATTTCTTTTCCTGCAGGTGTATACCCCATGTGCACCGTGTATCCATGCCTGTGACACATATGTATGTGACATACGATGCGATAGAGCTAGCTACATACCTGTTACATTCACACTCTCAGATATCTATTTACCTATCAATGTGACTCTCAATCCTAATGGAACACAAGCATACTTCTTAAAAGGTATTTAATTTTTTGTCAATATTTTCATAAAATTGTTGATTAATATATTGTCCGAGTCTATTATATTATTGATTAATCAAGAAGATAGCAATGTATTTTGAAAGACCATGCCTCCAATTCAAAATATGAAGGAATTCTTTGTTTTTAGGTATTTATCCTGCAACTTCTACTTTATAAAGCCCTTCACAGTTAATCTTAGTTTTCTGTTTGAAGGACCTAAAACAAAAAAATGATAGCGCTCTGAAAGAAGTCCATCAAAGTATAAATTATTAATATTACATTGTGCAAAACAAAGAGCACTTAAAAGGGGCATTGAGAGATGTATCGATGTACTAAATGAGCAAATAACGTAAAGATAATCATCAACATAGCCCAAATCCAAAATGTCATACAATTCAGACATCGCCTTCATGCCAAATAAGCAAATAACGGCACTTCCGGGTTGAGATTTTCCGCGAAAGTCCGCACGAAAAAACCGATAGCATAACTTCCGAATTCAGAACCTAGTTTCTATATGATGATATCGGAACTAAGAAAATCATGAAATTTTATATGATAAACTGCGAATGTTGGTAAACTGTTTCAGATGGTAGTTAGTATATATGCTAAGTATGACTTTGATGCAAAAAATCTGATTTCCAGGATAAATGAGGGGGCACTCCCATACGTATCTCTCAATGCCCCTATAATCACTTTTGAAACTTTACTATACTACACACTTGTGTATAGCAGTATGTGCAAAGCATTTTCATTGATCAGAATCCACAATGGGTTGTGGATGTATAAATTATGGCAATTTTATATCATCCCACCTTTTGTTTCATTCAACAGTGCAAGCAGTGCTTGGAAACAGCGAAGTAGGGTTTTCTGTTTCCAGCGGGGTCTACCTGGATATAACCCCACCTACAAAGAAAGTCTTCTATTATATTGATGAAGCATTAGATCCCTATGAACCAGTGAAATACCAGTCTAGTAATAATACCATCAAGATTGGATTCAGTTTTGAAGATTCGCAGAGTCAGGTCAAGGTGAGTGGGTAGAAATTCAAGTGCAATAGACTGAGTACCTGTGTCCCTCTATATGGCCGCCATCTTTAAAAATGGTGGACCAAATTGGGGGACGCGTGGTCCCATTCTTTGGAATTCACTTTCAAAATTAATAAAAGAATCAACATCTGTGAACCATTTTCGAAACAAACTTAAGAAAAACATCATCCAAAAATATGAATAATTCGCTTTTTGAGCTCGTCCTTGTTTGTCTTGTCTTGTTTAAGCCGCTGTCAGATTTGTTTTATTCATGTACTAAATATGTAACATGTACTGTATTGTATTGTATTAAAGGGGTAAGCTATTTACAGGCCTTATTGGCTTTTCAGCCTACTCCTCCATACGCTTTTGTTGTTTTAAGTTTTACATTTTTGATGTAGTGTTGTTTTTATGGAAATAAATTTGATGATTGATTGATTGATTGATGACTGGGGAAAATAATGAATCCAAAAAGTGAGCGGAGATGAAGACAATTTTTGTCCCTTCTAACTATCCATATGTAAGTCTGCCCAACAACAACACCAAAGCGCCTGATTGGTCCAACTTAAAGTGCAGTACTTCTAATGATTGTCACACTGCATCGCGGGAGTGGGAGGTAAATCAGTTTGCCCCCCCCCCCCCCCCCCCCCCGCCCCGCATCACGCGGTAAAAAGCTGCGGAAAACCATTGGCGCAGAGTGATGATACACTAATAAGCTCATCTTTATTCATGAGTTGATCAGACTTCACATTGAGCACACTCGTAAGAGGCCGTGTGTAAATTGTGAAGATGGGAAGGATTCAATCTAGACTGCATCCCCTGTATCCCTCTATCAGTCTTCGCATTGAGCCCCCTCACAGGGGCTGTGTGTAAATTGTAAACATGGGAAGGGTTCAGTCTACAGGTTCCACATTTTGACCTATTCCATTTACTACCAGAAGATCTATACTGAGGTTAAACCAACCATTAAACCTGACATACAGCATGTTTTGATTAAGAGACCTGCTTTTTTCCTGTTGATAAATAGCCGGTTGTGAACTGGTTGCTAGCAGTGAACAATATGTTCACTGCAGAGAAAGTTCTAGCATATAAATAGATCATGCTTTACAGTAGTGTGTTATAGATGTGTTCAACTTTGATGCTCGATATGTCAATTTTCATAAACATTATTTACTAAAATATGTATCAATTATTTTGAAACATCCCGTATAATGACCATATTTGTAATTATTTATTTATTTTATTTTATGAATACATGCCAAGAATATATTGTCACTCCAAAATGCATGCCAAATATCTAAAGAGTAATTGTGTAGCGTTGTTATTTCAGGACACATAAGAGTCACAAAGGTTTCATTGTATTCTCTTCACTAGGAATGTATGTGGGCCATTGGTACAAGCAAAGGTGCAAAAGATCTCCAAGGTTTCACCAGTGTTGGTCAGGATGTCACAGGAAACAACACCGGGCTTGAAGGCATGTTGCAGAACGAACAGATGTATTATGTCACATTGAAATGCAAGAATGGGGCTGGACTAGAAGTTACAGTTGAAGAAGAAGGTTTGTATGTTTCCTTTCAAATATGTAGATTATGCCACAAAAAAACACCTGTTCTACGGGCAAACAATGTTATCTTCAGTAAACAATACAATACTACATATTGCTATCTTTCAAAAAATATTGAGAGGAGGGGGTAATTCACAACTATAATCACGGAACCTATATTTTGATTTTGTGTCATGTGTTTGTTGGCTTTGTGTTCACACTAAAGGTGGGTGATGTCATTTTGGCGTGTTTGTTTACTATTCTACATGAAGATGTATCATATATACAGTCTCATGCAACAATTTGAGATTAATTTCTCAAGCGTTTTTTATGATAATAGCAAAAATACACTGAACAGTACACAACAAACTTCTAAAGCGATACATCACCGTTGGAGAAAATTCACCACTTTTTCACTTGTAGTATCTAAAGAAAATCTCTTAGGCGACTAAAAAAGATTACCTTAAATGTCACCAAAATCTGCCAAAAAATGGGGTTTTTTTGTTGTAAAAAAAAGTGTGAAAATATTTATCTACAGATTTTCAGCAAAAAATCGGCTGATTTTACATGATTTGAGAAAAAAAAATCTTAAAAAAAAGAAGTTTTTTCTCCTCTCCTTAGGCCTAATATTTTGCAGAGGTAATGAGAATAATATGGACTTTCTTCTGATACCAACATTTCAAATTTGATGGGAAAAGTGAATTTGATCAGGTCACACAATTTTAATGTAACACTTTCCATGCGGGAGGCGTCTGCAGACGACATTCCAAAATTGCACAAAATGTTTCAAAAATGTTACAATTTTTAAATTTCATTACCATATTTGGAATCACCATGAAAAATGCATTGAAATAAATACAAACATGCCTAGTATTGGTTTAGCAATCCTTGAGTGAGATAAGCCTTGAAAGTTATGAAAGGTTTCTGAAAAATGATTCTTTAATCAAAAGTAAATAATTGTATTCTATTTATAAAAAATCAGAATGCTGAATAATTCCCTTCAAACAGTGTCACATATAAATACATAGGCCTTGATTTGCCACTCGTAAGTCTCTACCAAAAAAATTGAAAATATGTGTGGAACTTTGTTTAGTCTTTTATTATCTTCTTTTCACAGGTATTCTGGTTCAATTTGAAAAACCCAGTGTTGACGGAATGGAAGCAGAGGTGATGAATGCTGCCCCCTTTGACACAGCAGTACTCCCTCGATCTGCTATGAAAGCCATGGATCCTACAGCTACTGGTACCTGCTGGGTTCACAATGGAGATAACGCTATTAAAAGATTCAGTATGTATGCAGGGTTTTCTTTGTATGGGCCTAAAGGCATCCAACTTGACTTAGAATATGTGGTAGACTGGGTCCCAAACCGTCCTGCTATATATGGCCACCATCTTTAAAATGGTTGGCCAAATTGAGGGACTGGAAAAAAACATGTCAAAAAGTGTATGGCTCTTCATCAAAATTCATGAATTCTGCACACATGCATGTACCCAACAACAACATAAAACCAACTGATATTGGCCAGTTCAAACTGCAGTCCATTAAGAATCTGTCACACTGCGCGCCATTAAGCATAGAGTAATGTACCCCTTCATGATACAAAATAAGCATCAATGTGTAAAGGCCAGAGGCACAGTGTGGTGTGATAGTGGGTGATTTAGATCACTACTAATCATGCGGTGCTCATGTTTTTAGAACTGTTTGAATTCCAGTCTTCTCATTGAGCACCCTCAAAAAGGGTTGTGTGTAAATAGTGCAGATTCAGTCTAGGGGGACCCAGTCTACAGTCTAGGGGGTACCTTCCTACATGTCTGTTTTCAGCCATCACAGATATCCAATCCTGTGTCACATTTGACTAAAGGGCTGATCTGTCAGGATTTCTTGATCCATGCCCAGTCCATTTTGTTAGTTTTTTTGAGACATGCACATCGGACTCCCTGAACCAATGTCTAATAAATGTTGCCCTGCATCGCTGATCTTGTCTGAGATTTTAAATAGATTACCATACAGGTAGGTTCCTATAGTTCAATCAGTTCCAAATTGGTGAGATGTATGCATTTTTTTTATCTCTCCGTACACAATAGTAATCCTAGCGAACATACCCGATTTTGCCCATACACACACAAGTTTTGACCAGGTTTCAATATTTTTCTATTTAGAGGGCAAACAATAACACATTTTGCATACAAAAAGGATATTAAAAAAGTTGTTTTGAAAATGAGAATTTTGGTATGTAATCTATGGTATTGGGCATGATATGTCCTACATCCTATATAACCTTATCAGTTTAGGTAATTTATTTATTCAAATATATTATGCTATAATCCAAGCAAACAATTCCTGATCAATGTGCCACATTCGTGCACATGCTGTGTATGTATTAGGCACGAATGTATAAAAACATATATGCACTTGACTGTGTTGTACATGTGCATGCATAAGGGGGGAAAAGTTTGTTTCTACTAAGTAAGCCTGAAAAGTCAAATGCGAAATGCTTTTTGGGGAGGATTTTTGTTTCTCAAATTCATAGTGGAGATTCACTTGAAATGGTTTTATTTAGTCAAATCTGTGCATTTTTGTTACTCTTACGCTCGCTAAAATGTGATTTTCGCTGCGGATTTTCACTTTCGTGTTTGCCGTATGTGGCCAATCGCCATCTTGAAACATGTTGGACACAATATCGATAAAAGATGGCGCCCTAACCGTTTTTTCTATCATTCTTTTTGAATGCGCAAGAATTAAGCGTCTCAGTGAAATGCGCGCACACTACTGGAAACAAACTTGTTTTTGTTTTTTTGGCCTGAGATAAAATACAGGTGGGTGGTTGTTAAATATCTACGTCATTTTTACATCTCAGAATACTGTATCGGTAGCTCAGCTAAGATCGAAGATGACATCGTACCTTGTACTGTAGTGAGTCACACATCGGGGTGTGTAGAGATCGCCAATGGAAATTTTAAAGTGACATCGGATGGGAAGGTGGAAACCTACAGACTATCAGACTTTAGGATTGTTGACCACAAGAGGCCAAATCCTAAGACAAGCAAATTTCACATGGAACCCGGCAAGTAAGTAATGACGATCATTATAAGTCGCCCTTTATTGTAATGAAAGACATACTTTGTGCTGATGAGTCAGGACTCAACGTGAGTAACCAAGTTTACCAAAACAGAAATGGCTGGAGTTCAATTACACCTCTTACATTATGTTCAAAAATGTTATGATGGTTATAGGTGGTTTTCATGGTTGATTTACTTCAAAGTGTAGCCTTTTAAGAAGAAAGAAAGGAATTAATCCTAACTCCTGATAGCTAATTATCAGATTGTCAAATGGAATTATTAAATTAGTATTACTTGATTACAAGAAGTTTGAAGCTGGTATTTTAGCAAAATTGGGTTTTGTTGTTGTTTGATAATAGAAAGATGGGTAATTAGCGCATTTTAAGGTATAGTACAAGTTGGATCTCATGTAGTTACTTAAAATCATAAGAAATTTGAGAGGAAAACAAATCTCCTGCAAAGTTATAAAAATGCAGGTACAACCTTATAGCATTGAAGGGACAAATTATAACAAGCTCGTTATCATATTGTCATTTTATTCAGGTGCTTACATCATACAATGAAGGCTTGCAATGGTGCCCAGCTCTGTACAGTATTTAGTACTGTGACTACTACAGTTGTTGGTAAGATTATTGGGTTATACAAAATTCCTTCTAGTCCAAAACTCAGTGTTGAGAATCCAAATTATTATAGTGTACAATTTGCGGATCAAATTTGAATCAAATTGAGTATAGGTTAGTAAGTACTAACATATAACAATATACTATGAAGCTAAATATCTTGAAGGTTTTCATTGACCGTTCAATTTTTGGCAGCAATATCTATTCCTGTTTAATATTTGTTATGCGTTATTTCTGTTGCTATTAGGACACTTCTTTTATCTCTTTTTCCTCAATTATTTCACCTCCCAACCCCCCCCCCCCCACCACTTGCCTTCCCTTATACATCCCACTCACCATATGTTAACACTCACAGTATTACCTTTATTCATCAGGTAATGGTAATAAAATGAAGACATCAAGAGATGGCCGAGATGTAGCTGCAAATGGTGTCTTATCTGAAAGACGGAGGAAGCGAGCAGATGGAGCACCACAATTTGATATGAGTATCAGAACCACTGGAGGTAGGGATAAAATAATTAGGCAAACAAAATTATTGTGTCGCCCTCCTCATCAGCGACCGATCCTAAAATCTCAAAAATCTTCAAGAAACTCAAATGTTTCTTATCAACTAACCTTTCAGGGTGTATCAATTTCGTGGTTCATAACTTTAGGGTAAGGGATATATTTGGATGTAAAGATTCTTTTTTCAATTGAAAGCCTATGTTAAAGGAAATGTTTAAATGCCCATAACTTGTTAAATATCCACATTGTTTTTGTATAAACTATACATGCACGATAATGTTGATGTAAAAAGTGCATTTTAGTTGTAATTGTTCACTTTTTAAAAATTAACTTGGCTCCTGGTCTTGGAAAAGCGGCTCCTGGTCCTCTCCAAAATTTGAGGACCAGGAGCCGCTTTTTCCAGATATTCGGCTCCTGGTCCATTTTGACTTTTAACAAAAGGCTTGGTAGTGCTGCGACAGCATCCTCTACACAAAATGTATTGTGATTACTTCTGTTTTGGTAGTACTGGTAGTAACTTAGGATACTTGAAATATGAACGATTGGTCCTTGAAAAGTCCTTAAATTTGAAAGAGAGTTGCCTGCACGCACCCTGCATATATATGCTGATTTATTTTTTGCTAATTATGCTCAGAGCAACTTATATACTACATAAATTCAATGCAGCCTGTCTGTCTTTTTCCCATTCATCTTGTAGGCTTACAGATTGGTCAGTCCCTCATGGTTGGAGTGTTGGCAACAGAAGATTTACAACGAGTATTTGTCTCTGATATGACTGAGGAATATAAATCTTACATCTCTAATCCCGAGTTCTCCTTACCAGAATTTGTGTCCAGAGAGCTACAGAATAGGTAAGCATATGCCATATTTTCCCTATTGATCTGATACTTGTCATTTCAAGTTATTCGGTAATCAAGAACTTGCTGAGCAAATAGCATTGCTTCACGTAATCTTCACCCCAACTACTTCCAGAAATATATTTGCTATTAAGTCTAAGGGGAAGATATAGAATAAAAGGAGGCGAGAGGTAAAACGATCAGGCTACTCTATGCCACAATAGAATTGATTCTCATATATGGTGCTACATGATGGGTAAAGTGCAAATAGTTTTGGATGGATGTTGCACAAGTCTTTAACAACTACAAAAAAACACTCAATTATGCATGGCACTAAAATCACACACACCAGTAATGTAGAAATGTGTGGCAAGTTATACTACCAATATCTAAAAGGTTGAAATGCAAAAGGTTTTGATAAGCTCGGTTAAAATAAAATACCCATGTAACAAAGACTAAGATCACCAAAAGATATGCTATGAAGCTAAAGCGTCAATCTAGTTTAAAAAGATTTCTGATTGTAACGTCATGTAATTTGTAAGATTCTTCATTTTAAGTTATGCCACCAACTTTTAAATTGAAAAATAATCACAAACTACAAGATAAGCTGAGTACCCCAAAGCAAGGGACAACAGTTTAGGGAGGGGCTTTATGGTGCCATCTATTTCTAACTGAATTGAGAGGAGGGTGATCAATGTATGAATGTTTTATTTCCTATATATACACAGGGTTACAGATTTCTTGTTACCGAGCTTCTATGTGAGTGTGTTGGGTCAGCTTCCACTTGTTGATGTCATGGTGATTGATATAGCAATTAATGATAACCAGGGCAACGGAGATAGGCCAGGACTACTGTACTGGGAACCAGGTATGGTGGATATGGGATCCATAGATATGTAGATACACCTAACACAAAAGTTCCTGACCAGATGATGACATTAAGCAAGCAAATTTCTTTACCATAATTTGATGCCTCAATCATAACATTGATTTATTCCCCTTTAAGTTATGGTGTTTCAAACGACCACACTTAACGGAAAAAAGTTGTAGTAAAACATTTTCTTATGATGATTTACATAACATAATCTAACAGCACATTGTTTGTTTTTTGTGAAACATTAAAAAGTGAACAATATTTTTATATCTCCAGATCTTAACGAGTGGAAGGATGCTAGTTTAACCTGTGGCATTGATTCTACTAGAAGCTATAGCTCCACAACAAGAGTGCTTACTGTTGAGGTAAAAAAATGAACAACATTTTGGAATTTTGTGTAATTGTATAAAAGCTCCATTAAACAAATGAACATTATTTTGTCATGCTATATGAAACAAATATTTGTCTGTGTATGAGACAAAATAATTGAAATGTTTCGACCAGGTTCTAATTTCTGCGCTAACAATAAAAAATAAAGTTGGGTTTTTCAACAACTTTGTCTTTTTGGTTGTAATTAGAAATGTAATAAATGTAAATGATGTTACTAAACCTTTGATATATTTCTATTTTCTTTTGAAGTAAATGCTTATGTTTTACTCTAATCATCTATGAATATTCCTTACACAAGTCATCAACATTAGGATTACAGTAAATGAACAATCTCAATTTGTGATAAATGAACCAATCAATTTCAAATCTAGAGGAAAAGGACAAATCAAAATAACCTTTGACTAATTATTCTTTTCAAGGTATGTCACACAAGAGGAGAGTATCCAACCAGCTCGTCCAGCACCTTCTTTGACCAAGAGACCCAGTTTCTTGTAGTGTTTACAACTGATACCATAGACAATGACTCTCCATACGTCACTAATTTACCGTCAGGATTGACCATAGAGCAAGATGGAGGTTAGTTGTGCAATATAACAATTTATCTGCATAGTGATAATATAGTATCTTATCTTTATTAGGTGTAATTATTACTGTAATTTCATTGGTTAAAATGTGAGAAATCTGATCCATATCGTGTAAACATGAAAGCCAGCTTAAACACACGATATAATCCATATCAACGCTTGATTGCGTTTGTGATTGGTACGCTGTTACGTGTAAAGCAGTCGCATTGTGTCTATGTAAGAGTTTGTTGGAATCCATAATATTTTGGGGTTACTGTGTTGGTTTGGCAGCAAATAATTATAGTGTATGCACATTGAGAAGACCTGGCTAGAAGTTAAAGTTTAATAGTTAACTTGCGTTTTAAATACCATTATTTTTTCTATCTGGGCCTCTTTACTAAATGATACATTTGTTATCCCCTGCATGTTCACACTATATGGAAAATACCTATGGTTTGGTGCCATATCACATTCGACCTTCGGCCTTATGTGATACTAACATGACAAACCATAAGTATTTTCCATATTGTGTGAATTTACAGGGGATAACTATAATAATATGTGTTTTATGACTGACTTGTTATGTTTTATTAATTTCATTTGAGCATTGAGCTGCATGAGATCACAAAAAGTCACAACACAATCACAATTATAATCACAATTGACTATTTTGATCAAGGATACTCAATTGCACATATACAACTTCATGTTTAAGTTTTTTTTCCTTCTTTAAATTTCTGATGGGTGGATGTTATTTGGGGATAACTATCTCAAAATGTTGTCTCCATCAAAAAGTTAGAAAAAGAACCATGTGAATGTGTTTGTGTAAACTAATTTAAGAGGGTGGTTAAAGTTATCCTGAAGTAGTTGAAATTTGAAAATACCTTGCTATTTATGTCTGAATCACTCCACTGTTGGAGCTTTAGCAAATCTATTTTTACACCAAACCAGTCCTGCTAATACAAATTCGAGACAAATTGTACTATGCATCAATAACATGGTAGAATAAAGTGTCCCTTAGCAACCATAGGATGCACTTTATTCTGTCAAAGATTTGTTGCATACAATGTATAATGTACTATCCTTCCCAAATTAGTTTATGGATGCAATTTTCAAATGCAATTTGAGATTCGAGATTACATTATTTCAAATGGACATTTGAAAATTGGGGTTCTTGTGTCCTATTTTCACATTTGAATTCCACATTCATAATTCCACAATGAGTATTCCCTTATCTGATGCACAGGAACCTTGATGTACAGCCTTACTGGTGATGATCCCAATGGAGATACATTCACATTCTCTCTTGACCTGTCTAGTAGTCAACTATATGGTACAGCGACCCTTGACCCAGATGGCTCATTTACATATGTACCATGTACAGGCTGCTCGGGAATCGATACAATTGATATTCTCCGTAAGTATTCAAATATATGTAATTGATGTTTTTATTATTGTTTTGGGAAAACGTTGCTAAAAGTAAATGTTTCAGGACAACTACCAGACTTCCATCTCACTACTTCAATGCAATGTGTTAACAAAATACTTGTACCTGATTGGTCTGCACAGCTATTCCAACAAACCTCCCTTCTGCCAAAACATCAAATGCTGAGATAAACATGGAGGAAAAGCAATTCAAAACTGACAAAATCAGTTGAAGTTCAGTTTTATCATACAATATCAGTTCCATAACAAGAATTCTGACGATGATTTGAAATTCCTTTTGATTAATAATTGGGAGTAGTGCCCTTGATTCACAATGGCTCTTGACACTCCAGTGCCTTACATAGCCATTTTGATGTTGTCTAATTGAAGCCTCAAGGTGCTGGCAGTATAAATGAGCTCAGATTTCCCTGGTTTTATTCTTCCATGTTTCTCCGTCCATTGATCTAGTGATAGTTTCTCTCTCTGCTCTTTTATTGATCATATGAAATAACAACAGTAAAGCGATTAATCCAAACATATCATTGTTAACATTACGACAATTTTATTTTGTATACAGTTACTGAACAAGGCACGGCCCCAGGTGTTACCCCACTCTCCGGGACAGAAAGTTTCAACATACTGGTAACCTATGGCAATGGTAATCCAGTAGCATTTGCTGCTCAATATGCACAACTTGTATCTGGACCGGTAAGTATACATTCATAATCCTAGTCCATATCAAAAATAAACATATACCAATCTGTAAAGTTTTAGGCTTCCTCACTTTGAAATAGTTACCCAAAATATTAGCTCAAAGTAATTCACTGGATTCAAATTGTTTATAAACTGTACACATTTTTCGCTTCAAATTTGATCCAGAAACAAAAGCACAATCATCTCAGGTAAAGATGTTTGTGCAAAGACTGCAAACATTAGTAAAATTATCTATATGTTATATCAATGACCCTTTTGTATTAACATTTTTCTTTTTGACATGGATCAAATAAAAAAAATTGTCTACCATGTACCATCAAAATATCTTTAAAAATAGTTTCTGAATATTAAAATTTTGTAATTTTGATAACATATTTGTAAAATTATAGTTAAAAATTGTGTCAAATGGTATTGTGATGGTACTTTTTTCCCTTTTGGGATATTTCTTATATTCATGGATAAAACCTTACATTTTCTGGCAGCACATCCCTACTATAGTTTAATCAGTTACAAATGTAGAAGCCTTCTTACAGCAGCAAATGAATACAGAAGGAAGCAGGCACGCATTAGGGCAACAAGCGCATACTTACTTTACTTTACTTTCGTCGACCTCGGTCGGAAGCCATGATGAATTTTCGCCAGTTCACTCTGTCCTGCATTAGATTGCGTAGCTCTTGCTGGTTGATGCCAGCATCTTTATTAAGCAGCGTGGGGTATGTCAACCTTGGTCTCCCTTGAGTATGTTGGCCTTGAGTTGGGGTCCAGAAGACTAGTTGAGACACTGGTTCATTCAGCCTTCTTACACAGTGGGCAGCAAAATTGAGGCGTCGACGCTGAACAATTTCTGATATTTTTGGTAGCCCTGCATAGATTTCCTCTCTTGTGGGATGATCCTTCCAGTTGAGGTTTAATACCATCATTAGTAGTCTGGTATAGCAGCCGTCAAGTCTTGCCTCAAGTCTGTTTGTTAATGTCCACCCTTCTGCGCCATAAAGTAGAATGCTTTCTACAGCAGCACGGAAGAAGCTGATCTTCAAGGAGGCTGACAGATTAGATTTCCAGAGGGTGCGCATCTTGTTGCAAGCTTTCCAGGCAAGGGCCTTGCGGATTTTAAAATCTCTTTCAGATTCGTCTAACCATGAACCAAGGTAGTGGAAGTCATTGACCTGATCTAGGTGGTTCCCATCAATGGTGTTCAGTCCTTTGATGTGGTAGGTCATGAATTTGGTTTTTGTTGCATTCATCTGGAGACCGACTGTTGCAACAGCACTTTCCACACGAGAGAGTAAGTTCTGGGCTTGTTGAAGCGTGTCAGATAGCAAGGCAATGTCGTCTGCGAAGTCTAGGTCTGTTAGGATTTTAGCAGGGTGTCTCTGGCTACGTCTGGGTGTTACTATAAAGCCCAGCGTGTCTTTGTCTTCACCAATTGACATCCTCATGACATAGTCCAGGACAATTATGAACAGATATGGTGCCAGTGTGTCTCCCTGGAGCATTCCTGCAAGAATTTCAAATGCATCAGTTTCGCCATCTGGTGATATAACTACCGCTTGTGTGTTGCTGTACATTATGTCAATCGCTTTAACAATGCCGTCTGGGATACCGTATGCTCTAAGGATCTTGAGCAGAATGCGGTTGAGTATCAAGCGCATAGCATGCAACCAAAACTGTGTGTGTGGCCATAATCAGGCTTGTATGCTTGGATTATTTTGTGCGCAGAGAGATAAAAACCAAATATTTCTCTCCAATTTGGAACTGATTAAACTATCAATCAAATTAAAGTATCCCCTGATGAACAAAACTCCTGATTTAGTACTGAATGACCCATGAATCACTCTATATATATGTCTAATTTGTTTTTATTACTTTTCTGGTTTAATTCTTGTACAGATTCTTGTAGATGAGAATTCAGCTGATTTAGCCTCGCCTTACCGTGTCAGCTTTGACTTGGGAGCCTTTGATTCTCAAAAGGATGATGTTTTAACCATAGAGATAGAGCTACCCAGTCATGGCTCAGCTGTTATGGGACCACAAATAAGAGCTGTTCCCCCTATTTATCGTGATTGTGATGTGGACTTGGAGACAACAGGAGGGATACCGTGTGATCTGGCATTACCTAACAGCAAGGCAAGTGTATAAAGAGACAAATAGATCCTTTAACACTTTCCACACAGCTATTATGTTACCATATACAAAACAGATTTGTCAGAAACCTTTTCCAACTTTCAAAGTCTATCTCAAGATTAAATGAACCAAAACTAGGCATATTTGTACATATTTCTATTCATTTCACATGGTGATTCCAAATATGGTAATGAAATTCAACATTTTTGACATTTTTGAAACATTTTGTGAAATTTTGGAATGTCGTCTGCAAAGACGCCTGCCGCGTGGAAACTGTTAAGCAGGATTTTATGGGAGGAGATCAGCAAATGTATGTGAATAATCCACAGTCTTGGCTTGGGTAAATAATGCTAATTACAATATTGGACTAAAAACCATGGATATAATTGCACATTAGATGTCTTCTTTCATTCTCACCAAGCAATGATGTTTATTTTCAAATCATACTATCTGTTGGCAACATTGAGTTATGTAACAGGAAATTTGTTTCAATTGTCCAAGTAAGTGACCACTATTTAAACTAGGAGTTGGAGAAATGTAAATCTGTATACACAATTTTCATACCCCCTTTTTTGTTGCCAATTAAAAAATGTCCCCTACCATTTTTGGCCTCCAACACAATCAAGAACAAGATATGTGATTCCCCTCCTCTTCAATTCCTCTACTCTCTCGGCATAATGATTGATCACTCCCTTGTTAATTTTTGTCATTTTGACAGAGTGACTACAGTTGGGTGATGACCACATTGACCTACCAGCCAGACAATGGTTATTCTGGTTTAGATTCTGTCAATGTGATCGCCAAGGACAACAATGGGGCATTGTCACAACTGATCATTGTTTCTATTGATGTTGTCAGTCAAAGTAAGGCATATTTGCTTATTATGCATATTCTACTTTATTTGATTGTTTTAGAAGA
This sequence comes from Ophiura sarsii, assembly GCA_035610835.1. Lineage (NCBI taxonomy): Eukaryota > Metazoa > Echinodermata > Ophiuroidea > Amphilepidida > Ophiuridae > Ophiura > Ophiura sarsii. The sequence continues at coordinate 45,003,993 of CM069442.1, forward strand.
GACACCCCATTTCAGTAATTTTGCAGTGATAGATCTTAATTCCAAAAAACTTGGTCAAACATTTTGAGACCATAATATAGTGTTTTTGCTGTTTTCCCATTCCAGTAATTTTGCCATGGAGGATCAAAAGGTTGCTTCAAATATCTCTTTTTTTCTGTGGGTTGTCAGACTGTAACTGTGTTTCTGCCATGTTGGTACTATCAATCATATGTACCCTTAATTCTGCCATGCCTTCTGATCCATGAGAAAGGATTGTAATTTGTCAGTAGCAGGAAAAACCACCTATATTGTAATTGTCTCTTGAAATCACCTGGCGATTGCATCAGCATGTTTCCATAGATATGTTTAGGGACTCATGACAAATTGATTTTCATAATTTTTTACTAACTGCATAGGCATCTTAATTCAACATATTTGTTTTCCTGATAACTTAAAATGATTCAGAGTGCTCTGAATAGGTTCTTTATCTAAAGGCATACACATTTTCAGGGTTTTTGTTATCCAGATATCCACTCTCTCTTTTTAATAGCAGCTTGTTTTGGTTTTGCCTTTTTTTGCCCCTCCCCTATACGCTACTTGCACGCAATCACCATTTTAAAATGATAGCGAGGCGCTCCCCTCAGGGCGCGTGCCCAACCACGTTGTGCGATGCACAAACTGCATGAAACCATGACGCAGTGTGGTAGTGCGTGGTGAGGGGAGAGCCTCACTTTCAATGGTTCCATCTGTATACCATGCATGCAAGTAACGTATTAGGTTAATCCCGAATGCCTGACCTATGGAAAATACATGTTGTTAAGACCTTGCATAGGTTATTTCTTATCACCATAGTATTTACTTCTGTACTAATATGTGACCACATCAAAAAATACCTAATCTTGTCGGTGTTTCTAGTTTCTAGATATGAAGTAAAATGGCTAAATTTCAATTTTGAGGTATTATTTAAAGCTTGATTTTTGCATGTTTGATGATGTTAAAATCAAACATTGGATAAAAAACCAAGAGGTATGTTTTGATATTATCATTTGCACTCTTTCAGCTACATTTGCATGGGAAGAAACCAGCTATTCCTTGTTTGAGTTTGATGGATCCATTCCAGTGACCATCCTAAGGAGCGGACATCTAAGACGGACAAGCACCATTGGTGAGATCATTTATTTTACTCAAATATTTCTCATAGTGTTTGCCTTGGCAGGAGCCTGTATTCTAATAATATGTATTTGCTGCAAGAAACCTGAATGAACACCATATGAAATGATGTTGAAATTGACCTGCTTACTGTGTAAATAAAAGCAATACAGATTTTTTTAAGAGTACCCATAATTATACTGAAATTGGAAATTGGAAAAAAGGGATCCTTCTCATACGATATTGGCTCAATAATTTGTTTTTGTTAAAACAACTAGATATATCGACATGCGCAGATTTGATTCTGATCCATTCGGCTATCTTGAGCTGAGGCTTTGAATATATAGATGACAGCAATGTTTATCAACAAACGCAACGGTCGAAGGGACTGGACTGTCGATACACTATGCTTGAGGGAACAGCATATAACCACAACACTGTCCACTTTGCCTCATTGCCTTTTATAATGCTTTGGCGCAAATTTTAAAAGCGTGGGTCCTAACAAAACAGGATGCACGCGCAAACCGCCGGGCAAAGAACAATGGCAACTGCCGACCAAATGCCCGGTGTGATGTCACCTTTCACCCCATCTATATGCCAGCTATTTAATGAATACACATGATGTAATTCTAAATATGCTTTAGCATCACAGCCTTATGGAAGCATAGATAATCCTTGTTAACCATTGTCTCTCTCACCAACTTTATTCAGACGTATCAACCATGGATATGGAGGCTGTCTCAAGTGGCTTGGACAAAGACTACTATGAGTACCAAACCACGCTAACCTTTGGAATTGATGAGGCTGAAAAGACTGTAAACATCAACATCTATGATGATGATGAATTGGAACTTGTCCCTGAGACTTTCAAAGTAGTGTTATCCAGGGCTGTCAATGGTCATATTGATGGACCCACAGATACGACAGTAACTCTGCATGATGATGAATGTGAGTAATAAAGGTTAAGTGGAAAAGGTGTACAGTATGTCCCAATAAAGTGTATAATGAAGTTACAACAAGGCATTTTATTCTACCATTCACTGGATGCATGCCTGATGCCTGGTTGAGTTAGTTTTTTGTAGATCATATGAAATTGTTATATGTTCCTGCAATATCAGAATCGGCAAACAGCAGGTTTTTGATTTGTGTTATACTCTAATCAAATGATTCTCAATTGGATATACTTGTAGATGTACTAGATATACACAAGCACTGTAACGCAATCAAGTGGGCATAGGTTTTTTGGTTCACTTCTTATATGCATTGGTACGCACAATATGAAAGCACATTTTGGAAAATAGTACAGGTCAACACTGTATAGGTACTGTATAGGTACATAGTACTTTTTCAATATGGTTTAATATTCTTATATTTAACATAGATCCAGAAAAGATGAAAGTATCTTTCTAAATGAATGACAAAAGTGCACCAATAATAAAGTTTGCAGAAATTGTGGGCCATGCTGTTTCTTAAAGTTAACATATTTGTGCATTTGTTTTACAATACAAACAGCAATTTACGAGGTCAAATCCGAATCATACATGGTAGCTGAGACCGCTGGTAGTGTAGACGTGTATGTAAAGAGAACAGGCTACTTGGGTATTGAAGGATCAGTCAGTAAGTATTATACCAATATTTAGGGATTAGTCAGTAAGAACATGGTTGCTGAGATTAATAAGACTGCAAATGTGAATGTCAGCAAACCTGACTAATTGGATATTTCTTCTTTCTCAACATTTCTTGTACATAACATAAATTGAGCAAGATTTTATGTTGCAGCCACCCTGAACCTAATTGCAGAGCCTAAAAACCAGTGGCAAGCCATTAACTACTAACATCCGACATTAACACTCTCAATCAAATGTAATGGCTTATCTATCTAGATTACATGATTCAGTAATCTAGATTGAGTAACATCCTTCATTAAATATTTCCTTTCAAAGGAGGACTGTCATACCTGAGAAATACTATATCTAGTATTTCAATCTATCTTCATGGTTGATTGCATCAAATATTTTGATTAACACATGGTTTCTTGATATTTTATTATTCAAAATGTGTATAGCTCTGCAGATGAGAAGTGTCACAGCGTCGTCTGCTGATTACATCCGTACGCAGCCTACAATTGTGTTTGCTGTAGACCAAACAGAAGGTTATGCTACTATTGAAATCATAGAGGATGAGGAAGAAGAGGAAGCGGAGGTTTTTACTGTATCATTGCTAATGGCAACTAGTGGATTTATAGTGCATCCTATGGAAGCAGAAATTACTATTGTGAACTCAGGTATGTATTGTATTGAGGTGGTAAACACTCGCTAAGTCATTTGGTATAGAGGAACACACTCATTTTGCTGAGAAACTCAGATTTTGAGTTTTTGTTTTGCTTTCCTTTATAGTTACTAACAACCTGAAGGATAAAATATGTGATTTTGGACTTTTGTAATATCTTATGTAGTCTCTCAACATCCCCAAAAGAATAAGCTCAATGTTGAATCATATTCCAATGCATTTCTAACCCATTTTAACATGTTGAGTATTTTACCCAATTGATCAAACAACTTGGACGTATCAGCCAAGTTAATGTTATGAATTTTGAAAGTCATGGAAATGTTCAGATTTAGGTATTTCCCCTTTTATAGCGTGTTGGTAAAAATATACCAGAAATTTACATATCATGTTGTATTTCATAGTTTTGAAGTCAATGAAAACAATTTGAAAAAGAAAGATATTTTGATATTACTGAATAGGCATTTACTATCAGATCTATCAGAAGAGACAAATCATTCTTGTTTTTAGCAACCTGCTGTCCTTTAGGAAATGTAGAATGTAAGCTTGTTAAATAATTTTAATTTCACCCTTTGTACATTTTCATTTCTTTCAGTGCCTGATACATCTGGGCAAGGAACAGGTAACTATAAAATAACCATTTAATATATGCATCATTTGCATATGTACACATTTTTAATGCTAATTTTAATGGTACATTTATAAACAATGTAAATTTCAATCATACTAACTCGGACTCGGAGATATATCCCATACTTCACACATCACAGGTTCCATAGATTATTGTATTGAAAATGTGGCATACATTTAGATCTCATTTACGTATAATATCAAAGTACAATAATCATAGCATCACTGATATTGTAGGATCAGTGCTACAACATTCACAATAACCCCTTCATTAAGTGTGTGAGAGTTTGTATGTCCCCCGCTTTGGGTAATATATAAGCATGCATAAAGTAGTACTAAGACTAGTCAACAATACACTGATATTACCATCTCAATGAAACAGCATCTAGGCCAATCAAATTTAAAACACTTTATGTTGTTGTTGAAGAATTCAGTGAAATATGATATAAAAACCTTTTAGCATCTTGGCCTAATAATTCTGAATAAAAATTATATTTGTTTAGAGAATTCAGTAAAATATCATGATATGAATCCTTAATTCTCATTTTGTATTTATTATTTTCAGCATCAAGTTTCAGCTCAACCATCACTCTGTCCGATGCTTTGTTCTTCCCTGATTTGGCGGATAGCAATTCAGCTTCATATTCACAGTTAGCAGAACAGTTTGAGATAGCCTTGAATTCCCTGTTTAGTGACGTTACTGGGCAGCAGTTAATAACTGTGGAAGGGTTTAGGTGAGTAGTGTGATAGTGTTACTGTATAGGTAACATATTGTATGTAGGATTCTATTGGATACAGGGTGTAGTGTAGCATAGCTTATACTCTATTTATCTGCCTCTGTACAGTGATATCAGAGCATTCTTGTAACCACACCTTATTCTTTTGCACTGTCATATGCACATGATCACAGGTATATCCAGAAACTTGAGTGAACATGCTGCATAGATCATTCAAATATGCTCTGACATAAGGTATTTCCAGAAATGTGCACAACTGCATAGATCATTCAAATACGCTCGGACATAACTTCATAGAGGTAGACGAATTAAATACATTAAAGTGTACTGCTGCATTTACACCTATACAGTTTTTTTACTTACCACATATCCAGGGTGAAATACACTTCACTTGAAAAACGTTGGAAATTACATTATTTTATTACTATTCAAAGACAAATTTTGTCCATTGAAAAAAATCTTGAATTCATGTCTGCATATTCCCTATAAGACCCATTAGGAAATTGGTCATGTATTTATGTATTTATGTATGCAGCCATCATGTAATAATAACTCCTTGGCCTTATGGGGTCTCAAGTTACCATGGTTACAGAATTATTTGTTTATATCCCAGGACACAGCATCTGATGCATTTAAACCATAAAGGTCTAATGATGTAATAAACGTTGATAATTGATTTGTTCAGAAATATCCAAATAAAATAAAATGTTCTTGTATACACATTTTTGGAATAGTTTCACATTTAAGAATATATTTTTCTTTTTGGGAAAACATTAACATTTCTAATTATCACAAACATTGTTTAATCACCATATTTCTAGTGCAACTGCAAATGGAAACATAGAAGTGAACTTTAACCTTGCCTCGATTGGTAATACGGACGAGGCAGCTCTCCTCCAAGCCATCAATGATGCTCTAGCTACGGGTCTACTGGGTGCATTTGCTGTTGAACCAGAAGTTGTATTGGAGCCTGAGGAACCACAATTAGGTACATGGATTTGCTTATTTATTTGTTCCAATGTCAATAAACAAATTGGGTGTTTCATTGACCATTTCAAAACTCACAAACTTTCTGGAATACGGTTTTGGTTTGATTGGCAAATTCTAAATTGTAGCTCCTTGAAGAAAGTGGGTTATGTTTGCCGTGAACAAGGGCAAGAAGAATTATGGGTATTTTGTTTCAATCTACACAACCAGAAAAAATTAACATTGACTACATTCATTAATTTTGAGACCAATGCTCTAAATGTATTTATTTTTCCATGTACAAAGTAATGGTCACAGTAGAATCAAATATTATTATTGGGTTGATTGAGTCCTGCTAATTTGTTTTACAAATGCCAATTTTACAAAATGAAACCAATCTGGCTGTTACTTTGTTTTACTTAGCACACAGCAAAGGCAAGAGGACATATCAGAGATTTAAGAACATGATGAAATTTATGTTTTCCAATGTCTTGATTGAATTTGCAGTGTAATGGTAGCCAAACAAATTACAACACTTAATAAAAGAAGGAAGGAGTAATCACACTTTGTTCAAATTCTCATATTCTATTACTATTTATTTTTTACTTCTTTTATTTTTTGTATCCTCTGCTAGTCTCTATCCAGCAAACATCTATATCTCTACCGGGTGTGGAGTACAATGCTGCCTTGGCTAATACAGACTCGACAGAATTCATGGAATTAGCGGAGCAAATCCAACAGGCATTAGAAAACATTTACACAGATGTTGCAGGAGAACAACATGTCACAGTTGTACAGTTTGTGTAAGTATTACACTTTAATAAGCTCAGGATTGTTCTCTTATTAACAATATTAATATTGAGTGATGGATTCTATGCTAAAATATAACAAAGTATGTATGTGAAGAATATTGAAAAAAAATTGCTCTCTACTTCAACGAAGATATTGAAAAATGTACATAATTATGGCACAATTCAAAAAACAAATTTACCTTATCTGCACCTATAGATAGTGGCTCAGAAAGAAATGTGGAAAATTGTTTAATCAAAGTATATAAATGTTTATCATATTTAATATATAACTATTGCTTTCACATCTTATTGTTTGCACAGCCCAAATGAATCTGGTGGTATAGATGTACAATTTGAATTGTTGTCAATAGACAATGTCGATAAGGATGCTTTACTGATGGTAATACAAGATGCAGTTGACAGCGGACAGCTTGGAGACTTTTCTGTCACACCTGGAGAAGTTGTGTTAGAACCTGGTGAAGGTAGGTCAACTTCAATTATAATTGGACTGTATTTACAGTAGTTGAAAGAAGACCTTTTCGGTAATCGCTCATCTCTATATGTTTACCTTAATTTAGGGTATAGAATCTACACTATGGAGCATATTTTTATAATCTAGCATATAAAAACCTCAGATACTTTACCCTGACTGTGACCCAAATTGACATCTCGGAACCTCAATCCTAACCCATCCAGATAACGTTTGCGCCAGAATAGTGTGATCTTATATTACAAATGATACATTATTTCTATTTCTCAAAAAAGCAAACAGTTACAGAACAAATAGGTGTAATTGCAGATGCAAATTATACCAATTTCTCATGAAATAAATGTAATTGCAAATAAGTAGTGTACAAAGGTCATGTCTCAAAACACGAAACACCAGTTACAAATAATACATACATTCTTAACACCATAAAAAAGAAAGTCTTCACTTGGTCTTCACTTAAATGGACCCTATTAAACTGCGCCAACACGGAACTCTGACATGAAGCCCAAGGGGCTCACACCAATCCTTCACTTAAATGGACCCTATTGAACTGCGCCAACACGGAACTCTGACATGAAGCCCAAGGGGCTCACACCAATCCCACCAAAACAGGGTCTCTCCCCCACTTAATGCGGGAGACAAGCATACAAGGAAACCAATTTGCCCGAACGGGGGAAGTAGCTGTTCCAACCCCAAGTCCAGATCAGCTGAGACGATGTAATGGAGACAAACAGACTGAAGTGGAAACGTGGTGGGGTAGAGCAGGACCTGACGCTGAGGCGATCGCCTCCAATTGGCCTAAAATGTGGTAATTGGGTATAAAAGTGCAATAGCTTGGGCTGACAGTAGTGCTGGAAATTAGCTAGCTCTATCTATAGAGCCTTAGTTGATCCCTTTACTAACTGTAGACAGAGCCCTCGCGTGCAGCCACAAGAAATATTACCTAGACTCAGCGCACGTGCATCATCTGTCTTGTACTGCTTGTACCTGGAGTTACTGGGTCGTCAGTCTGGGTCGTTTTGGCTTGCCAAAACTCCATGGACAGTTAATTTGAACGGTTACCTTATTTGAGCAGGATCTATGATTTGACCGATAGAGGGGGTATGGTCAGTGGATACTATTTGGTCAGTGGAATCATGATAGGGTATGGAGGAGTTCATCCGTGCCGTGGTGATGGTCAGTGTATTAAAATAAAATTGACAGTCCTGAAATCAGGACTAGGAGTTAGCATGCAATTTACTACCCGTGTACACGGGCAGGGTTTCATTCGTGTACACGTGTACACGGTTATAAATTTACAAAACAAATCACTCCCAAATATCACTCATTAAAAAGTACATAAGCTTACTCTAATATAGTCCATTTTTCTTCTCTGGTTGAAAATATATTAGTTTTGAAAGTTTTGACATTTTTTATACCGAAGAAATATTTGTTTCGTACATGCGTACATGCGCGGCCATCTTGCCTACATCCCCCAGTCGATCTTGTACCAAAGACTCTGCCACCCTCTACAGTGATGACAAAATGTAGAGGGTGGCAGAGTCTATTCTTTATTTCATCAACCGCCGGCGGTAGCATTATGCATTACGTCATCCATGTCAGACCATGTGCTCTCAATGGGTGGTACCAATGTTACCGCACCACGTTACGTTTTTTTCTGTTTGGATTGAAAAATTTGTTTTGTATAAGGTTACATTGGCTGTATTGGTTTGCTTTTAATGCCTTTAGACTACTAATACAATATAGTAGGGTAGATTAGTGCAGTGGCGAATCTGGGTTATTTTTCAGGGGGGGGGGGGGGGGCAAAGGGTATTTTTCCCGGTAAACTAACTTTTTCCCCGGCGGAATTTAACGTTACCAGGCTGAGAATTTGAGAGAGGAGGGGGGGGCGGTCTCATGACGTGGGTTCCCCAAACTGGCGCAAAAAACGAGCACACTAACTAACCAAATGTGCTATATAAGCCCACCAGACTCAAATTGTTGCCCTTGCACCAACCACATAAACTGTATTTACAGGAAAAAAAGGGGGAACAATTCGACCATTTAGCCCGGTAGTTTGAGTTGTTCTTCCCGGTTGATGAGCTGTTCGTCCCGGTCAAAGCTGTGAGGGTGGGTCCAGTGGCGTAGCTAGGTTCTTCATAATGGGGGGGAGAGAAATGTAAATGAACCAACAAGATGAGTCTGAGTGAAGTAATGCGGCGTACCGCAGGATTTTTTTTGAGTTTACACCTATTTTTGGCACGATTGAGGTACATTTTGGCTCTAAACAAGCTTGTACCAAAGAATATTGCATGTATGGATGCGCGAAAAAATTTCATCAGTGTACTTTTGACCATGATCATAATTCCATGATTTCTCTGGTCAAATGAACCTACAGTGCCAATCTCAACCGAAACGTCAATATTGGGGGGTGATCGCCCCTCTCGCCCTCGCCCTCACCCCCCCCCCCCCCCCCCGCCCCCCTCTGGCTACGCCACTGGGTGGGTCACTCTGACCCCCCGGGAGATAGGCTACTGGGCAAGTGCTATAGTTTGCTCATTAAAAGTCTTGTGTCTATTTGCACATACACAAGAATCCCATTCTGGAACCACATTTATTGATAAAACTAGGCATAATTAGAATAATCATCTGATGATGTAATTTGCGTAGGCATTTGTGAAATATTGTTAGCTACATTATACACCTATCAGTTGTAAGACGCACTATACGACCCCCGGGTGGGTGCGTTGTTTACCAATTTTTTTGACGGAGGGTACGTCAGTGGCAGCCTTTGGTCCGTCAAAAAAATGACGGAGGGTGCGTCAAGGTCTGTCACATGGGTGCGTCACAGTGTACATCACAGTGTACATCTGTTTACGAACAACAAAATACGACCTTTAAATATACGCTATAGGCCTACTATACCACATAACTCCTTGATACCGGCAACCAGGCTCTACTTTAATACCGCAAACATCACTCCGATATTTATACCGCATGTTCTAAAATGCCTGAAATCACTCGATCATCGCCAATTGCAATACAAGAGTTTGGCAAACGAGAAAAAAAACAAGGAACCGACAGTAGACCGCGAACCTTTCATTTTTAAAGTAGTGTCACGTATAAGATAGGGGATCAGCATCGCGCTCTTCCGCACAAGCGCAGAACAATCTAACAACACAGAGGTAGGAGGACTAGCCCCCGGAATTGGATTTGTTCGGGGATGTGCGGCAGGAGATTCAAATAAAAAACATACCCATTTCTAAGGGTGATTTGTGGAAAAAACGGTACCCATTTTAAGGATTTTGCTTCATTTATAGACCCCGTTCGATTATTACAACGCAGCGGCGGCGCCACAGGGGGGGGCAGGGGGGGCAAAAGTCCCCCCTAAAGAAATGGTAAAAAAAGAAGGGGAGAAAGAAAGAAAAAAGGGAAAGAAAAGAAAAGGAAAGAAAAAGGAAAGAAAAGAGGAAATGAAATGAAAACAGAGGTCAATCGGTATATTGGAATGGCCTAGTTTGCACCCCCACTTGGGATGTCAGTGGCTTGTCCAAATTGGGGTGGGGGTGGGGGGGGGGGCTAGCTTATTTAAATCCAGCTTGGAGGGGGGGCACCCCTTAACCTAGAAATTGACAGATAGACATGGCATGAGCAGTGGCATGTCCATAAGGGGTTATGCACCCCGCCCCCCCTTGACTATTATTCGGGGGAATAAAAGGGTTTTATATATTTTATTCTATCAAATTTGTCGAGGGAATCCAAACCAAATTCTTTACAAACATTTATTTCGTGTGCTACGTGCGCATATGTCCAGAAATATCATTCTAAAAGCCCATTTCAAACCAAATATACATTAATTATAGCCACAACTGAGTATATGGAGAGAAAAAAAAATCACGCGCTACGCTCGCATGTTTTCAGGAAACAGGTACCTCAGAACTAAATTCATTCGGGAGGGGAGGGGGAGGGGGGGGGGGGGTGTTACACTTATCCCGGGAATTAAGAGATTTTTATATTAATTATTCTTTCAAATTTTAAGGCGTCAATCGGGGAATCGAAACCTAATTCGTCTAAAATTAATAGTATGAAAAATCATGTTCGGAAAATAAACAAATAACGAACGAACCTAAAGAGTAACTACTGCTTCATTTTGCTATACGTGATAAGAATTTAAATAACATTGTTAACCATCTATATAGTACCAGCGGTTCTGGGTCGTTTGGGGTTTTCCAGGAGATCATGAATGGGTCATAAATATAGCTTTTTGGGGAACCGTTTTAGCATTTCGTTCTAAAAAGCTTAGAAAAACCCCAAAAAACTGTTCAAATATGCAAAAATTTCTGCTCGCTACGCTTGCATCGTATCACTAAACACTTTCAGTTGTATTATATCAGGGGTATTTGTTCGCAATTTTTTGGAGAGTCACGGTTCTGACACCGAACAATGTCTGATGGGGTCGTGGGGCCAAAAAGGTTAGGAACCACTGATATATACTTACTTAAATCAAGAAAAGATCATCATTCATCAGTATATATGCACAACTTCTTTCTCGCATATAACGAAATAGCTGTCTATCTTTGATAATGCCAATATTTATTGGAAATGAAGTGATGGCTTTTCAATAAAAAAACCGGTTAAAGTACACACCAAATCGCACCAAATGGGTTTGAAAATTGATTTTTTTTCTAACGCTCAGGGGGGCACATCCCCCCTCAGACTCCCCCCTGTCCGCGCTAGCGCGGAGCGACGGTGCTTCGCACCTTGGTGCTTCGCACATCACTAACAACAAAGGATTTACACTTTATTTTATTTTTGGGACGGGCTACAGTTTGCCCCCCCCCCCCCCCCCCCTATCGAAATACCCTGGCGCCGCCCCTGATTACACGGAAAATAGACCAAATAGACCCATTTATATGATTTCTTTTTGTGGAAAAATAGATCCAATTTTCCCAATTCGCAAAATATAGTTTGTTCTACCCATTTGTAAGGATTTGAAAATAGACCCATCTGTAGCAAGTGGGGCACATTTTTATTTTGAGAGATTTTTCATCACAAAATCATACCCCATTATGTTTTTTTCAGCAAAAAGCGACTAAAAGGCACTATCCCCGCCACAGCGAAGCGAGTGCCCTCCCCCCCCCCCTCCCCCCCCCCCCCCCCCCCCCCCCCCCCCCTCCCGAGGAAAGGTCACACAGTATTGGTCAATCAAGCTCACGGACACAGACATCAAACAACAAAAAGTCAGGTATTAAAAAAGAGAAAAAAAACTAGGAGATATTTGATTTGAACAAAACAAAACACTATTATAGCCCAGCCGCCCCGGAAATAAGGCCAAATGGTGTTAAGAGTTAATAAATTCGAGGCCAGGCCCGGCTGAGAGAGCCGGGGCATCCCCTGCCAGGCTTTTCACCCTGAGTGTCCCCATCACCGAAATTAAATGACAGTCTATGATATGACTGTACAGTCGGTTATGACCACCCCTTGATCACAGGCCACCCCTCCCCAAATCCGGTGGTGGGGGGAGTACTCAGATTTGGTTTGGTCGGGGGGGGGGGGGGTGCCGCTTGAGATTCAAAACCCTACCCATTTTTAGAGGTGATTTTGGGGAAAAATGGTACCCATTTTTAGGGGTTTTGCTTCATTTTAGACCCAATTTTCGCAAATTATCGCAAAAATAGACCTAATTTTTTGCGTAAATAGACACAAACGAAAATAAACCCATTTGTTAAAAGTGACCCCATTATTAGGGATTTTTAGCACAAAAATCATACCCCATGTTTAGGGATTTTGTGCCCCAAAAGCTACCCATTAGAGCGGCACACCCCCATATACCGTCTTAGGCGAGTTCCCCCCCCCCCCCCCCCCTCCTCCAGGGGGGAAGCACTCGTAATCACCCGTGTTGTCCATGCAAATTTAGTCAAATTTAGGGCATCGCATGTGGGGGTCATCAGGGGGGGGGGGGGGGGGGCATATCTGACTATTTGTTTTAGTATACAAACTTTAGGGGTATTAAACGCAAAAGTCCCCTATGAAATCAACCTACGCTTCGTAATCCTAATTCACCACACGCTGTGTACTATCGGGACTGTGGGACTCTTCCATTGCACTCAATGGGGTGAAGTAAACAATACACACACTAATGCCGCTTGAACATTTCACCATAAACATCATGTTTATTTGTAAGCAATAAAACAATTTTATAGTAATATTGCAACGTCAAATGTTAATACAACAATTAACATGAGGTATTGTGACCATTTTTAAATGACGAACTACAGCTGAATAGATAATGTAATATACTTTTACACCCCTGTAGCGATAGTTCCGCGACCCAAGCATGTGGATCGATGTCGTATTGTATGTGTATTGTGTAGTATTGATTCACTGACCAAAACATCCGCTGAGCCAAGATTTTGCCTAAAATAGTCCTGATTTGTGGGAAAAAATGCGGGTAGTTCCTTTCAACCAATCAATCTCTGAGGAATTTTGTCTAGTGTTCTGACGTAAGCGTAATTTTCAATAAGACGCTTCCATAAATTTTGCCATTGAATTTAGTACACCGACCCACGTAAAATGGACCTAAATCAGGCTATTTTGTCAATGCGTGGCATTCTTTTCTGCTAAAAGTGTAATTTTTATTTGGGAAAACGCGGGTTTATCTCAAATTTTAAATTGTAAGTGTTTGGTATTTTATTGAAGCCTATAATATTTACTGCACTATACCGAGCGTAATTGTAAGTTAAGTTGTCACACTTGGCAGTGATGATCAAAGAAGTTTCGATGTGGCAAGGGACAAGCTCAAAATTACGTGCTTAGTGAGGTAATTAGGTTTGCGTTGAGCAGATGCACCGAAGTTTTCAATATGCAGGGTGGGGGGAGCCCCGGGGGACTTGTCATAATAGCGGTATACGTGTATGTGCCGCCTTTTGGGGTGCCTTTTCTCGAAGTATATGGGTGGTATTGATTAAATCAGAAATGTTTTTGGTATTTTTTTAAATGCCCCCTTAAATTCTTTGATGATTTATAGGTGTAATTTCCAATCCGAAGTTCAAATGTTTAAATACACTTTCGAGAACCCAATTTTGGTTAAAATACACTTTCGAGAACCCAATTTTCTACTTACTGTAAATAGGCACAAGCCTACATGTATAACAAGGGATGAAGGATGCTCCCTTTGCCCCTCCCCACCCCACCTCCACTTCCACCTCCTCCTGGTTACGCCGTTGAACGGGTCGAAGCAGAATGGGAAATGTTCTCGAAATTGTTTCATCCTCATCCTGACATTTATGATAATCAGTTAAATATTTTATGAATTTTAGACCAGTCAGACATTTATTGTACATATAAAAGTTCTCCTCTTGGTTCCGTCCATCCCGGTCCCGGTCTGGGGTCTATATATTCAAGGGCCAGGGTTGACAACATTGAATAAGGGCAGATCCCCCGTGAATCAAAAGTAGTTTCATTTTCAGTAGTCATCGTGTTTATCCAGTTTAGTCAACGATATCTGACGACGGGGTGCATCGTCATGGTCCGTCAGAATCCACCAATGGTGCGTCCAAAAATTGACTGAGGGTGCGCATTTGGATGGCAATGGTCCGTCGTTTTTTTTGACACAGGGTGCGTCATGGTACATGAGAAGTTGACGCACCTCGGTAAAGTGACGCACCACTCCCGGGGGTCGTATAGTGCGTCTTACAACTGATAGGTGTATTATGATACACCATTATTACCAGAACTGTAAGATATTTGAGATTTGCCGCATTTTATGTGAAATTCAGTGTCAAATGTGACATACCGTTGGATAATGAAACATATATAGCTGAAAAGACCGGCAAGGAAGATCTATCTAGCAGTGCTGCACTTTGGGCTATTTTAAATGAAGTGTGATGTGTGAACATGCTTGTTTTGGTATCAATGTGTTGTTCGGTAATTTATGGTCACAAACTGATTTGTAATCTCTTAAAATGTCGCATTTGAAAGTGCATGATTTGTTATAATGAAATGCAACAAATGTCAAATGCTTTACAGTTTGTGGTAATGCAACGGATCATAATGTAGCTAACAATATTTCCTAAACAAGTACAGAACAAATAAGTGTATTTGCAAATACAAAGTGTGTGTGAAGTTCTATTTATAAATAACTAGTACAAATTATGCATTTTATGCATAAAAGCGACAGGTACAGAACAAATAAGTGTAATTGCAAATACAAATAGGCCTAGTCATAATAAAACCTTATAAAATGATATTTAAGTTCTATTTCTCATGAAATCAAAGAGTCACAAAACAAATAATTGTAAATGCAAATAGCTGTTGTACAAAGTTCCTCACATAAAAAGCGAACGGGACTGGTTATATAAGGTTTGAGACCGTGTATTTTTAAAGTCTTTGTTAATTTCATTCAGGCATTAAACCATCTAATAAGACACAATGATACACTAGTTCTATTTCTCATAAAAGCAAACAGTATCGGTACAAGAAGTGTAATCGCAAATAAGAATTTTAGGAAGTGCTCTAATAAACACCTTTTACAAATGATTAGTTCTATTTCTCATAAAAGCAAACCGTATCGGTACAAAGAAGTGTAATCGCAAATAAGAATTTTATGAAGTTCTCTAATAAACACCTTTTACAAATAATATATAGACTCGGACAAATGATTCATTAGTTTGATTTCTCATAAAAGCACACAGTATTGGTACAAAGAAGTGTAATCACAATTAAGAATTTTATTACGTTCCTCTAATAAACACCTTTTACAAATAATTCATTGGTTCTATTTCTCATAAAAGCAAACGTGTCGGTACAAAGAAGTATAATAGCAATTAAGAATTTCATGATGTTCCTCTAATAAACACCTTTTACCATGTTTACAGATGATACATTAGTTTAATTATTTCTTATAATAGAAAACAGTTACATTACAAAAATAAATGCAATTACAAATAAGAATTGTATGAAGTTCCTGTGATAAAACACATGTTAAAACTGTAGAAATTTCTTTTAGTAAAACACCCTATATGTATGTAGATGATACATTATAGTTCTATTTCTAAAAAAGCAACAAATAAGTGTAATTACAACTGATTACAAATAAGAACTGTACAAAGATTCCCTAATGGAGAACACATGTTACAAATGATATATTATTTCTATTTCTCATAAAAGCAAACAGTTACAGTGTTATTGTGATTGAGAATGAATCTTAAGAAGTTCCTGTAATAAATCACCTTTTGACATATAATGGATATAGAAATTGTATGATAAATTATAGGGTCTCATCTTTCGGGTGTCTGGTAAATGAATGACCCCTTTTCATAGCAATTTTTGGTAAATTTATCCTTAAATTTGCTGTTTTTCACAGCATTTTTATCAAAATCTGTTAAATATGTTGGAAAATTATTGGTCTCGGGTAAATAATGCAGCGCGAACACGCAAATTTCCAGCACATATATTTGTTCGGGCTTTTTACCCACGCACACATGTCTATTTGGCCTTTCGGCTTCTTACAAATTTGGGTGCAGAATGTAAACAAAACAATTCAATCAACCATACCCGATGAAAGCCGATGGCTGTAAATTTGTAATTATTTATGATCACTGCATTTTTCACTTTTGAATTCATTTTTTTGATATTATTTAATGCCGACGCAGCGTCTCTGTTATATCAAAATATGTCTCTGTTTATTGTATTTGACCTATATAATAGGCTTACTGCAAATTATAGGCCTACTCATTTGGCAATAGCATTACTCGCTATGCAACTTTTAACATTACTATTAATAATCACAAATATAGGCCTAATTATTATGTATATTTATAATTAATAATAATACAATTAATTATCATCTTAATAGTGGAATAAGGCAAATTTCTTTGGAAAAGAAATTCGCCTTAATGTCATTTTAAATAATAGATTTTGCCCTAACCAACAAAAGACGGAATAAAACGCATTATTCTCTGTCGCCTTAATGACGGTTTTAAGCGTATATATTATACACTATATTAATAACATATAATTATTAATATTACAATACATAATTCTAACCCCGGTTTAAGGTTTTTAACCGGGATCACAATTTTCAAAGAAAAAACACCCAACTAAATCGCCGGGAATCGATCCAGGGAATCTCCGGACACCAGCCCTATGTCCCACCCACTAAGCCACGGCCCTCAACCACTCATACCGCGCTCACTAAAGGCTAGTTTGATTACTTCATCGGAAACCGGCGGCACAGGCGCTTGGAGATGGACTTCGGAGTAGCATTTTTTAGCACTCGGGGGTTAGGGTTAATGAAAAAAAATTAAAATGTTGGTACCATAACCCTAACCCTGGTTCAGGGTTTTTAAACGGGATGACAATTTTAGAAGAAAATACACCAACGAAATCGCGGGACCCTCCGGACTCCAGCCCTATGTCCCACCCATTAAGCCACAGCCCTCAGCCACTCGTTCGCACAGTATACCCGGCTCACTATATAGACTCGGTTGATTATGTCATCAAAAACCGACGGCACAGGCGCTTGGAGATGGACTTGGGAGTAGCATTTGTTAGCACTTAGGGGATAGGGTTAATATTTTATAATGATATTATTATTATTCGTATTTTGTTTTAGTATTCTTTTACAAATATGTGATGCGATCTGTGAAAACCGCCACGTAGTGGCATTTTTCATATTGGAGATATTTATATCATAAGAAAGCTAAAACTGTGCTGATTACAGAACTGTTTCGATCATTTTTCTACGATCACTACAAAAAAAAGTTATGAGTGAATGATGATTGTGATGTCATAAAAAGCTACAAAACAAGAAATCATGAAAACAGGCCAAAAAAGATACATAATTCAATAGAATTACATTTATAAGGTTAATTATAAAAGTGACTTAAGTAAGTTTTTGAAGGTGAAATTTCATGAAAGATGATGACACAAAGTATTGGAATTTAATTTTCTTTAAAAAAATCTAAAAAAAATTAAAAATAAATAAATAAATTTAAAAAGAATCATTTTACCCATTATCCCTAGTTCACATTTTGCAACATCCGACGGGTTTTCACAGATCGCATCACATATGTGATGTTTTCAAACCCATCGTAGTGGGTTATTGGGAACGTCTTATTTTCATCTCTGATCGCTTCAGTGTCTCACGTTTCCAATGGTGCCATGTCATTCCCGTGTGATTGACCTGTGATGCACCCAGATATAGACCATTCAGGTTAGAATGGGCACAGTCTCTGTACCACCATGCACCTTGTCTGACTTGAGCACAATTAAAATCATCGACATCATTGTCACTGTCCTTGGTAGTAAATGCTTGGTTGTTAAGATATGTCAATGAATCTCCTGCAGTACCACTATATTCACCTATGGTAAGCTGATAATTTGATGCTGCATCACCAACAGAAAATAATCTGTACACAGCAAACACGGTATTGTCTTCAAAATCCTCTAGGTCAATACGCAATGTCCAATCCCCTTGTCGTGTCAAATAATGTATCTGTCTCAGTCCCACCCAATGTTCACCATCAGTTTTGCCGAAACCGTCTTCGTAAGCATCCCATCCGCGGAAGAAATACACAGTCCCATCAAACCTTCGTTGAATGACAGTCCAACCACCATCCTCTGCGTTCATATCACAATATACAGGGAAGCTTCGTTGGTTATCCCCGGATGGTATGGTGTAAGATCCAGATGAGTATGGTCCTCTAGAAGGAAGATCTGAGCAGTCTCTAATGTCGTAAAGTTGCAGTGCATGAACAATCAGATTTTCAGTAGATAGTTCTTCATCCATAGAGGTTGTTGTAGCCAAAGTTGTTGTAGCCATCGTATTTTGTAACTGTATATTCTGCATCTGCAAGAGGCTAACAATTTGAGTGAGGGCATTTGCCATTAGAGTTTGAGTATTTGCCATTTGAGCAAGCGTGTCTTCAATGCGATGTTGGGTGACCATGCTCTTATTCAAGGTGTTGGCTACCTGAATAAGAGTTTCCTCCATGCGAGTTTGAGTGTCAACACACTGTTTTAGATCATTTGCCATGTGAATTTGAGTGTCTGTGATGTTTTCAAGCGAATTGCTAATATCTAGTACACCAGTCACTGCAATTTCAAGATGACTGTTGATAACATTAATTGAAACCATGACGATGGTGAATAGCAAGTCACACTTGATAGTAGAGATAGCCATGATGCATAAATGTTGATCTCGTGAAGAAATCTCAAAACTATGCTGATCAAATTGTGGAGTGTTTACAGTCAAGCGTAACTCTTGAGAGTGTGAAATAATCGGAGCAAGCAGTTAGACATGCCAACGCCTATAATCACATTCACTTAGACGCTGTTCAGTAACACATGAATACATTTTATGTTACAAACTTACACGTTAGATACAACAATTATGACCTGTTTTGTTTGCTAGTGGTTAAGTCTACTGGCAGAATACACATAGAAGATAGTAACTCTGATGATAAGGTCATTACCATCTATTTATAGTATGAAGTGCAGTTAGACATTTGGTTACAAATGCAAAGAGGTTTAAGGGGATCAAATGCAAAAAAGATTTGGGGTTAATTTCCAGAATTTTATGAACATTTCATCAAATGCCCTTTAGTATGTGTACTTCAATGTCCGACCCACAAACAAATCAATGAAATTGACAAGAAAAGCTAAAATTGAAATTTGTTTGCGACCTGCAAATCATGTAATATGTAGGCCTTAATATAAATACAAAACTTTAATGTTGTTTCTAAAATCGTCCTTTTTCACACGAGAAATCAGCCTGCTGGAAAATGATATGGCCAATCAACACTATTTGTAGTAGGTAGATCCAGTTTTGTGAAATATATGCCCGTACAGAGCTAGAATTTTGACAAATTCTTGAAGTGGGATGTGTTTGGCATACATATTGAGCCATTTTATACCCGCCAAAATGAACGTCGGCTCACTGAAGCATAAAATCAGTGGATATACATGTATCTAAAAAACTGGCTCTGTACTGGCATAGATAATTTTATAACGAACAATAAGACACATTTGTAGGAACATCCTTTTCCAAGTAATTTGATTATTCGTAAACCCGTTACCATGGCAACTGTATATGCGAATAAAATGTTCTTTGTATATTTTGAACTCGGAGCATCGTCCCATCTAACAAATCGTATTCCGAAGCCAATTTAACCCAAATAAAACAAGAAAAAGTGTTTTGGGGTGAGTGATTTCATTAACAAACTTTAAAGGGCTAAAGTTGCTTAGCCCTATAGACAAATGATAGACGTTTGGAAAAAGGTTAACAAAGTTTCGTAACAACTTTTTACTAAATTTGGTTCCTGTGTTTACAGACGTTTGGTCCTATTACGCCAAAAGTTCAAACAAACGTTTTTAGCTAAGGTTGTTGATAGACGTTTAATTCCACAAGCTAAGAGGTTAACGAACTATATCATAACTCTTTGCCAACTTTTGTTTCCAAACGCTTAGAGGTTAACACAATATAATCATGATAATACAATGTCCAATTAAAAAATGATATGTACTGCACTTTGCTCTCGACTTTGCTACAATTCATTATCAACATAAAATATCATGGGCAGACATATAATAGTTGCAACTTTTTAAACATATTCTTTGTTTTGAATTCAAGATTTGTTAACTTGTTTAAGGGAAGTGTCAACCCTTTATTTATGAAATTTATCAAACTCTAAGAATCCATTTTTGGTATCAAATTCCACTAAAACTAGTGATTTTTAAATTTTTGCCCAAAATCACTTTTGTGGCGCCAACATTTTTCAGACACCCTAGCAAATTCAGTTTTGGGTAAAAAAAAGTCACCAAAATCATCTAAAGTCAATTACCTAGGATCAGGGGATTTTTTTGGCTTAAATTTTGTTAGTTTTGTAAATTAATATTCACCAAAATGAGCCAAAAAGGTGAATGTTGAGATAAAAAAACGAATTGCCTAGTTTCCAGCATCATCTACAGCGCCAAGATCACATCCAATAACAATAATGTCACCAAGGAATACATCGGACTCACGGAACTTCCCTTCAAGCTGAGATACTACAATCACATGCAGTTCCTAAGAAATGAAAAAAACACCAACAAATAAATGAGCTCTCAAGACATGCGTGGCAGCCAGGGATGCAAAAAGTGCGGGAGCGGAGAGCACCGCTCCCAGGAAGCAACAGATAAAATTGAGGAAATCATGCCAGTACCTAAAAAACTAAATGGAGGAAAAAGGAGGGAAGAAAGAGAAGAAAAAAAGAGGGAAAAGAAGAAAAAAATAGGAGAGAAAAGAGAAAGAGGAAAAAGAAGGAAAAGCCTGACGAATAAATAGTACATTATAAATTTACCAGTTAAACATGGGAGTAGGTACAATACAATACAACTCATATTTGAGGAAATTTACAATTATCATCAGGACAGGGCTGGCATTCAATGAAAAACAGTGAAAAGATGCCGGTCGAGTCGTGAAGGTGGAAATAACGGAGAATATCTGAGGAAAGTTAAACAACATGTACAATGAGGGTTCCGACTTTTGAGCCATAGGAAATTCAATTTATCAATGCAGCACTAAAATTGAAGAAAGAGCTGTTGAGGATGACCTGGAAAACCTTGAGGAAATATTGGATCGATGAGATACAAAGAACAAAGAAGAACCATTATTAAAAGCACCAAACAAGTTGGAAAGTATAGTAAAGTTTGAGGAAATGGAATCATCAACATCAAGAGGAATAAGTAGCACGAAGGGAGATGACTGAAAGGACAGCAGCTGACCAACATCTCAGATTTGAGGATATAATATTTTGCTAAATGGAAAAAAAAGAAAGACAAGGCCAAATTGATAGTCACATTTACAAGAAACCCTTATAATGCAATAATGTTGAAAAACCTAAAACGGACTTGCTAATGAATCAGGTTCAATAGCGTGTCTACAGGGGGCGGGGTCCGTGAAGGAATTTTACTTCTTTTCTATCAAATTTTAAGGAGCAAATAGTTGAATTGACACCAATTTAATAAAATATAGTATTTTTTTCGCGCGCTACGAGCGCATATTTCAAGAATATCATTTCAAAGCTTGTTCAATTGTGGTCACCTTGGTCAAATTCACTGTAAGTAGTAAATAAATATCGCATGTTTTCTGCAAACAAATAATCTCGAAAAAGGCGTAAAGTCATTTGGGTAATTGGAAAACTTGCTCCCCCTCTACCGGAGAAATCCTGATAACGCCACTGAACAGGTTGAATGCGAAATGACAACAACACGCAATTTCCAATTTCCTGTGGTGTCATCATTTCGTCGTCATAATGAATGAGTAGATATTAAGCTGATTTATGTGACAACACAAATAATGTTATGTAAACATTCTTGCTTTTGAAGTGATGCAGAAATTATTCTATGTTACCATAGTTCTGGTTTGTTTGAGGAAATCTTGATTCTTAGAACCATACTCCTGAGGAAGAAATGACTTTTGCATCCCTGGATTGGCAGCTAAAGCAGACAAACCAACCATTCACCATCAAATGGTCTATCATTACCAGCGCATGTGCATACGTCAATGGATCTTAGCGGGGTGACCTTTGTCTCACAGAGAAGCTGTACATCATCAACGGCAACAAAAACTGAGTTTGTTTCCAAGTGCCATCATGAAAACAAGTTCTACCTTACAAATTGTTCCGGAGACATCACCTAATTACATTTAGTGACATTCACGTCCACAATAACTGGCATCTACACCAACGTCCTCAATAACCAACCTTATTTGTGAATTATGTTTGCGATAACTTCATAACCTGATACTCCTCGCTAATATAGTAATACGTCCGTCTTGTAGAGCTTTTTATACAAGTCCATTAACGCGAGCTCCGTGTAGCTCCACTGTGGAGGAACTGGCAGTGTGAACAACAGAAATAAACAACGATCAGAAAACATGGTTGGGGGGGGGGGGGGGGGGGGGAGATGGAGATCAATTATTTGATTTCAATCTGGAGGAAACAGATATAATGTAAACATTATCTGAAATTAACATAATTTGGTCCGGCCAATTTTAAACTGATTTTAAGTAATTTTGATATTACATTCAATATTTTCTATTGTTTGGAAGGCAAATTGGTATGGGATGGGGCTCGAGCTGACTGAGGACAAGTGTGGGGGGGCTCCCAGTCACGACCCCCCCCCCCCCCCTGTGGTACCGCCGCTACCCCACCCAACCCACACCAACAACCTACCTAACTCCATCCACCCTAACGTCTCCCAAGCTCTACCCAAGATATCAACCAAAAAAAACCAAAACCTCTGCCTAAGTGCGATTACGGATTCTGGCTTCTTCTTCCTCCATATATTGATGGTACATTGTATTTTAACAATAATGCCAAAATATGAGGATGAACATCAACATTCAAAAACTGGATGGATTCATTATGATAGCGACTGATTTTTAAGATTACGATTTCATACGGTTTTAATGTAAAGCGACACTGCCTGCTCAATTTTTACTCCGGCAGAGCGAGTCATTGTGTATTTGATTTCACGGCAAAGCGATGGCGTACCGATGGAGTAGCATTAGTGTGTACATACAACAAGAGTAAGAAATATACCGGGTGGTTCAAAAACAAGTTGACCCAAGTTCAAAGTTATTTTTCAACCAAATTTAAAGTTTCAGAGAATTTCTGTTAACTTAGTCTTGATCAGCAGTACATTTTGAAATTATCCTGATAAAATGGTACATTTATCTTGGTTGGTTCTTCAGATATGGTTCATTACAGAAAGGATGCACAAAACTGCCTTGGCCACGGGAGCGTCCTTTAGTAGAGATGGATTGCACAAAGTGGACTTACACACGATTGGACACAAATTGTAAAAATAGGAGAAAAAGAAAAAGGAGTCATCTGAAACATCTGTCTGGTGCTTGACATTACCTACCTATACGTATCTACGTTTCTTTGTTGAATGTGAATGACACATAAGCATAGAGATTGGGATACTTTGTCAGGGTGGGCTTTTCAATTCTGAAACTAGAGCATGCTGTTTTGTTTAAGACAACAACCAAATGACGCTCCCGTGGACAAGGCAGTTTTGTACATGTTTTCTGTAATGAACCATATCTGAAGAACCAAACAAGCTAATCGTGCCATCTTTTCAGGATAAATTCAAAACTTACTGCTGATTAAGACAAAGTAAACACAAATTCTCTGAAACTTTATATGTGGTTGAAAAATTACTTTGAACTTGGGTCAACTTTTTTTTACCACCCGGTATTCATGGAATTGTATTACTCTCAGTGTAACTTATGCCGGCAGGTAACCACAGTGTGAACATAGCTTTAGCTAGATTGGATATAAAATAATTCAAGTCATTGAGATGGTGGGTATTCGCTTTTGCCAGGACAGTCAATGAATTAGAGTATTGCATAATATTACAATGACTCATTGCATGACCAGTTATATTGTTCAGTTGAAAATAATAGGGATTTGTACCGAGCTTAAAAAGCTTTTCTGTAAGCCCATTTTGTTTATAAAGCCATTTAAACTGCATTTTGATTTAATTTGATTTTCAAAATAGAGGATTTTTCTTTTTAACAAATCAAATAGAACTCAAATTATTGAAAAATAGTAATTAATTTGAATGATATGTCATCTCTGTGACTCCTTTGTTAATTTCAAAGTAAATTGTAATTGTTGAGTTTATACATGGGGTAAAATACCCATCACTTTTGAATTTCACCCTTGAAATATTTACACACGGGTGAAAAATGTTGTAAATTACATTGTTTTACTGGCTAAGACTGCACTAGCAAAAATGTGGGCCATTATTGTGTGTTTTCATCCTCAGGAATTTGACTGCAAAGTATGAATATAGCATGTTATGATACACTAGCGGCGTACCCTCGCTATGCTCGGGTCCCCGCTAGATGGTTATGCCACATTACCTACCTCTGAAACCACATAAACTCCCTACAACCCCACCCCCTCCCCAAACCAGGTTGATTATAACCATATCCCTCCTAAAGGCATTATAAACCCCCTACAACCCGCCCCACCCCAAATCAGGTTGATTTATAACCATATTCCTCTTAAACCATTTACCATGGCTACTGTATTAACCCCTATCACTCAAACCGCATCAAGTTAACCCTCGGTACTTTTAAAACCACATAAACCCACCACATTTAAAACCACATAAACCCGGGTTACTTTTAAAACCACATAATCCCACCACATTGCAAACCACATAAACCAGGCCCCCCACCCCACCCCCCCCCCCCCCCCCTACCCTACCAATGACCCTACCAATGGGCCTATAACCATTTCCTGTGTGGCTTCTGCGCCATGTGTAGGGGTGCGTTTGCCGCGGCAGTGAGCCCTTGCGCAAACATGCACGCGACGCGTTGCCACGGTATGATTACGCAGTAGTACGCGCAACGCACAACGTTGTTCAATTCTAGTGGCATTTATGAGCCAAATCTGAGAGGTTTTTTGCTGTTTTTGGAGCCAATTGTTAACCAATTTCACCGAAATAAACTTTAACACCCTTCCCGTCATTTCCTCTATCTTTCATGCAAATTAGGCGCCACTTTGATTAAAAGCAACGGAGAAATAAGGATAACAAACACACAAACACACCCCCACACAAACACACATCGTTTCCAGATTTATAGTAAGACTAGCGGCGTACCCTCGCTACGCTCGGGTCCCGCTAGATGGTTATGCCACATTACCTACCTCTGAAACCACATAAAGCCCCTACAACACCCCAAACCAGGTTGATTTAAAACCATATCCCTTTTAAAGGCATTATAAACCCCATACAACCCCCCCCCCCCCCCCCAATCAGGTTGATTTATAACCATGTCCCTCCTAAACCATTTACCGTGGCTACTTTATTAACCCCTACCTCTCAAACCGCATTAAGTTAACCTTCATTACTTTTAAAACCACATAAACCCTCTACAATCGCCCCCCCCCCCCCCCCCCCCCCACCCACTGCAACTACACCAACCAGGTGGATTTATAATCATAACCCTCCTAACCATTTCCCGCGGCTACTTCATTAACTCTTAACCCTATCCTAAAACATTTCCCGTGGTTTTAAAGCCCCCCCCTCCCCCCCCCCCCCCCCCCCTGGCCCATGCACACACCCAAACCAGTTTGAGTTTGATTTATAATCACAATCCCTCCCTAAAACCATTTCCCGTGGCTACTTCATTAACCCTCGGTCCCTTAGATTGTTTGGCATGCCAACTTAAAGTAAAGAAATCAGGTTGTTTCATTAACCCCCGCGAAACGCTATCCATTATAACCCTAGGCCTATCCTAAATAATTTCCCGTGGTTTTACACCCCCCCTCCCCCAACTCCCCCCCCCCCCCCCCACTCCCTCCCCAACATATCACCAAATACACAACCAACAAACTGTACAGGCCTATAACCATTATCCCGTGTGGCTTCTGCGCCATGTGTAGCAGTGCGCCCTTGCGCAAACATGCACGCGACGTGTTACCACGGTATGATTACGCGTTAGTACGCGCAACGCACAATGTTGTTCAATTCTAGTGGCATTTATGAGCCAAATCTGAGAGGTTTTTTGCTGTTTTTGGAGCCAATTGTTAACCAATTTCACTGAAATAAACTTTAACACCCTTCCCATCATTTCCTCTATCTTTCATGCAAATTAGGCGCCACTTTGATCACAACTAACGGAGAAATAAGGATAACAAATAAACACACAAACAAACACACAAACACACAAACACACACCGTTTCCAGATTTATAGTAAGATGCTACAGAAGAAAAAAATCCTTAATTAGGCTTTTTTGCTCAGGTTTGCCTATGGCAAAATGGTTCATTCTTTGTGACAAAATTGGACCATTATCAGAGTCACATATACACAGCTATGTCCTATTCCAGATAAACATTGGACAATGTTCTTGAATCAAAAGTACAAGTTGAAATAAAATTTGAATGTCTGATCATTATCTAATACTGAACAGAGATAATATATATATTGAAATTATATTGAAATATTGAAGATACAATATTAGCAATATTTCAAGAAGTCTTTACACAGGTATGGGCTTGATTCATATATATATATATATATAGTGTAGAAAATGGGGTTAATGTAGGATAACCCTAGGATAAAGAGTCACATTTTCAGCCTGTTTTCATTTGGATTCTCAGGTAAATATCAGGTTTAGGATTTGTTATGTACCCCTATTAACCCTTACAAAATCAAATCAAATCAAATAGAATATTTATTATATAATATAATTAACATAAATTCATGAATATCAAATTCATGAACATAAATTCATGAATATCAAATGATTTCATGGTTAGACTATCTTTTGAATAAAAATGCTCAATCCCAAACCGGAGAGCTTTTTCGGAAGGTCTAAACTTTGAATTTCTATTATATATTATATATATACCGTACTGACGCGTGTATAGTCTCATACTCGATTTAAGTCCCACCCCCTAATTGAGCTTATATCTCAGACTAGAATGGGCACCCGTCTTAAGTCCCAGGGGTAAAAAGTAGTGTACAAATCTTAGAAAAATTACTTTCAGTAACTCAGCCGGACACAAACATCATTGAACTTTATTAAAAGTAGGCATGAGTTAACCCCGTGCAATTTCTCTTATGTGAAACGGATCATTCTATACGTGCGTATAACGGGTCCCGTATCATCCCCCACTCCGTGAGGGTCTGGGAGTAGAAATCATCCCTGGGATAACCTGCAGGGTGCATAAAACAAAGTGTAGGGTTCGATTCAACTGGCGTAGGATCTCGAAATACGACACACTTTTGAAGATTTGCAATGCTATTGCACAAATATGTAGCAAAAACTGACGCAAAAAGATTCCCTACTTGATATTTGATCACGTACCATCAAAGCCAAACCAACAAAGATAGAGTTTCATCTTCAAATAACTAGAAAAAGTATGATAAATCCTGAAGTATCGGCAGTTAATATTTTCAGGTTTTTTTGTTTATATTTAGTTAAATATGCCATTGCTTTACACGTAGGTGCGTATAATTTTTTCTGTTGGTTTAAATTTAACAAAATGGCAGATTTCTGCGCAAGTCAGAGAATGTTTAATCATGACGTCACCTCTGATGCTAGTCTTGTTCTCGTGCCGCCGACTGTTACGAAAAGGAGCCAATAAAAATGACTTGGAATAAAACTAAAACTAGTGGTGCACCACGGATACAAGGAATCATAACAAAATGGCGTGCGATCGTAAGAAGATGTAAATAATTGTGAAATCTATTGACTTATTGTGACTCGTGAGGGAAATAATGCCTGTATTTCCTTGTGTTTTGTTACTAAATTTGATAGTTTAAATTGTAAAATCTAGATTTTAATGCACACATGGGCACCCGATTTAAGTCCCACCCCCTAATTTATGTATATTTTGGGGTAAAAAAAGGTGGGACTTTACACGAGTCAGTACGGTATATCATCATTCTTTATTCAATCATTAAAAATACAATAAAATAGATAAAAAGATAAAAACCCAGGACACGATAATGGCCCGTCAATGACCAGCACTGATCGACCAACATTCATTCTATATTCTAAAAGAAGCGCAATCATGGAAAGGTATATCTAGGTTCCCTCCGAAAAGTTATATTTGGGAGGGTGACCCCCTCAGCATGATGTATAATCAGGGATAGCACAACATTTCTGTTGTAATTATTTGTCTCCAGTTTCCCCTGTAAGCTTTATGACAGGGAAAACACTTCATGACAGGGAAAATGCTCAAAAGCTCAAAAGCACAACAACAAAAAAAGCTCGATCTTTTCATCCCACAGCACATTTCTTCAAAAGTTGTTTAAATATTTAACAAATAATGTCCATTTACCAAAAAAGAAACAAATTGTAACTGTGGAAATGTTTATTCTACACTTTGTGTACATGTAGTTTGAATTTAGTTTTGAATGAAAAATGATGGTTTTGACAATGAAATAAGAAACATGGAAAATGGAAAAAGCGCAACATAGCTGCGCTTTTGGGTTCATTTTTAACGCATATTGCATATTTTTGTGCAAAAAAGCACCTTTTACCTCAAAAAGCACCCTTTTGCTTCAAATAGCACTTTTCCCAAAATCAGTCAGTGCTTTTAAAAAGCGTAAAATCCTTATCCCTCCTTTAGTACTACAAACCACCAGTCTGGGTTTGGGTTATTGAACCACCTTTTTCATGTTTCTATAACCCTAACAGAAGCACTGCGCCAGTGGGCCCCATCTCCAAGTCATTGCGCAATCGCAGAAAGATAGGCTCTGAAAATTTATATCTAGGAGTGCGACCCCTTTGCGAGATGCATGATCACCTGCACTCCTACCACGGCGGAGCCGATTGCTTCGCATAGACCTTATGGTCATGTTTTTTATACTGGGTACAATTTGTGTTACATGTCCCTTTTTCCATAAATTAGGTTCCTTTTTCAGTTTATGCATTATATCTGAAAAAGTTTACATTTAAAGTTGGTAAAAGTATACATATTCTGAAAGCATATACTGTAACGGATGCAAATAGCATACAATCAAGTTGATTATACAGGGTGGTCCGAAATTGTACAGGGTGTAACAAGCAAAATCTTCTTAAAAAAGAAGGGTTACAATAATTACTTCCACTATGTATATGAAGTGATGAGAGAAAAGTTCAGTACAGATTTAAAGTAGTTTAATAAAATACCCATCCAGACATATGCAAATTAAATTTCATTACGAATCTGAAATGCTACATACAGGGTGTCTACAAATTTGTTTATTTAGTTCCAGAAAAATGCTTCTATTACTACATACATACAAAGACTAGTATTTTAACCAAATTCAAGTAGATTTCAAATAAAAATGCATTAATTACATGTACATGAACATTGATTGATTTTAAAAGTCACCCTTTTCTAACATATAGGGTGTTTAAAACATTAATTTATAGGTATACATGATTATACACAACTCATTAAATTGAATGAATTTATATTTGCATCTGAAACATGATTTTACATTCCAATTTGATGTGGCAAATGCTTAAAGTGGTATGAGTTTCAAATAATGTTCAATAAAAAGGGGCCCTTTAACTACAGGGTGACTCAAATTTTCCCAATGGCACATGTTTAGTGGCATACAATTAATTGCGTTCATTCTTCTTGTACCTTCATGATGTGCAAAGCACATTCAAATGAACAAATTAGGTTAGTTTCCATAATGTTTGAACCCAGTATTCAAATGTCAAGAGTCTGATTTAAGTTTGAAATATAATTGTTTTCGTTTTAAGTTGTATTCAACATATAGGGTGATCCAATGTTGATTGGCAAACTGCTTATGCTGGTCATCCTATACTAGGTCAGGTCAGTTGCATTCCTAAGAATTTAATAATTCTCCTGAGTTTACAAGCTTGATGAAAACCAGCAGTTTTTTACTTATTTGGTAACACAGTTAAAAACAAGTAATAACACCACACTTAAACGCATTTAACAAAATGTGCTAATTAACATCCAGACAATACAGAATACATGAGGTTAATTACATATCTTCTTTTAATTTTTAATTAAATAGTTAAATTTATTTATTCAAAAGGGTACCTCAACCTTTTTATATTTTTAAAATGGACAGTTTGGTGCAGGCAAATGTTTGCATACATTTGCAAACTGCGACCAACTTACGTTTCTTAACATTTTTTTGAGCTTCTTATTTAATGCTAATTAATGATTCCTTAATTAACTAATTATATTTTTAATTCAAATATACTTCAATAATGTTATGTTTTCAATATAGAATTGTACCAAGAGTGAAACCAGTGCATTTTATGTTTGCCCAATGTATATTGCACCATACTTGTTCAACTATGCACTCCTCCTCCTCCACATACTCCTCCTCCACATACTCCTCCACCCCTGACTAATTAGGTTTAACGAACTATTGTAATTAACAGAACCATGGTAGTTTATATTTTTCTTTTTAAAATAAAGGCCAAATACTTTCTCATCAAAATAAGACCAAATTTAAGTATGTGTGATAAAGAATAGCCAAAATATATGCATGCAAAGTAATAATATGTAGTGCAAATGTAACAGATCCACCTTTTTTGGGTACCCAGTATAAAAAACATGACCTTATAGCAAATAGGTAAAAATCAATTGATTATCCTTTTCTGAAGCATTGTGGGATAGAAAAGTGAGCAAATGTTGTCCCTCTTCAATCCCACAATGCATCAATTTCCCCTTTTTCTATCCCACAATGCAACAGAAAAGGATAATCAATTAATTTGTACCTATCTACGATAAGGTCTATGATAGTGCAGTGAAATAGACTGAGAAAGAGGGTCACCGCCACAGTACTTTTGTTGGATTTTGTCTGCTTTAGCATGGTTATTTGGTTAAAGATATATTATGTGATCTTTTCTAGGGGACGCCCTTAATCCTCGAAAAAAAATTGGAGCGTATTTTCTTACAGATTTACTTTACTGATCATAAATCATAAATATATTCGAAGTTACAGAGCGATACGATTCATAATTACCTCAAAATCATGGTTTTGGAGTGAATTTGAGTAACATTTTGAAGTAAATAGGAATCGTATCGATCTGTAACTCTGGAAGATCTTATGATTTATGATCAAAAATGCAAATCTGCAAGAAAATCTGCTTTCATAGTAAAAACCAATGATAGAGGGCGCTACTTGGAAAAGATCACATAACAATAATATGCCTTTAAATCAGAAATGCAGAAAGTTATGGTTATTATTATATGCTGTTAAACAAAAGTACTGGTCAATAAATGCGTATGTGTTGTTTCGAGAGAAATTAGACAAATCAATGCACGCGCGCTGATGTTGATGTTTGAATAATGGAACCACCCGCAGGGGAGTGCTATTGTGAGCATATCAACATTTGCGCGAGTGCATTAGACACTTTCAATGCACTCCGCGTATTTTAGTTTCTTGCTTTCTAATTGGCTCGACACTACTAAGAGGGTATGAAGATCCAATGTGGAATGGGCTGTTTTAAGGTATGGTTTCTAGTAAATCCTTTTTTTACAACCACTTAAAGGTAGATGACCCGATCACATTTCGATTTTCAACTTGAAGTTTTCTATTCTACATGAAAGGTCATCCTTAAAAAAGTCGTGTTCCAAAGTTTGAGTTGCATAGCTCTAATGGTTCTTATTTTACACGCACAAGATGCTGTGAACTGTACCCATTGAGTAGTACACAAACTATATCGGTGGTATACCACCATTCGCGGTAATTCGACGTTATTTCATCGATTTCTCCGTAATTATACCGATTTAGGCCGTCAAATTTCAGTATGATGATGAGAAAAATACGAGCTTTCATATGATATGAAAATCTCCGTATGTTTGAAATAATTCTGTGTTACGAAAATGTGATCGGGTCATCTACCTTTAATTGTTGATGTTTACCAAATGAACAGATGTTTTAATTTTTTAACTATTTCTTAATTATTTTCCAATTTCAAGAATAGCGTGTTCTCAACGGGGTAATCTGTTATTGTTAATTGAAGTTTAAACATCTTTCTAACAGTGTAGGCCTATATGCTATCTTTAATAATTGTCTGATCATAATTACCTGAACACCTAAATAATAGAGACAAATAATCAAGTTGTTGACACAAAAAGATTCTTACATAACTGTCACAACTGTAAATATAGCATTACCATTTCATTCTGCATGCAACATTAAGGGATATAATGTTGTACAGGGTGAGTCAAAAAGACTGCAATAGTGGAAAGAAGCCGTTTTGTTTTCAAAACCAAAATGAATTTTAAAATCTTTTAAACGTTGCAAGAATGATGTATTTAATCCTAACTTTGTGTGAAAAAATGAAGTCGATTACATTTTCCGTTTGCCTTTGGTGAACCTTTTGACCAGTGCACCCATTTCACACGTTTGTCCACGAGATACCCAAAATATGAATCAAATCGCAAAATGTGTCTCTCATTCAAATTTGGAAACTTGAGTTCATTTGTGATGTTATTGGAATTTGATGCATCCTTTCTTGTTTACATGTGAGTTAGCATAATCAATTATAATCATACCCATGCTATGAAAGCGTATAATGTTCTAAATTTTAATAAAAAACTGACATTTTCCATTTCTTTGTTGGCGGGATATTCAAATATGAAAATGCAATGTGTGCCATTTCGAATGAAAATCACTGTGCTCGTGGACAAACAGGTAAATTTGGTTGTGCAGCAAAGAGGGTCACCAAAGACAAACGAAAAATGCAATCGACTTCATTTTTTCACACAAAGTTAGGATTAAATACATCATTCTTGCAACGTTTAAAAAGTTTTAAAATTCATTTTGGTTTTGAAAACAAAATGGCTTCTGTCCACTTTTGCAGTCTTTTTGACTCACCTTGTACAATGTAGTGTATGCTGCCGAGTTGACCTGAATTGTAATAATTTTAGGATGCATAATACTGTGTGTCACCTCAAGTTGGGAGGGGATGTCAGTGCAAAATATAATGACTGATGCAACACTTTTTGTGCCATGGTTGACATTCTCTTGATTGGGTGGATACAAATGTCATCGCTTACTTGGAGTGACACAAAGTATAGATGTAGCTTCAGTAAAATAAAATACTTCCAATACAAATGGAAAAGTCTTCTTCAATTGACACATTCTTGATAGGATAGGTACCCTTGTAAAGTCTTCAGTGCTGATTCTTAAAATGGCACTGATAAGATTAAGTTATGGCACTTTCGCTGTGTCAATGCTTGCTTCATTCCATTGACATCATGCGAAGAAAAAAAACCATGTTCTACAGGCTGATGGGACTTCTCAGGTACAGTTGGTTGGTAGGCTGTGTTTTGTGGGATTTCTTGGGGTGGGTGCAAAATGCGCTTGGAAATATTGGTAATCTTTCAAATTGTTCAAACATTTTCAGATATTTTTTATGTTTCAAATATTTTTATATTCTTTAAAAATGTCTTTCATAATTTATAAATTAAAAAAGAAATCATCTCAACTCCAAAAGTATGGGCATTTTTAGCTGTCTATTAAGAGTGTATAGTCTTGTCTGAGAAGTATGTAGATTCATAATTGAGTGACTTCACCATCCTGCTCCCAGCCTTCTGTCAGCAAATTTGTGGTGGCATTGAATAGCTTAACCTCATGACCAGCCCCTACAGCCAGCATTCCATTCCCTGTAAAGGTAATAGCCTGTGGTACAGCTGGCTGTGCTATAGATGCCACCATATGACCTGTACTCACACGATATTGCTCTATCATACATTCACCCAACCGTCCTCTACCAATCAACAAACAGTCCGTCTCTTCATCATAGCAAACAGACTGTGGCCTATTAATGTCAATGCTAGCTGTTTCTGCTCCGGATTCCAAGTCAATCACACAAACTTTACCGGCTAAGTCCTCGCTTATCGCAACTTGTGTGTCTGTGATAACAGCTATGTTCTGCGGGTATATGTTTGTCTTGATTTCCTTAATCAGACTACCATCTGGGGTATGGACTGTAATAACAGATCTGCCAATGTCCCCCACTACAACCCTGCCATCTTGAGTAGTAGCTATGCAGTTCAATTTCACAGATCTTTTATCTTTGTCTGTAGTGTTGAACACATTCACATACTTCCCGGATGCAGAAAATACATGGCCACAGGTTCCTTTGACTAACAAGTAGGAGCCATCTTTTGCTATAGCAGCATAGCACCGACCAGAGCCAAATTTGCGGCCTGTCACACTCAGACTTGACTTTTTCTTGTAGCGACCACTCGACTGTTGACAGTACACATGGACTCCATTCCATTCACAGATTACCAGAGTACTTCCTGATTCATTTGATGCAATACTCAGTACATTGCTATCAAATGCACTCAATTCAAATAAGATGTCCAGCTGTCGTCCCAATGCACTTGCAGTCCTTGCCGTTGTCTCCTTAACACAGGTGTGTCCAATCTGTATTTTTGAATTTATTGCATGTCCACTTTGTTTTAGCTGAATTGTACCCAGTTTTGCTATCACTTGTTCTGTAGTGAATTCAACTTCACTTGGATTATATTGTACAAGTTTTTCTCCTGTTATAAATCCCTTCTTAGTAGACTTCAGTTTGTCCACTAGTGTCTTGTATTGAATCACAAAGGCTTGATTTGATGTTGTTTCCGCAATCTCCTTGGCGCCAGCCACTGTTTCCCGGACATCGTGTGCATGTTTTTGCAGTAGCACTTTCTGTCTTTGACAATCCTTTAATTTTGGATCATTATGTCCTCTGATTTTAGCCTTCAAAATATCTCCTTGCTCATGTGCATTTGCCACAGCTAATGCCACCGCCTGGTCGATTTTCATCTCTTCTTTCTTGATTGATGACAGAATTTTCTGTTCTGTATCTCCAATTTCTTGCGATTTCTTCTCGTATTTAGTGGCATCTTTTTCTAAACTGTTCAACGTAACGTCTATTTCCTTCATCTGTTCACTGCGTAATGTTTTGACATGTTTGATATCATGCTGTTCATGATTGTTAGCTATACACTCCTGGCAAACCAGACAATCACATGTCATACAATAGAAATAGATCTTTTCACCTTCATGCTGAGGACATATATGATCTTGCCCAGTGCTTGATCCTACAGACTGCTCCTCGCTTTTCTTCAGGTGTTTTTTGTTAGATTTCTTGGATAAATTGCGAAATCCAGAAAATAGGTTGGTTTGCGCCATATCTGCTGATCAGTGGAACAATTAAACCTCCTCTATTGGTCTTTGTGTTGTTGGAGCTAAAATAATTAGTTATACCAAGCGTGTCCATATATATACCAATCTGACATGCATCATAGTGTTGCCACCACATACTAGCTACAGGTAGCCCAATTTGTTGTAAACATAGTACAATTTGTTAAACCATTATTATAGTGGCAAATAAAAGCCCAATATACATTGCAAAATCAGACGAGATGGAACAATTAGCCTGGGTGTCAATTTAAGTTTTTATCAAATATTTAAAATGTAAGGATTATCAATACCATGAGGCTTTTTAGAATGGATATTCCTATCAAAGATATGAAATGTATTTGGTAAATTAGAGAAATATTATCATTTGTTAACTTAAGGCGACGAAAAAAAGAAACCCTGTTGTACGGGCATGACCTACCCATTTGTTTAGAAATCTTTATTTTTTTAAATTCATGTGAAAATGAATACCGACCCAAAATTATTATTTTTTCTTTCAAAAAACAGCAAAATGTTCACAGATTTTGTAAAATCTCAGTGACAGATTTGTTGTGATATTTATGGTCATTTTCAAAGGAAGATAAGAAGAACAAAAAGAAGAACAAAAAACACGACCGACCGACCCGACCTGAGAGGTCCGTTTGCCCGTACAACAGGGTTTATTTTATTTTTTTATCGCCTAACAGTCACACATTTTTTTCTTTCATTTGACATTTTGCAATTATCCCCATTTTAACCTTGTCCAGTTGCGACTAATTTGAGTAGAACAGGTTACAAATCGTATTCCATTCCCAGGGGATCTGGTGTGAACAGAAACCAAGCCCAGCATATGCATATTCAAGGAATGTTACAAAATGACCATTTACAATTATTCTCAGCTTATAGCAAAGCAATTCATTTAAGGATATATTTTTGAAGAAAAATCTAAAAATTCTGAAAATATATGGGTCAGTTAAGCCCTTTAGAAAAAGGTTGTTTGTCATCACCTTCCCCTCATATAATAATGCAGATGATTCTAGCTTTTAATGGCCTCAAGAGACTAATTTTTCACTTTGCTTGACCTTGTGTTAAGAGTCCAATTGGGCGTCTAAATCATGATAGGCAACAACACAGTACAACCCAGTCATTACATTAGCGTAAAATTGTATTCATTTCAAGGTCTCCCAGTACCAATCGATCAATACATATCCAGAGTTGCCAATACTGTTGATGAATAGCAATCAATGCAATAGATTTTAGCTCAGACTGGAGCAATAGTTATTGCAATAATCATGACTCAAAACAAACCTTTTGTTAAAGTCAATTGATCAATCTCTAATTTGATAATTTATTTTAAATGTTTTTAATATTATTTATGGACAATTATACATAAAATTGTTGAAAATATTCAGTTATTATAGTTATTCACATGCAATTAGTTAAAAGATGTTCGTGTGTCATACAGATGTTCAAATACACTTTGTTTTGATATGTTTTCAATGCAAGACACACAATTTGACAGCTACTGTATGGTTTTTCAAATCAATCAATACCATGAATAATGCATAGTCCCACACGTTGAGGACACATCAACAAAGTGCAAAATAGAGCAGAATAATTGACAAAATATATGTCATGTCATCAATGGCATAGAGGTAGATTGCACTAAAGCATTTGCCACTGAAAAGATAAATGATAAATCATTCTTAATTATCCCTTTTTGGTGGACAAGTTAACTTGGCCACCTTAGCTTTCAGATGAAAGGTCATGGGTCATTATTATTGTTTCAATTAGCTAGTGGTGACGTTAAACGTTACAATTATTGTATTTACTAAATAATGTAAATTGTATTATACATAAAGGAAGAAGTATTGATAGAAAAACGAATCTTATCTGTGGTTTCATGCAATTTGAGCTTTTTAATACAGCCGGCAGTAGACTTTTGGTATAATTGCTAAATATCGCCGATCGCCGCCAAATTCAGATTTTCAAGGCAAAATTGGTATTTTAATGATATTATATAATATATGTGTCTATTACAATAAATAATATGGTGTTTTTATGGACATGTAGTTCAAATATCACATTTTAATAGTTTATTGAGTGGATAAACCAGACAGTCTCAATATTATTTTAACTTATGACTTCCAAATATTTAATGAAACCCCGGTGGTGTAGTGGCTGTTTCCTCCGGCTGTGGTGCATTGAACCTGGGTTCAATTCTGCTCGGGACCACATATCTTTTTGTTTGATATTGGTACTTTTTGATGTTCCATTATATTAATTACTTACAATATCATTAGTTTGTTTATTAATGAGACTCTTTTTTTATCTATTATTATTTTTTACTTTTTTGGTTCAATGAATATGTCATGAATATCACGATTTTCTTTTTTTTATTCGGCTGTTGTTATGAACTTTATGAACTTATACAGTGTATTTATTCGTGATTTATCTTTACAAAACGATTGACTACAAATTATCCTGGTGGTCCCAAGTTCGCGCCTTGGGAAATCCAAGTTATTTTGTGCACTTTTAAATTTGTCATTGGAATTTAAAATTAAATTATAAATAATGATATTTTTTCTTTCAATTCTTTTTCTAAACTTCACCATAATGATATAGGCCTACAATCATAGAAAAAAGGTGTTCGAACACTGACCATTGTTTGCACCGTTTAATTACCCTATAGTACGCATTTTTAGAGTCATGTGAAAATCCCAATTTGCATCTGCTAGCCTGAAAGCCCCCCTTCAATATACCCCTCCCCTCCCCCCACCAATCAATGTTGCTAGGCCACGGGCTGATGTTTGGCAAGTTGGGCGACTCAACATTGACCAGGGGGGAAAGGGGGATGACTTTACATTAGGCCTACTAAGTGTTCGAACACTTTTTTCTAACATTGTCTGAGCTATTGAAAACACGCGCTGTCATGCCTCACGTTTTACATCATAACTCAAGAACCACTCAATCGATATCAATGTGATTTTCACACTTTGTAGCGTATACAATGCGCAATACGACTTCTTAATATTATTAATAAATGTTAAGTACTTTTTACAAAATGATGATTTTTAACCAATATTTCCTTCAAATTTCAACATATTTAGAATGGCGCAATTTGTATATGTACAGGTAACGGTTAAATAAATGGAACACACATGTAATATTTTGGTATTAATGACAACCAATTTCATCTAAACGTTGATACAAACTCGAATGCGAGTTCATGGGTAATATTTAAGTCATGTACATACTATATAGCATATAGGCCCTAACTGCTATCTACGGTAGATAGCAATAACCACTATAGCACCAAATGCCCACGCCACAATGATAGAATATATTGAACTGAACATTATTTAGCATCACGTCATAGCATAAAAAGAAAAAAGAAAAAGAAATGAATAAAAAGAATAAATAAAAATACATGAATGAAAATAAGATCTAGAAGAGAATTAAAAAAGAAAAAAGAATAAGTAATAAAAGTAAGATAGGCCAATGACAGATTCGAACCCACTACCATTAAATATAGGTTTGGTAACAAGCGAGCGATCTATCGACTGAGCTAAACGAGGTGTTGATAGTGAAAGGTTTTCAGAACAGATACTATTGCATTCGATGGAATATATGAAGTGTATCCGTAAAACAGAGCGGAACGGACTACTAAGGTGTTTGTAACATGATTGGCACTCACCTATTCTACATTCCATTGAATTGGTACATGACATCAATGACTTGTTTGGATTAGCCTATCAGATACACATCCAATAGGAACACCTTGAGTCTTAGAAGACTGAACAAAGTTTAGTGAGAGCAACAACATATCTACAAATACAATGCACGGAGAAGCTGAAAGGTGATGGTAAAGGTAAAACGTTGGCGATTTCTCATTGGCATAACACACACTGCAACGATTCTCCGTCTTTTAAAAAAAAGAAACTATAGTATATAATTTTACTTGTTGGTGAATCGTTCAAAGTGCGTGTTTGTCTATGAGCATGATGATGGTAAAACGTTAACGGTTGACCATTTACCAAAATCATCAATAGAACCCGTGTGATCAATGTAGGCTATATTTTTGCGTCATCAGTCTGAGAGAACGTTATTTTAATAATGTAAGAGATGATTACTGACCATAATTTGTTGTCGGAAAAATAGTATTGCAGAAAAGATGTAGTGACACGCTCAATTATTACGCATATATATAAAAGTTCGATTAGGCCTAACTCATGATAACACCATAAAATAATTAACACATAGTAAAACATCAATTGAATGTTTAGAAATCCATCAATTTGTTATAGTTAGCACTTGACATGAACAATG
Source organism: Ophiura sarsii (assembly GCA_035610835.1). Lineage (NCBI taxonomy): Eukaryota > Metazoa > Echinodermata > Ophiuroidea > Amphilepidida > Ophiuridae > Ophiura > Ophiura sarsii. The sequence goes on from CM069442.1 coordinate 45,044,011, forward strand.
TTCTTGACCTTTATTAGTTAGATCATGCCCTACTTTACTGAAATGCATTGAAATAAGTACAAACGTGCCTAGTATTGGTCCAGTAATCCTTGAGATAGACTTTGAAAGTTGAAATGTTTTTGAAAAATCTGCTTTGCGTATACCGCGTGGAAAGCGTTAAATCGTCCCTCTTCAGAGTTGAAATGTGTTTGGATTAAGTCGTCACATTAATTAAATTAAATACAAACACCTCAGAATTTAACAGTCACAATAATTTATTCACTATGTATTTGGTGTCGGTAATGCTATACATTTCAAGTATATGACAAGATACATAATCATAATGACCTTTACATTTACACACATTTAGATATATTCAACAATTCAATCGTACGAACAATTCCTTAACATTCACTGTTCCCATTCATATTACACACGATGACGGGCCTAAACTATCCTGATAATCATGCCAAATCTCAGAAGAATAGCTTATATACTTTTGGAGATACACGCCAAAAACCAAATTTAGATGATTTCCTTAAGCGATTTTATACACAATCATAGAAAAAAGGTGTTCGAACACTGACCATTGTTTGCACCGTTTAATTACCCTATAGTACGCATTTTTAGAGTCATGTGAAAATCCCAATTTGCATCTGCTAGCCTGAAAGCCCCCCTTCAATATACCCCTCCCCTCCCCCCACCAATCAATGTTGCTAGGCCACGGGCTGATGTTTGGCAAGTTGGGCGACTCAACATTGACCAGGGGGGAAAGGGGGATGACTTTACATTAGGCCTACTAAGTGTTCGAACACTTTTTTCTAACATTGTAGCTCACAAACGTCTCGGTGATTTCCTTCCAGAAACAACACACTGTGATCCTCTTGCCAACTTCCACAAAATTCAACAGATCCATTCCAAGTCCGTCCCCCCCCCCCCAGTTTTTTAGAAGACCTTGTTACAAAACGATTGACTATAGTATTAGTATTATAATGATTATCCTGGCGCCCCGGGAAATCCAAGTTATTTTGTTGCATTTTTGAATTTGTCATAAATTACGTTTTTCTCGTAATTAATAAACATTGGAATTTAAATTAAATTATAAATTATGATATATTTTCTTTCAATTTTTTTCTTCTCTCCATAAACTTCACCACATAGGGCCTATCGCTCACATAACGTCTCGGTGATTTCCTTCCAGAAACAACACACTAGTGATCCTCTTGCCGACTTCCACAAAATTCAACAGATATCCATTCCAAGTCTTCTCATTATCCTTTTGACACTAAAAACACTTGTCCACCCAGTTTTTTAGAAGACCTTGTTTGCTTTCTGATAGGGGAAATATATTCAAACCCATATGTTTTCCCTTACTCCCCCCCCCCCCCCCCCCCTGAATGCCATAGACCTAGGCATATACCTGAGGCAACAAAAAACCCAACTATGTTCTATGGGCAAACGGATCTCAGGTAGGATCGGTTGGGCAGGCGTTTTGTTTTGGTGAATGTTTGCAATTTTCAGAATTTTCAAAAGAAATCAACATTTTGAAAAAATAATTCTTTAAAAAAATTGAATAAAAACAAAAAATGGGTCGGTCAGGCTCATAGAACAAGAGTTTGTTTTATCGTCGCCTTAACACATAGATTTGATGATGATGGAGCTAAACGTCACTATTAAAATGGCGAGAAAGGCATGTCTCTTCCTGGTAATGTCTGTTACGACTCAGAGCAAATAAAATTCAACTAATTCAAGTTATCATCCTACAAATAGTAGCATAACAAATAATTACACAGAGATAGTGATGGCTGAATGGATCTCAGATGAGATAAATTACCTAATTGTATAGCTTTCAACACATGTCTGTTAAAGTTAAATCTTCTTAAGGTAAATGATTTGATGTCATTTGATGTGTGTCTGTTGATTTTTGATATCACAAAATTTGATTGGTACTGATTCCAGATAATCATCTGATTATTAACATTTGTTCTGCATTCTTTATTCTTGTTACAGTTCCTGGATCAGATGGTAATGGAGGTGATGGTGGAACGGGTGATGGGGGTAATGATGGTAATGGTGATGGTGGTGGTGATGGTGGTAATGGTGGAACAGGTGGTGATGGTGAGACAGGTATGAAATGATATGAACCCATGGGAGAGGGGCATACATATATGAGTGTAGCATTGCTGTCATGAATGAAAATAAGGACAACCCTAACCAACTAGACTTGATTTTGGGAATAAAACTATCAAGGAGAAAAACAGGTAAAATGGGGGTAGGGAGACTGGCTCTTCTGGCCTAAGGAATTGAACCGATGTCATCTGCATGGAAGTCCCGCTCTTACATAAGCAAGCTGTGACAGTGATGCCACAGAGACAGTGATTTTCTTCCACATATGGTAGCCCGCCTGATTACACCACGAGATAGACTGGGGAAGTGTGCTACCATAACCTTGCAGAGTATGATGTTGTGGCACTCACGGCTGTTAGGGTTAAGCATATTTTTCAACAAAACATATGCCATGCAAGGTCATGTTTCCCCATTTTCAAAATCTGGGTGTCCTTGAACAAGAATCTGTGCTGAGGGTAAGGCCTCAGAAAAAAACTGTTCTATGGGCAAACAGACCTCTCATGTTGGGTCAGTCGGGCCTTTTTCTCTGAAATGTTCACACAAAAAAACCAAAAATTTCCATAAAATTGCAAACATGTTCTAACAAAATTAAAGATTGATTTTTTTAAATGGGTTGGGCCCATATAACAAGGTTTTTTTGTGGCCTAACTGAGGTATTCATAATTCACTCTCTACAAAAAACCAATATAAATATCTGAGAGAAAATTTGAAATTCTGAAATATTGTCTTAAAGATTCCCCTTTAAAATGATTATGAGTCAAAGTACCCAAATGTATTTAAATCACAATAATTATGAGAGCTTTTCATTCGGTTTATAACCTAGAGTACAAAAATTGTTACACAGCTTTTCAATAGGTTCCCATTATTTCCCCTCAATTTGTAGCATGCAGGTGTCCAAATAAATATGATTGTTAGAGTGAAATCATATTAAATTTAGGTTGGTGATTTTTGTATTTGAACCTTTTTGTTCCAAGTAAAATCCTTTCGAAGAGTCAATGTTGTCCTTCTTTTGCAATTAAGGGTAAGTTCTGTTCATGAGAGGGCATTTATACAAATTCTAAAGTGTGTACATGTGTGGCCCCCTGGAGATTTCAAAAATGTATATATGTATTGTTCACAAACAGCTATCTTTGTTTACACCCTAATGTATTTCTATATAGACAGTCAGTCATTTACCATGAATTTATGATGCATTATTTATGTTTGTATGAGAGTTAATCACTTGAGGTCATCATGGATTGTTGTCATGAATTTGACGACCTAATATAGAGGCATGTACAAGAACATTTCTTGTGTAAAATGTTAATTAAAACAAAAATAAATTGACTATTTGTGTACCAGAAGCCTGAACGTGTTAGAGTTGTGGTCTGGTGTAACCTTTGCTTCCAAATGGGGGTTATTTAATACAAGTAAATGGTGACTTTCTTTTAGAAAACTAAAGGTAATCACATAGAGAGTGTGACAATACAGGGATGCAAGACTTCCTGAACTATCTGGAATTCCGAATATTTGGCCATTAAAAAAAAATCTGGATTTATGGAAGAAAACATGTTTTTTTTTGGGTTTTTTGGGGGGTAATACCCTGTAGCCTATTCTCCAGACGAGTCCCCATAAAAGTTTGATGCTGCGCGCAAATGCTCGGGCTGTCTGACCAAGCTCGCGTAAAAAGTTCAGGACATTTATCAATAGCCCACTTGCATCCCAGACAATAATAAATTATAAACCAATAAATATTGTATTTTATATTTAGGAGGCGGTGATGGTAGTGGAACCGATGGAACGGGTATGTTGGTAAAATTACCTAGATGATCTAAAGTATACATTTTAACATTCAAAAATAATAATATGCCAGGTTAAAGAAGAAGTGGTTTCGGTAATAAATGGGACTTCATATATCAATTACATACATATTACATACCCACCAAATTAATTGGTTCAATCCAAATACTATGTCGGTAAGATTACGTCTCTGTTTAAAAGGTCTACAGTCTTTATTTAAATAGCATTTAGTATCTGGAAATGCTGAAGCCAATTGCCCTAGAACCAACATATTTGATGTAAAAGGAATGCTGATTCTGTGCCTGAGCAATTGAGCATGCCAATAGCTTGGTTTCGATTTTCACTTTTAATACTTTCCACGCAGCTACTAGTTTTACCATTATACAAAACCGATTTTTCAGAAACCTTTCCCAACTTTCAAGGTCTATATCTCAAGGATTACTGAACCAATACTAGGCATGTTTGAACATATTTCAATGCATTTCTCATGGTGATTCCAAACATGGTAATGAAATTCAATAATCTTGACATTTTTGAAACATTTTGTGAAATTTTAGAATGTCGTCTGCAGACGTGTTGAGCTAATTCCCAGTAACCTGGAACAAATCCATTCCAAAATCATTAAAACTCATTCTTATTTTGATTCTCAAGCTGATTCAAAACTAATATTATATTAAAGTTGCCTGCGTAATACCTTATTCATTAGTTTCGGCAGTCCTCAATTATGATGCCTAACTCTAGCTATCTATACTCTATTATTCCATGTGCAAATGTGATATCAGTGAGTCCTCCAGTATTATACATGATAAAGGGGTAAACAAAAGTAAGTACACCCCCCCCCCCCCCCCCCCTAAAATTAGATCATGTTTTGTTTACATTACTTCATACACAATTAGACGTTTTGAGAGATTGAAACATATATGAAAAGGAAAAAAAGTGTCCCCCTTTCAATATCTTTATTACTTTCCCCACAAAATAGTCACATTTCTCCAAAATGAAGTTTTTAGAAAAAGTGGCACTTTTCAAGATCCGGGTTTTTTGTATAATTCCACACAAAATTATTTTGAGAGTTTAAAACTCTTATGAATAGGGAAAACGCTTGGCTACCAACAGAAAGGTTTTTTTCTTTTCAATACCATGTTTACTTTTCAAAAAAAGTCACATTTCCCCAAAATGATGATTTCCGAAAAGTAGCACTTTTCACTGATTCAGGGAAGTTATTGACGTGAATGGTGGATAGTATTGGCTAGTCATGCATGCATGATTTTTTTTTTTTTTAATTTCAAATAAAGACCAGCTAAAGAAAGAAGACACCGTCTTTTAATTAAAAATAAAGCCAATCGAAATTGATTTTAAAAAGGCACGGGAGACATTCTTGTAACTTTCTTGTATAGAATATTGTGACTGTGTTCGGAAAAGTAAAGCTGATATTGAAGTGGAAAAACTTTTTATAGGTAGCCAAGCGTTGACCCATTTCATAAACGTTTCAATTTTTTCAAAACTCTAATTGTGTTCTGAGTTATACAAACAAACTAATTTTAGGGGGTGACTTACTTTTTTTGACCCCTATATACATGCCAGTGTCTATTTGTCTTTGGAATAACATAACCTGATGATAAGCTGCCTCGGAATGGAGTATAGGAAGGCTGATATTTCATTCCTTTACAACTTTGATTAATTTCTTGCATATAACTATTTCAGCTCAATACTTCCAAACATCAGTCACACTGCCGGATACTTCCTACACATCAGCTCATTCTTTTACTATTCTCTTTTATAGTTGATATGCACCAGTCTTCCATCACTCTGACAGATACAGAGTACACTCCAGCCCTGTCTGATCCAACTTCATCAGAATACCAGGCATTAGCAGAACAAGTCAGTCAGGAGCTGGAAGCACTATATGACAATACACAAGGGGATCAGTTTGTCACAAATGTACAATTTATGTAAGTTCCAGGTTGTTAAATATATAATATAGTTTATTCATATCTGATTATACATCAGGTATCTGAGTTGTTGAATTTGTCATGTGAAAGATGTCAAGTACAAACAAATCCACTCCCAGGCAGAGCAGCATAACCGAAGTCTTAAGGGGCCATGCCATGTGAGGTTGCAAATGATTGATTTTTGAATATTCAATCAGTTCCAAATTGGTGAGATGTGTGGGTTTTTTTTATCTCTCTGTGCGCACAAAGAATCCAAGCAGGTGTTTGTATGTTTGATGCCCAGTGCGCTTGTTGCGCTCATGTGCACCTACACCCTTCTGTATTATAGGAGGCTCACCAATTTGGAGCTGATCAAACTATAGTGAGTCAACTCATTTGAAGCCGGGGGAGGGGGTGCAAGTATTCTGAGAAGTGGTATGTGTCCCGAGTGGTAGAGAGCACGTGTGGTGTAGTGGATAGCATGCCGGTCTCACGATGCAACGGTCGTGAGTTCTAGCCCCGCTACAGCCAACTTGTTTGTATCCTTGGGCAAGGTACTTAGTCTCAATTGCTTCGTCGACCCAAGCGAGATTGGGGAGCTGTTAGGGGATATTACAATCCTAATGGCAGCAAAAATCAGTGGTTCGGAAGTCACATAAAAATGGTGGTCCCGTGCATCGGAAGAGCAATACCCGAGCACGTTAAAAGGTTACAGACTTCGCAAAGAGTAGGGGATCATCCCGGTCTGTAGCTGTTCACACATCTAACGGACCCCAATGGAAATAAGCTTCAACGAGGCTTTCTTGGGTTATCCATGGTCGTAAGGCCCAAATAAATAAATAAATAAATAAATAGTCCCTAGGTTGATATCTTTCTTAATGGTATAAGGGCATCCAAGTGGCCTCTACCACCTCAACCAGCTGGGGTTCAGAAGACTGATTATAATGAAATGGTGTCTTGTGTCCAAAATGAATGTCTAAAATGTCTCTCCTCAATAATGGCTAAATTCAAGCAAAACATCTACATCCAGGATATCAACTTGGGATTTCTTCAATATCCATCATCATTGTTTGTGAATTGAATAGAGGAAGCCATGGTAACATAAAGACCAAGATTTTCCTTATTACCTGAGTTGTTGAATATGTGAGGGATCTCTTGATGGTATAAGGGTATCAAAGAGGCCCCTCCCACTTCAACCAGCTCCACCTCACCAGGAGGGGTCCAGAAGACTGATTATGATGAAAGGGTGAACATCATATTGCCCCTACATTGTGTGTTCTCAAATAACTAATATATATTACTTCAAATAATTCTTTATTTTCAGTGAAACTGAATCTGGAGGCATAGAGGTTACATTTGTTCTTAACTCTGCTAATTATTATAATGAGGAGGAGTTATTCTCGGTGCTTCAGCAGGCATTGAGCAGTGGTCAGTTGGGATCTCTTAGTATAGCAGATGAGCAAGTGGAATGGGTACCAGTAGATAGTAAGTGATATATTATGTTTCTTCAAATAGGTAAATAATTTCATACAGAATACCGGGGGTACTATAGGAATCGATCATTATAAGAATATTTATGAAGTCATAATCATAATGTACTCAAAATTATTTCTGCCAGGAATAGATCACTACAGCCCAAAATAATTTCTTAAACAAATTGACACAAGCAAGGGACATGAGTCACATGTTAACAGTTATTCAGTTTTGATATGTATTCAATGTCAATTGCAAAATACTACCAGTCCAAACCTTATACAAAAATACAAAACAAAAAATTAGACTTGATACCAAGTTCAAAATTACCAAATGTACAAATATTGTTCTCTGTAATCCTGAAGACAAAGTTCAAACGAGGACATAAAGATGTCTGCTGGTTCCTTGCATCATGTAACCCCCTCACCAACGCATACATAGGTGCGGGTATAGGCTTGTCCATGACCACCGAGAATCGACTCTACACGATATTACATTATGTGTACCTGCATCTATGGATGAGGTGTGTTGAGCATATTAATCCAGAATAATAAAGAAGATGTTTGGCATACCCTCTCTGTCTAAAGATTTTCAATCTTTCAGAGACCAAATTTTCTGGAATTGATCATACTTATTATTTATATATTTATTTTGTGATGTTATTATTTCAGATTCTGGTGGGGGAGGTGATGGTGGTACTGGTGGTAGTGGTGGAACAGATGGAGGGAACACCAATTTAGGATCAGGTATTTTATTGATTTTTTTAGCACTTTCCATGGGACAGGCGCCTGCAGACGACATTCCAAAATTTCACAAAATGTTTTTAAAATGTCAAGATTTATTGAATTTCATTACCATATGAGACCTGTCACCACAAAATGAGCGTTAAGTCGCCAGTATGCATTAGGAGATATGGTCCAATGAACATGCCACAAATCAATAGAAAACAAAGGCATTTTGCAACTTTAATTCAATTTTTAACCGGGAAAACATCGAGCAATTATGACATGTTGCATACCATTATAAAGCTTGTTTCTTGAGTATTCTGAATCTGGACAAACCGCAAAATTAAATTTTCCGACTTAACTCTCATTTCGTGGTGACAGGTCTCATATTTGGAATCACCATGAGAAATACATTGAAATAAGTACAAAGATGCCTAGTATTGGTTCAGGAATTCTTGAGATAAGACTTTGAAAATGGGGAAAGGTTTCTGAAATTGTCTGGTAAAACTAATAGCCGCATGGAAAGTGTTAATATATAAAGAGTAAATGTGAACAATAGTCCAACATACAATAACAAGATTAATGAACTGAGTGACTATAATTCAAACTGGTGACTCTACAGGCTCTGATGGGCCAATCAATTGGTTCACTGCTACTCAGAGAACATGCATACTAGGAGAAACACAAATGGGCAAGGGTTAAAATGCCAAAGAAATGACATAAGATAAGGTAAAAGCATAGAGAACAACATCAAAATGTAAGTAAAAGAAAAAGTAAATATCTGGTGGTCAGGGTAATCGAGAGAACCTAAACCGCAAACCCAGGAACTAATCCTAATCCGGCGTGCTGGTTGCCCATAGCAGCATGGTTTATCTCAAATTAACAACGCTTTGCTACTGTACTTTAGGTTGAATTTCTAATTAACACACCCCCCCCCCCTATTTTGATGTGTAAGTTTAAGCTTACCAGTACATTTAAGATTGCAACAATAAGATGGATGGTCAAACCAATGACAAACAACAATTAATTCATTTTTTTACCTCATATCCTCTTAAATCTACCAATTATGCTATGTCGAAATGTATTACCAAAAGAATGTACAGAAGATATCCCACAATTCAGATGAAAACTAAGAATACATTTAATCAACATCCAGAACTAACATAATTGTTGATGATGGTAGGGCAAACAGATTTTGCTATAGCAACCTGCTATAGTTTGATCAGTTCCAAATTGGCCAAGCCGCCTTACAGTAGCGAATGAATACAGAAGGATGTGGGCGCGCATGAAGGCAACTAGTGCACTGTGCGTGCGACCAAAACCATGTGCGTGTGGCCATAATCGCTCGTGTACGCTTTGATTACTTTTGCGCGCTGAGAGATAAAAACCGAATATTTCTCGCCAATTTGGAAATGATTAAACTATACAACAATCTGTGTTGTAATTTATCCCAAGCATTGTTAACATCAGATGTTTGTCATTGGTTTGACCATTCGATATTGTTGTTGCGATCATAAATGTAATATATTGCTGAAGCCAACAGTATTCCCATCATTTCTTGTATGCAATATTTTCAGCTCAATACTTCCATGCGATGGTCACACTGCCAGATACTCGCTACACATCAGCTCTTGGCAACCCCAATTCAGAGGTGTACACTGTACTAGCCCAACAAATCAGTGCAGCGTTGGAGGAGCTTTATAATGATTTACTAGGAGAACAATTCATAGCAATTCTTGAATTTGTGTAAGTTTGTGTCAGTCTATATTAATTACATCTCATTAAGTGTAATGATTCAATAAAAGTTGTTCAAACATTTCATTGTAAAACATATCCCACACACACATTACCCAACTTGAAGACTTCAGGTTGTCCAAAACCTTAGAAGAAGGGACAACACAATTTTGTTATAGTACATGCTAAAGTTGTTGCCTTTTTTTTCAATTTCGTTGACAACTCTATTAATCACTGTTTTCAGATGGAAACATATTCAATTCTTAAGTTCAAGACTTTTTCAAATATTGGTTCTGCAGTCTCAAATTATTTGCTTCATAATATAATGTAGTGAAAAAGTAAGCTTCCATTTATTATAGTTCCCTCATTTTTGGGACAAACTATACAGCTGCATTTATCATCATTACCCAGGCAGATTTAATTATTTTCCAAGTCAAAGTGGGGAAGGTATAATTCATTTGAAATATTGACATTTGCCAGTTGAATTTCCTCCACTACAAAATCATTAAAATATTCTTTTCTGTTGTCCTATTTTTTTTAGTGAAACATCATCCGGCAATGTAGAAGTTCTGTTTGATCTGGGCACTGTAAATTTCTATGATGAACCTCAACTGTTGGAAGTAATAAGTGATGTTTTGATGTCGGGTCGACTTGGATCCATCAATGTCCTGCCAGAGACACCACAATGGGAAAAAGGAGGAGAAGAATCAGGTTTGTTTATATCTTTGTTAATTTACTTTTATTCAATGTTTGGTTAAAGGAATAGTGTTGAAGAATAAAATTTTTATAATTTACTTCAGAATTCAAGATGAACATTAATAATTGTCATTTTTGCTGTTACCACTCATGAAATCACAAAAGCAGCCTTTTTATGCCCAGCATATTTATATTGTGACTATTTATAGAGCTTTATAGCTTGGGAGCATACATTGTTTTGAAACACAATGAAACATGACTTTCTTCCCTAAATCAATGTCAAGGTCAATCAACCACCCAAGTTGGCAAGGATGTCCACTTAAGTTTAATTTTACTAACTTCAAAGAACATTTGGTATATAACTCCCTGTGTCAGCCTACACCGGGACCGGAAACCTCTATGCTCCCCAACTACTAGTGTGAAATTCTGATCTAGCCGTAGATCAGCATATTTGAATTGATGTTTTGTTGTACATAGATGGCTGATTTTTCTTAATCCTTACAAGTGTAAGTTCATATAAATGTATGCAATTGTAAAAATGTACAAATCTCAGTTTGTATCAAAATTGAGGGTGCAGCCTCCCAGACATCACTGGATATACCTTTTAAGTCTTCATTCTGATTGAGAGCCATATCCCTTTAATTTTATTGAAAATAGTTGATTTTTTTTATTTCACTTTAAACCTCCTATTTTGCAATGAATTGAACATACATCCTTTTTCTTGCTTTTCTTTGGGAAAATAGAGCAAAAGATCCCGAATTATTTACTTCTCATTCAGTGTCGTTTTACTCAGTGGTCGTTTTACACAGTGGTTATTTTACACACTGGTTGTTTTATACACTGGTCGTTTTACACACTGGTTGTTTTTATACATTGGTCGTTTTACATACTGATAATTTTAAGCACTGTGTTCGTTTTACATTATACTGGTCAATTTGCACACAAAGACACCATAACCTTTATCACAAATGTAATTGCTTCTATTTTCAACACTTAGTATGTCCCTTTTCTTTCTTTTCACTTTTCTATGTTGTAAAGGTTATATGCATAAAAAAATCTCTGTATTACTACATGTAACAGCAAAACTAATTGTGGATTGATTTTGGATGGCTGTGTTGAGACTAGAGTAGTGACATAGACTTTCGTATTCTTCTCTCACTTATTAGTTGACCGTCACCGTACATCCATCAGACTTACTGATACAGAGTACACCCCAGCCTTATCAGATCCTACTTCATCAGAATACCAGGCATTAGCAGAACAAGTCAGTCAGGAGCTGGAAGCACTCTATGACAATACACAAGGGGATCAGTTTGTCACAAATGTACAATTTATGTAAGTAATTTTATGAAAAATAAATTTATCCATGTCAGACAGACAGTGCTCAATGCCAAAGTAGAGCTTAGGCACCAGAAAAACCACCCCGTTCTATGTGCCCGTCCAACCCAGTTTCTTTCCAAATTTAAGATTTGTTTTTGGTACAAACATTGGAAAATTTGTTGGAAAATTTTAAGAATTCACCAACATTTCCATGAACATTTTGAGAGAAAAAACGCCCAACCTACCGAGCCTACCTTCTGAGGTATGTTTGCCAATAGAACAGGGTGGCTTTTTTATTGTCACCTTATATTCCAATATATTTCACACTGTAACATTACGGTTTTAGAATATAAGCAATCGTCAGGCACACTAGCAGCGCAATGTTTTTTTCTTCCATTCAGCATCATTAGTGTGGAATATGGGTAGACCTAAAGAGTAGTTACAGCGTGTGCCCATATACAGTTGCTCATAGTCACTTGCACTGGTAACAGCTTCGCCCGGGTTGCTGACGTTATTGTAACAGGATCAAGCAGTTCATGAACTAAGTTGGAGGATTTCTATTCAATCTTTTGATTTTTTCTTTAAGTTTTTTCCTAACATTTCAACCAAAACCGTTCACAACCAAACATGGGTCAATATAGAGTTCATTACTATCTATTAAAACTATTGGCTATTGTTAAACTTTCCATTTTTAGTGAAACCGATATGGGAAACATAGAAGTTGTTTTTGATCTTGCATCTGCCCAATTCTACATTGACGAAGAATTATTCTCTATACTTGAAGAAGCAGTAGCTAGTGGTCATTTGGGATCTCTGAGTATTGCTGATGAACAAGTGGAATGGATACCTGGTAAGTGATGACGCTATAATTTGTTCAACAGCAAATAGGCAAATCTTCTAAGGCTTGTATTTAACTGTAAGCCAGATGAATCGATACCATACCATTCGCTCTTTGCACAGATTCGCCATTTGCAAGGAAAGCCTTGAACTGGAATCAGATTGAATGAAAGTGTGCCTCATTTCACAATGTCTCGCTGCAAGACCAGTCATGTGCCGACAGAGTCAAACTAGTTACATGTTATGGAATAGTTCCATTTAATGTGGTACCAGTTTGAGGCTCTCCTCGCAAATGGCGGACAGTGCAAAGGGTTTAATTGCCCGCACATATTGGTGAAAGTTTGCATTGTGCATCATAAACAGCCTTATTAACAACAAACATCATGTGCGTATGATAAGCATTATGCACACTAACACCAAGAGATGAACATACCAAGAGGAATCTCTTGAGAACAGAGATAATGTTAAACCTCTCATTTTCTGGTCTGGTACAGAACTCCTTGATATGGGCTCCTTTGTTAGAAATCTGTAGTACACAGGAATTCAGTTTATATCATACTACACAAACACTATGCTTAGTATAAGTTTGGGGTTAGTTTCGAATAAATATGAATATGTAAGAAGCTGTAAAATTTGCAAAAACCCTTTAACCTATCAAAATGATCCTTTCAGATGAGTAAATTAGTTTGGTTTTACACCTCAATAATGAATCATTGAATGATGTCACCAGCCAATGACTATGCAAGAATTGAACATCCCAAGATGTCTGTCTACACACCATGTTCTAAGTCACATGACAAGAGGGGTGGCACTGTAAAAAAAAAAGTCTTGTGCATAAATCGCCTGGGTTGTATGGCTCCAAAAAGAGTTTTTGACCAGTATACCAATAAGACGAACAAAGAGAACAAACAAAAGTATATAATTGATCAATCAAGATCTCTACCAGTATGTTAGCCTACTCATATCCTAACTCTTTCTTTTGACAGATGGAGGTGATACAAATACTGGACCTGCATGTAAGTATTTTCTAATGTTTTGTTGTTTGATTTTGTGAGTTGCATTACTTGAATAGTTGTTATTTATATAACCAAACTTTGTCACAAATTATGAACCTTTTTGCCGTAACTTGATATAAGTATAAACGATACGTTTAGCAAGTATTTTATTTCAACTAGAGTGAACATGTTATTAACAAATTATTGCATTTTGCTAGCTAAGCTATTAGATTTTTTAAGATGTGCATATGAGCCAGTATCCAAACATAAAGACTTACACTACCTAGATTGATTTCACAATACCAGTCAAATGTTTAATACATTATTGTTCTCACTGTACAAGTCATTTCTCCCAATAAAAACCTATATGAAACCAGACACACCAGACACACAAATCATTGAACTTCAATTTAACAAAAATGTAAATTCACTCCACACAATCAAGATAAATCAATCAAAATAATACCAATATTACATAAGATATAGAATAGAATAACCTAATTATATTACATGAATTATACAAGTAAGTATGAAATATTCTGTGAGCTTGTTTGTAATTTTTCATGCTAATAATCACAATCAATCATTTTCTGGCTATCTCTTGACAGATTCCCGCTTCTCCTTCCTACCAACTGAGTATACAGCCTACGAGTCTGACAAGAAAGCTGTCGTTATTATAACAAGGACAGGAGACACATCTGTTGCAGGCTCTATCAGTAAGTATATTGTTATACACAACAATATCTTTACAATCCAGCACATTTTTGACCTGTTTTAGGGCATTTCCTTCATCCTTCTTTCTGTTCATGGATTCATGATTCATTAGCCTTCTATAGTTCAATAGTTTCCAAATTGATGCAAATTAGGCATTTTTATTTCCCTGCGCACAAAAGTAATCCAAGCATGGGCGGGCACTCAATTTTGGCCATATGCATACAATTGTTCGCCCAAACGCATGGGTCACACATTTGATGCACAATGTGCTTGTTGTGTCATGATGTGTACCTATACCCTTCTGCATTATTTCGCTGCTTTAAGGTGGCTTGGCAATTTGGAGCTGATTAAACTATAGTCCATCTGTAGTCTTTCATGTGATGCATATCCAAGCTATCTCCATTTACCCCTTTATAGCCTAAAGTATTTTGTCACTTCGGTTTCATATGTTGGGGCAGGGTACTCCTCCATAGCATACACAATAAATTGACTAAAAACTGATACTTTCAGGGAATCAAAACTACCAAATGTTAATACCAGGGTGATCCAAATGAACTCCAAGTGGAGTGATCATGATAGTGGTTTTCAACTATGCCTTGTGAAGTCTTATTGAAACCTGAGAACATACCTAGATTGTCCTTGCATTTTAACTCTAACGGACGGACGTGCATTGGCAATGGATCACAGAACTGGGGCAGAGGTCAACAGGGAGGACTATTCTTTTGTTCCGGGGCCACCGAGTCTTGAACCTGGTTCGTCGGACTGGCCGGCGAGTCAATCCACCACCACACCACGGGCGCTGGCCTTACCAGGCTAATTGTTCTGTGACTATCTATACCCGGGGGTATTGCGGCATGTGGTAGACCTCATGTGCATGTGCACACATGTGCTGCTTGATTTTGTATGACGAAGTGCTGGTAGGGTTATGCAATCAGATCACAGGGATCTATACAGTATATAATGATTGATGTCATTACCCAACACAATTGCACTTGATTTTTGGCCTATCAGATCTCAGAATTTCCAACAAAAATTGATAAATTTTTCTTTGCCCTGTAACCCTAATTGCTTTTTCTTATTTGTCCATTTACAGGGTTCTTTACTGTCAATGGCGATGCCCAAGTTAATAGTGACTTTCCACGGAAAGACATCCGAGTGCATTTTGCACCTGGTCAGCTGACCGAAGCTATAGAAGTGGAAATCATTGATGATGAGGAAGCAGAGTTTGCTGAGACTTTTGGGGTGACATTGTCAGATCCTGAGACTGGCACTGTGCAAGGTCCTACCAATATAGGGACGATTACTATAATTGATGATGATTGTAAGTCCTATAAGGCCAAGGTTAAAAAACCCTGTTTGGGCTTTTCTTTTTGATTTTCAAAAATTATGGAGGAAAAAGAAAAATGTTGAAGATATTGATGAAATCTTTAGATGAAAAAATGAAAAATTGCAAACAAATTTAGGAAGGAATTTTTTGTTTTTACATAAAAATTGTGGTTTTTAAATTTTGACCAAAAAGTGCCAAAATGTATACATGACATTAATAGTTCAAATGTTACAGCACTTGATCAATGTCATGTCATGGTTTTTAGGGTTGACTGGCTTAATTACATTCTCCATATTACTTCTTGTTTTGTACCCTTTTATTTACAAAACATACAGCTGCCTTTGTGTTTGAAAGCTCTCAATATACTAGTAATGAGGGAGTAGGAGCAGTCAACATAGCAGTAGTAAGGAAAGGAGAGACTACAGGAATAGCTACTGTAGGTAAGTAAATTGAACTATTCGATAATGGATAATATGGGACAAGGTTTGATTTGAGAGAATCCTGATTCTGTTTTAGCTTCATGTTTTAAACATAAAAAACATTAAATACACTTTTTGGATAACTTTTGTTTTGAGATTTTATTACCTTTATTTTTCTTCAATTGAATAATTCAATTAAAGAAGAGTTGTCTTGACACCATAACTTTTTCATCAAGTCCATTTTTTAATTAAGTAATCTGATATTGTTTATACTGTCCTTGTCATTCTTAACGTAGTTTAAAGTTTGGGTTGTGCTTTCTGCAAGGTTTAGTTTCTTAAGTTATTGATGGGACTAGTAACTTTAAACGCACAGGGAAGGGCTTGCTCCAAAAGAGCAAAGTAATCTTAATAGCACTTCTGTTATGTTATCTTGTAATTCTAGAAATCTTAGCGGTAGGTGATGGGGCCATCTTAGGCGTTGACTTCTTATTCACTCCTACCACCCTAACATTTCAACACGGTGACTTGAAGAAGATCATAGCCATAACGATAATTGATGATGATGAGATAGAGGCTACAGAAGCAATCAAATGTCTGCTTTCTAATCCACGAGGCACTCAGTTGGGGATACCACACCAGACAAGAATCTTACTGGATGATAATGATGGTGGAGGTATGTATCCATCATGAACAACACAGGCACATAGTCTTAGCCTGTAGCTGACTGTAATTTCGATACAATTGCTCCAATATGACCACACTTTCTTGTCAGATTTCTAGAAAATCTAAACTTTTTTGGAAGATTTTGCTAAATTTAGACACATGTTTGATTGAATTAGTCTGTATTTCTTGTTGTTGGTTTCAACTTCAAGATAAGTTTACCCTCGTGGTTGAAATAATTTAATAGGTGGCAAGTAAAATTCATTAATTTGGTCAGGTCTGGTAGTGGGCAGACTGAATATACAGAATTGCCGAAAATGATCTGGTAAGCAATTTAACATGTTATTTACCAACTTTTTATTCACACTTTACTCTCACTCCCCGTAGATAATGGCAATCCTGACAATGGCAAGCCACCAGGAGGGAAGTCCAACAATGGTCCTATAATTGGCATAAGTGCTGGTGTATCTGCTGGTATACTCATAGCTGTCATTATTACAGTCTCGATCTATGTGGCCAGGCGGAGACAACAAAACTTTGACAAACCCGTAAGTACTATCTATCTACATCTATCTATGAACATACTCAATAATGTTGTCAAAAGACAATATCTTATTGAGAAAACAATACAGACATCAGTCAGAAAACATGGTACCAAATACACACAAAAGATACATAATAAAAATTACTTAAATTACTAAGACCAGTTTTAAAAGAGTCCATTACTAAGACCAGTTTTAAAAGAGTCCAGTTTGTTGCAGTAGAGTAATGAGGAATGTAGTGCATTCCAGTCCATTGTCCAAGAAGCTGAATTTATACGCATTTAAATGTGGAGCCATGACACTAAATTTTAAAGCACGATATTGACGAGTTTGTGATGCCGTTGGTCTGTTGATATAGTCCGGTATTTATACATTGTGTTAAGGCGTGCATTCTTTCGACGTTTTTCAAGTGATAACCAGTTCATTCTGCTTAGTAATTCTGTGACTGTACCCTCTGATCTTTCATAGTTGTTGCATACGAAACGTGCGGCCCTTCTTTGCACCATCTCTACTTTCTGAATGTCCGCTGAGGTATGGGGCTCCCAAACAACACAAGCGTATTCGAGAATTGGCCGTACTAATGCAAAGTACATCTGTTGTTTTATTGATGTTCGGCACCTCCACAGGTTACGTCGAATAAACCACAGAGGACTATAATACGATATATGATGTGATCTGTGACGTAAGGCCTGGGGGTATGCGTGCGCACCTACAGGGAATGTGCTTTGTAAATTAAATTCACACTTCATTGATCATTACTTATGGTGTAGAATAGTGCAGTAGTCATGGTCTGCATCCCTAGCACAATGAGGTACCGAGTACTAAATCTGGTTGCCCGGCAGTATGTGTATGCACCATAAAGGCAGGTGCTTTTAAAATTGGTGTTCAGTGACAGTTTATTAAACATCTATAAGCCATTTATACTGATGGTTACTATAACAGCATAAATTTAACGGTATGGGGAGTTTGTAGATCTATGGTTATACTTATCAAAACTAATTCAGTAACATGGATAAGGGGGTAAACTTATTACCATGTAACTCAGAACTCTTTGTGAAGGAATCAATGGCATTTAAAGTACACTAAACATTGTTCTGATTCTGATCTATTTTCTTAGGATTTAGTAAGACGATTGAGGTAAACAGGTCATAATATTGAAATTGCAACTATTTTTCTCTTACTACAGTCATGGGGTAGGCATGATGTTACAGGCATGTCAGATGATCAGATATTAATGACCAGGGATAACTTCATTCTCATGGTGAGTTGGATTTGTCTATAGAATTATTTAAGGGCTAAACATACTCTACAGCACTCTTTGCCATCTCAAACGTGCACACTATAGTCCAATTAAGAATTGAACAAACGACACGCACACAGCACAAAGATGATCGCGTCTGACATTGTCACAAATATGGTGTGGATTTCACGCAATGTACGCAATACGCTGCTTCAATGTGTTCATTCAATTATAAATCAGACTATAGCGCTAATTACACAACCAAAAAACACCTGATCAGGAAAACTGTTTCCGGCAATGTGATCAATCTATGTTTGGGGGAGGGGAGGGGGGGGGGGGGGGGGGGGGAGAGAGAAGAAATGCCAGGACCAACTCTTAAGTGGCCCTCCTCAGTGCAACAATCAAAATGATTTTGTCACTAGGATGATTGTGTCACTAGGATACAGATTATACAGAATATAAGAATATAGAACCCATCTATAAATACTCATGGTAGAATACTTAATCTGCTAGAAACATAGACATGATCCTGACCACGGACTAACCCTTGGCTACTGGACATTGACAAATATATTTTAGCATAAATTCAGAAAAAAAATTATGAAACAAAGACCATTTCTTTCACTTCAACTTCCTACATATGAATCGAATGCAAACTGTTTATTGATTTTTGAAATTAATAAATGTGTTACGTTGATGTTGATGAAAAACTTGTTTTATGGGGGGATTGAGTAGAAAACTTTCTAAATGTTCATAATTTCAAACACAAAATTCTTTTTCGAAAATTGGCACCAAGAATGATTCAAATTTCTTTTGAGCCCTTCGAACAGGAATTTATTTAGTCATTGTCCTTTCCCTAATTATAATTTTCTCCCAAGTTAAGATACAATTATATTTACACGTTTGTTCATACTTATTTTTTTCCTATGTAGCAACGACTGGATGGAAGTGGAGGCGAGGCCTATGGTGGAGGTCTACCCAACCCTTACAATGTACAGCAACCCTATTACTGATGTCATTGCACAACAACCAACCTACGATGATGATAGCTACAATTTGATTCAGTTAAAAAACGACCGTAAAATTATATTGATCAATGCATAATATGAAGCATTTGATATATTTTCCAACTTTCTCTTTTTACTGGGTGATATTTTCTGTCTTTGCACTACAATCTGTTTGAAAATAGCACTGTTTCGTGATTGTCTACAAATTTAGTTTCCATCTGAAAGTTATATCATAATATAAACAATTTGCCTTTATTTAAAAAACAAACATATCTAGTTGCTGCTGTTTTATGAAGGATGGAAATGTGACAGTTATGCAAGTCGCTTTCATTTTACAGTTTCTTTCTTACAAAATTTAAATTATTATAGAGAATAAGTATGACTCATACTGAATCTTGTATAATGTGATGATTAGAGGCTATAGTATCCAAGAGGAGAAATCATAGATGGTAAACAATGCACCATGTAAAACTGTTACATACTTATTATATCCCATAATTCATAATCAAGTGTGTTCTTTAGACATATCAGTTCATCTTGAGTACAACAAAGTATCTTCTCATTCTCATAATCATGTGATCTCTACCATATACCAGGCCCGTAAGACACTTTTTTCAAAGGGGGGGCGTTTTCAACAAAAAAAACAATTGTGAGTGAAATATGCGCGCATAGCGTGCGAAAATTTTCGAATTTGCACCTATTTTTTGCACGATCGAGGTACATTTAGGCTCTAAACAAGCTTGTAGCAAAGAATATTGCATTTTTGGAAGATAAATGCGCGCGTAGCGCGCGAAATTTTTTCATCTGTGTACACATTTTCCGGGGAAGATTTTCAAAGGGGGGGCGATCGCAACCGTCGCCCCCCCCCCCCCATCTGACGGGCCTGTATACCCTAAGGTCTGTGTCTCTACACACACTCTTTACAATGGTAGCTGATGCCCATCATCATGCCTTGCTGAAAAATTGAATGACCGTGTGAACTTTAATCATCAGGTGTATCTATGCTGTGTGCATTCACACCCTTACAATCACAAGCGTATTAGCCGTATTATCACCATCAGTGAATGAATAGATCCAGGTCATGATACTTTTGAAAAAGTTTGTAGACAAACAAAATTTTTTGCTGGAGTTGTGTAACTTTTGTTCATCAAATCCAATAATAGGTTATTTCATATTGGTGCAAATTGGTTCAAAACAGTCATCATTAGTGAAAAGAAAAACAAATCTTGAGAGACGAAACACAGTTCCCCAGTGATATTGATGAATCCACTGATGATTATCTACATTTAGCTTGTCAAACCCAAAGCTCAAAACTGCATGTTTATAAGGGAACCTGTATAACTTGATGCACATGTGATTTTGTTGCCATATTTTTAAATCGTGGTGCATTGCTTGCCATCTACAATTTCTCCTCTTATAGTATTCAGTAGCTTAAGATTGGTGGCAATTATGATGGTTTCACTGCTCTTTTTCTGAAGCATGTCATATCTTTATCATCAATATATATTTTTGTATTCGGCCCAAATAGCCTCGTCAACTTTTAAATGTGAATCTGAAGCCACTTACTAAATTGACTTAGCAGTTGTGGAAAAAGAATGAATGTATCAAAGTAGGAATAAGTGAAATGAGATATAATAATGCCCTTTCAAATCAAATTGAATCAATATCTTGATATCTAGAAATCATGATTCTAAATGGTACGGGCCGGTGTAATTCCTAATTCTAGTCCGTACCACTTGGCTATGGGGATAAACTCTATCTTGACTTACTTGTGCCTTCTATTGCAACTATTTTGGAAGCATTTTGAAACAATTGATGTTGTATGGCTTAATTCTCTGTGTACTATTTACTATGGTATAAAAATGAAAATATCACACCCATCTTCAACCTTGGGTATTTTGTGACTCTTTTGGTATATTCTCATTTATATTTAGATAATATGATTGGCCTAATTTGAGCCATTAAATATTTGTATGCCATCACATTGCTTAGAGATAAATATGTGATACCATTATAAAAAACAAGGCCGATCAAATATTATGCATGTAATTGTAACATTATGCCATTGTTTCCAATTTTAATTATGCCATAATTAAAAATTTGGAATTCAGCTTTGTTTCATATAACCACAGGCTGAAAAAGTAGGCAATACGGAAAGCTCCTTGCCGGGAAATTTGAGCATTTGGAGGGAAATTTTGGCATTTGGAGGGAAATGTTACTCTTTCATTAAGAAATGCATTCCATTTTGAAGGGAAATTTGGAAACGCTTGCCGGGAAAAAAACATTTTTTCAGGCCATGCATATAACCAAAAAATTAAAATTTGACATATATCTTACAATCGCCATCCTTCAATCAATTTGGATGATGTCAAGCGAAGTCATACAATAGTATAACACATGTATACAGCCTAATGCCTCATAAACAACTAGAAAATTGGCTGTCAATTCATTATTTTAGGTCAATACCTGTCCCTTTCTTTCTATCTGTTTTTTATTTTTATATTTTTATATGAGTAATAAAGAATTATAGTTTTGCAAATGATAGTGTTATTTTGATCTTTTTTAAGTGTGAAGAGTTATAATGTCATTAACACTTTCCATGCGGCATGCAACTGCAGAGGACATTCCAAAATTTCACAAAATGTTTCAAAAATGTCAACATTATTGAATTTGATTACCATATTTGAAATCACCATGAGAAATGCATTGACATAAGTACAAACATACCTAGTAATAGTTTAGTAATCCTTGAGATAGACTTTGAAAGTTGGGAAAGGTTTCGGAAATATCTGTTTTGTATTATGGTTAAACTAATATAGGTTTTCCCAGTTAGTTTAACACTTTTTTCATTATATTTCATATCTCGTTAAGTTAGAATTCGTCCCCAAAATCTGACTTACGCATCTTGTTAGATAAATTTCGTCAATGAGCATTATATTTCAAAGTATGACCATTTTATTTAATTCATTGGTCATTTCTTTTCGTCAAGGAAGTATTGAATTCGTATCACCTGATGGGTAGCGGGTCTATTCACAAATATAATTCGTCTTTGTTCATTATTTTTAATACCTTAATCACATATATTCGTCCTACATATTATTGCAGGTTAGATTTGAACCACCGACATGTGTTCTTTTGCCTTGTTGATTCAAATCGCGAAATATTCATGAATCATATGAAATAAAAGAAAAAAAGAACGAACAAGAAAGAAAGAAAGAAAGAAAAAATATATATATATATAAAACGTATAGGCCTATAGCTGGATTTTACATGCTTCTAGGCAGGACGTTCCACGTGGGACGAAATAAAGTGAACTGAATATGAAACTATTTGATCAAAGACGAAATAAATGTATACAATAGTAGGTTACCGCTGTATCAGACGAAATGGAAGTGTGTTAGGACGAAATAAAATGAACATTAAATGAAATTCATTGCGCAAAATATGAATATACTTGACCAAAGACGAAATTTACTTTAACAAATGCAACCTTCAACATTTTGGGACGAATTCAAACTTAACGAGATATGAAATATAATGAAAAAAGTGTTAAACTAACTGGGAAAACCTATACTATTTAATAGCCGCGTGGAAAGTGTTAAATGAAGGTTCACCAAGAAAGAGTCAGATTGAAGTAGTGACTACAGCGTGTCCCTAAAGTTTCGATACCTTTTTAAAGTGTTATATCGTAGGTAGTGAAGATTAATGTTTATCCGTTATGATTTGTCTGTATTTCAAATTGAAATGATCCTTATTATAAAGTGTAACACATAAACAAGTTACCCTCAATTAAATAGACCCAAATAAACAAAATATGTTGGTCTGCCCATCACATGTTTACAATTACACACACCTGGGTCGTGCAAGTAGAACAATTTATGGTATTGTGAGTTATGGGACCAAACATTTCAACTTGTGTTGTAAATTAAAGCCCTCAGAAAAAGCGATAAGTTTGGTGTCAAAATAATTCTTCAAGTTTTCTCTATCCAAATACCTTTTCAGTTTTATACGACGAAAAAGCTTTAAAAATGTATTGAAACTTTTGGGACACCTTGTATAATATAATAATGTTTTTAGTTCTTATTTCGAAGCTTATCAGGGACATCACCGTTGCATGGTAACACTCTCAATAGGAATATCAACAAGTGAGCTCGATATTCTCTACTTTTCCCTGCTTACCAAAATGAAACAAACTTCATAATATGACAAATTGAACAGCAAAATATTCTATGCAAGGACAATTTAAAATTCTGTGCATAAGACCAAGAAAGAAACAAAATCTGTCTCACATACCCCGTGCTATGTGTAGTCACCTCTGCCGCATAACCCTATGCAAATAGCCCAATTGTGGGCCTATTTATTTTAGTTGTCCGATAAGTATTGAAAAAAACTCCATAGATTTTCTAAAAAATAAGGAAAAATCACATATAGCATAGCTATTTTCCCAAATGGATGTGAGACAGACATCCTTTTTTGGTCCTAAAAATGAAGACTATTTGTTCACAGGCATACTTCAATACCCCTAATATCAGACACATGTCAATAAAGATTGCGGTTGTTGTTAACAATGAAGTCCTTGGGAGAGAATGTAAATAGTGATTTCTCAATTATGGAATAATATTGAGTCAGCTTCCAGGGGGGGTTGTAATATTCCAGGGGGGTTGTAATAAGGGGGTGTCATAACTCATTAAGTATGCTAACAAACCGCCCCAACCTTATGTGATCCCTATCTAGATCTGAGAGCTGATAACTAAATACCCCTTTCCTGACACTCCGTAGCCAGTGTAGTGACCCAAGAAATTTTTGAGTGATTTTCTAATCCTTCAGGCAAAAGATTACTTTATTGTTCATAGCAAAATAATTATAAGAATTTTACAAATTAAATTATGATAAGAGATCATTGAGTATTTTTGGTGGAGGGGGTGGGGGCTGGAAAAAATTTGAAAATTGCAAAATTGTATGTCAAAATAACCTAGGCCCTACAGCTCAAATTTTTTTTAAAAATACATAAACCCCTGCCAACCAGTAAACTTTCTGTCCCAAATTATAGACGCGTCCCCTATCTGATGGCCAACTATAACATTTTGATCGTTGTGGTGAGCGTAGCGAAGCTGAATATTTTGCATATTATTTAGACATTTTTGCGTGTTTTGTGACCCTCATTTAACCAACAAATCAGAAAATGTTCCTGGGCAGAAATGTGTGCATAATAAAAGCGAGACTAGGAAGGGGGGAGAGTTGCCCAAGTAAAGGGGTCTACCGTCTACATGTCACATGGTCATGGGTTGACAAAATAACACGAGCTAAAAGGCCTCAGACTCACTGTAATTTGTAATTTAAAGGGAAAATAGCTAGAAATTCAGCTAAAAATCATGTTTTGTGGACTAATTTCAAAACAATCCAATCTGGTTAGGGTAAGGGTTAGCCCCGTGGACCACCAGATACTCGCGCTTCACGGTCACATAATGTTACTCAACATTACAACATTTTGTGCCTCAGTCCCCTCAAAACGTGATTTTTTTTTTTTAATCTTCCATTCACCGTTAGGGAGCAAATCAAAACTCGACCGCGCGGCAACCGGCGGTTCCGCCCGGTTGGACCGCATATCATTGTTTAGAATAATAGAAACCGGCTGCAACCTCACGGAACTGCACGGAACCGGCGGTTGCCGGGCGGTCGAGTTTTGATGTGCTCCCTTACCGGGGGTAAACATGGTAAATGGGGTAAACGGGGAACCTGTTTTTCAACATAACATTTTAATTTAGGAAACGCTGTTTTTCAACATAACAACCTGTTTTACAACATCACAATTTCACCCATCTATCAAGAAAAATATCCGTATATGCAAAACTTCTTTCCTACATGTAACAAATTAGCTATCTAGCATGGATAAAAAAATAATATATACAGGGTGACCCAGAAAATGTTGAACCCAAAAATCACAAAAGAGAAGCATCTATTCGCCTGATGATTGGACAAAATGACCGTATGGGATTGTCCATGAAACTCAGAGTAGCGATAATATTCCGGAAGGTCTATACCTCTGAATTTTTATACGCTCTACCGTTTACGGTATTGAGCACTCTATTCAAATGTCGTAGTCTAACCAGAAATGGTTGTCAATCATAATTATATTACGCTCCTGATTTTTTTTTCTTCAGTTGAGCACTCTCTGATTATCTTTTGATGTGTATTGACCACCTCGGGAATATTATGCTGCTCTGATCACTGATCAAAAACACCATTGATTGTGTATTCGCATTATCATATGTGTGCTAGATCTGCGATCAGAGAAGCATCTATTCGCCTGATGATTGGACAAAATGACCGTATGGGATTGTCCATGAAACTCAGAGTAGCGATAATATTCCGGAAGGTCTATACCTCTGAATTTTTATACGCTCTACCGTTTACGGTATTGAGCACTCTATTCAAATGTCGTAGTCTAACCAGAAATGGTTGTCAATAATAATTATATTACGCTCCTGATTTTTTTCAGTTGAGCACTCTCTGATTATCTTTTGATGTGTATTGACCACTTCGGGAATATTATGCTGCTCTGATCGCTGATCAAAAACACCATTGATTGTGTATTCGCATTATCATATGTGTGCTAGATCTGCGATCAGAGAAGCATCTATTCGCCTGATGATTGGACAAAATGACCGTATGGGATTGTCCATGAAACTCAGAGTAGCGATAATATTCCGGAAGGTCTATACCTCTGAATTTTTATACGCTCTACCGTTTACGGTATTGAGCACTCTATTCAAATGTCGTAGTCTAACCAGAAATGGTTGTCAATAATAATTATATTACGCTCCTGATTTTTTTCAGTTGAGCACTCTCTGATTATCTTTTGATGTGTATTGACCACTTCGGGAATATTATGCTGCTCTGATCGCTGATCAAAAACACCATTGATTGTGTATTCGCATTATCATATGTGTGCTAGATCTGCGATCAGAGAAGCATCTATTCGCCTGATGATTGGACAAAATGACCGTATGGGATTGTCCATGAAACTCAGAGTAGCGATAATATTCCGGAAGGTCTATACCTCTGAATTTTTATACGCTCTACCGTTTACGGTATTGAGCACTCTATTCAAATGTCGTAGTCTAACCAGAAATGGTTGTCAATCATAATTATATTACGCTCCTGATTTTTTTTTCTTCAGTTGAGCACTCTCTGATTATCTTTTGATGTGTATTGACCACCTCGGGAATATTATGCTGCTCTGATCGCTGATCAAAAACACCATTGATTGTGTATTCGCATTATCATATGTGTGCTAGATCTGCGATCAGAGAAGCATCTATTCGCCTGATGATTGGACAAAATGACCGTATGGGATTGTCCATGAAACTCAGAGTAGCGATAATATTCCGGAAGGTCTATACCTCTGAATTTTTATACGCTCTACCGTTTACGGTATTGAGCACTCTATTCAAATGTCGTAGTCTAACCAGAAATGGTTGTCAATAATAATTATATTTGTTTATTTATTTATTTATTCATATATTATCATATATTATGTTTATCATCAGAGGAATCCTGTGCTGAGAGATGTAATCAAGTGGACGTTGAGCCAAGTTTTACTTGTCAATGTAACGCTGCTTGCAGGGAACATGGAGACTGCTGCACGGACTATGCAGATAATTGTCTTAGTAAGTAAATTATTTTAGTGTCATCGAAAAATGAAATTCTAACAAAACAGGAGCGTATTCAAAATGAACCTCCCAATCCGGGGGGGGGGGGGGCTCAAACCGATATATCCGGGTACCGAGTTGTAAACATTTAGTGGTTTGCACGAGTGGCAGGATTTGTCTGTGATTGCATTCGTACTCATATTAGTATCTTATAACCCTACGCGCGATAATTAGGTGCAATCATTGAAATACGTCCTGACGTCACTGCACACAGTTTGATGAATGTCAGTATAAAAGGCGCGTTCAGCCCGTCGTTACACATCGGCCGTTGTCGGCAGATAAAATCCTTGCTTCAACTGTCGCACCGATATCCGCCGGTGATGTCCAACGAAGGGAGTATGAACGCACATAATTCAAATTCTGCTAATACTTTGCTAGTACGACTAATTCTAAGTATGCTAATACGATCGACTAATTATAATATCTGTATATTTCTTACAGTGGAGGTGTGCTCCTACGTACACACCTACAAAAGTAAGATGAGGAAACAGCCACGTGAACCAGATAGTACACTACCACGCGAGTAGGTTAGGTCATGACAGCGTCATTCTATGATCAATTTTGATCAATAACAAGCAGGGGGTGTACTAAACCTACTGTTTTAAAATCAAGATGTCCGTAGCTTAGCTTGTGTAGATTCATTTAAAGAAAATTGGTCCATTAATTCCTTCCTTATAGATTTGTTGTGACGCTAATTTGCTGTAATTCAAGATGTTTCAATAATTATCATCCGCTCGAACTAGCAACACTTGTTCCGCCGTGTACATGTGTACGAAACCCAATTTGGTATACGTCGACAGCAATTCGAGCTGACTCGCAACACCAGGAGGTTATCAATACGTAATTTTTTTTAGGCCATGTTATAATTTACACACACAACAGGTGACGCTTATTGTTTTACACAGAAGCTCAGATTGGTACGCTTCATGTTAGTGTAATGATTAATCAAGATGCTGGGTGCTGTTTGCTATATATGAGTAAGTTGAACGTTCAGTGAGTAAATAATAATGCATATTATGTTAAACTTAGATGCTTTGTCCGTTATAATTATATGTGTGTGTTTTGGTCCCTCCTCCCCGCCATGCGAGTAATTCCCCAAAGGCACGTCATAAAAGATTGTACACGAAGAAGATAAGTCAATTTTATATATTCATATTCAAGGTTTATTAAACATATCATATCGCAGCAATATGCTGAATTACAACAATATTTACAATCGATGTTATATATAGAACAACACTGCAAAAACACCGGTGTTA
The DNA here is from genome assembly GCA_035610835.1 of Ophiura sarsii. Lineage (NCBI taxonomy): Eukaryota > Metazoa > Echinodermata > Ophiuroidea > Amphilepidida > Ophiuridae > Ophiura > Ophiura sarsii. Next base: position 45,072,484 of record CM069442.1, read on the forward strand.
AAAATAACACCATTCGGTGTTCTGAGAGGTCCACACCAATTAGTGTTATTTTAACACTATCTTGGTGTTACATTAACACTTACAGTGTTACATTAACACTTACAGTGTTATTTTTCACACTTGCAGTTGTTAAAATGACACTACATGGTGTTGATATAACACCAATTGTTTTTTGTTTTTTGGTGTGGACCTCTCACAACACCAATGGTGTTATTTTTAACACCGGTGTTTTTGCAGTGAAAAGAAACAATATATAAAGATAACTTAGCTTGCATAACTACCCACCCCCTTACTCGTACAAATGTATAACAATTTCAGAATCAACACAACATGAGGAAGCATTGACCCCTTGTTTCACCAATTTTGTGTAGTGTTGGCATATTAATTGAAAATTGCGTGATTTATAGGCTCAACTGACCTATCCTTTTTTAGAAAGAAAGTTTTCACCGGTCCAAAATCAACAGATGTCCACCAAAGTTTATAATCGAAAACTTTCACCTGGCCTATTATGTATTAGTGATAAAACAGGCTCACCTCCACGAACATAAGGAAAGAACATAACTTAATGGCTTGTGGCAATTTTTCCCGCACGATATACCGCATCACTTGATACCAAGTGGTTTTATGTCAAATTTCCTTCATTATTCCTTATAATATCCCTTATCCAACTTCATTTGACTGTTTTATACGGTATACGGTGTTGTGAATTATTGTACGTATAAACTACTAATTTATGTATGCTCTACACAACATTCTTGACAGAATGTAACACAGCATTTACGGCAAATCTGAGTAATAAGTTAACCTGTTGTACGAGGGTCATTCAATAAGTTCTACCTCCTACCTCATAACTTTGCAATTATATAAGCAAGTCGTATGAAATATTCCACAATTGTAGCTATGAATCTCAGCATAAAATTCATAATAAATTGGTCTGAGTACTGATTGTACTTTTCTGGAGATGCAGTGGAAACCAATTGTCTATTTAGTGCGACGGAAACGGATAAAAATTAGCCAAAGGTCTCCTAAGTGCTATTCATTTGGCCAATTCTAAGAGACAAGGCGTACCTCACCGTAAATATCAACGCTATAATCCAACGCGTTGTAGTGTTAATTCACTCAAGTTTTTAAAACGATGGTGTTAAAATTAGTATAGATACTGACCTTCGTAATTATTATTAAAATGGTCTTCGTCAACGCCTAATGTCGATAGCGTGAATGTGTTAAAATTTTAGAAAGAAGTCGCAAGGTTTGCAAATGTTATCGCTAGTATTAACACGGTGTTAATAAAAATGAGTAATTCGATAACTTTTAACACGCAAAAGCGTTAATAAACGCTTGATATGTGATACTGGAAACCCGATGTGTTGTTACTTCAAAAATCATCCACAGCCATAATTATTGTTGCGTACTTCGAAAGACTATTCTGGTGATTAAAATAAAGCTGATTTTGAGTGCTTTCGGAATCAAGAAATATATGACCGTGGCAGTGGTTTATGAGCCCTTCACATGTATCCGTGTGAGCTGGGCGGCCCCTTGCCGTGTGAAAAATGGGTGCAGACGGCGGCGACGGCGACGTTCAGGGGACTTTGCCGGCCACCGGAGTTTTGAGCATGCTCAAAACTCCTGGCGGGTGAGATTATTATTAAAGCGGCAGCGAGCGTTGAGAGCCCGGTATAAGGACGGCGCACCCGTTTCGCGCCGCCCGTTCGCAGGAGGTGGTGGACGTCGACCATCTCAGCTGCGAACGGGTGCATGCCGCCTGGTTAATCGTTCGCGGAACGGACTCTCAGCAGGCATGTTGTATTATAATAGAGGTTGGTCGTACGAATACCGGAATGCAAATGAAGCGGCGAGCTTGAGCGCTCAGCTTAAAAAGGGCGGTTTGATGACGTAATCAAGACGGTTCGGCCGGTACCAGTCGTTCCGACCGGTGAGGACCCGGTATAGAGGTGGTATGCACACGGTGAGGACACAGTGGTTACGGTAAGCTAGAACTGTATGAGGCCGGTGAGCCCGGTACCAGGCCGGTGAGAACCCGGTACAGACCCGATGTAGAATGGCATGGACCGAGGACCCGGTGTTATGCACCCGGTGAGAACGTAAGCTAGAAATGTATGAGGACGGTGAGCCCGGTACCAGGCCGGTGAGGACCCGGTATATAACGGTATGGACCCGGTGACACCAAACAAATTCAATGCACCCGTTGACATTTTTTACTTGTTTGGACTCTGGTTTTTTTTATTAGACGGTAAGGTGGCCGCTTATACCACCACACCACCACCCTGCGAACGGGCGAAAAACGGGTGCGCCGTCTTTATACCGTCCTCAAACAGGGCTCTCACCTTTCGGAGCCGCTTTTACTCACACGACAGGAGTTTTCAGCATGCTCAAAAATGTCTGCAGTGCGCAGATGGCCGGCAAAGTCCCTTGAACGTGTTCAACGGACGGGAAATGGCCCACCGAGTGTCCTCACCGTGTGCCGCCGTCTGCACCAATTTGTCACACGGTAAGGCCAAAATAAAAATTGTTATGTTGTCCTCCACAGCTATCAGAGAGGAGGGGCGGGCGGGCGGATTTTTTTAATTTTTTAATTTTCTTTTACCAGCTCAAAGTTCAGCCAACAAGAAGTTAAAATCACTCTAAGAGCCGCACATATATATGTTATAAACACTTAATTTAATATTCATGCCAATTTAAACTGTTTTTAAAAAAAACTGAAAAAGAAAGAAAAAAATCTGAAAAAAAAAATCTGATTTAAAAAATTAAAAAACACGATTTTTAAAATTAAAAAAAAATCTGAAAAACAACAACAATCGGAGCGGCCCTAAAATGACGAGCGGGCGGTCGAGGACAACATAACAACAACAAAAATTTGGCCTAAGGAGCCGGTCAGCTTACACGGATACATGTGACTAATGCAGAGATTCCCGGAATGTGAGTGAAGCGGCGAGCTTGAGCGCTTAGCTTATAAAGGGCGGTTTGATGACGCTATCAAGGCGGTTCGGCCATTACCCAGGCGTTCTGGCCGGTGAGGACCTGGTGAGGATGTGGTATGAGCCCGGTTCTAGGCCGATGAGGACCCGGTATACAGAACGGTATGAACCCGGTGACAAACAAAAATCAATGTTGACATTTTTGCTGATTGTTCAGTGTTCTTTTCTTTTTTTGGTGTAAGATCGGTTGATTTATTATAAATTTAAATAGGCTTACAAAAATAATAGCCTATAAGCTTACACACATTTCTTGTTATTTTTTAACACTGCAACGTGTTATCCACTCACGTTAAAAATGGCGTTGACAAATTAACACCACAACGTATTAAAAACTAGAATGATTAACAATTCAACATGTTAATTAAGTGTTATCCTCGCATGTTAAAAATAAGCTAATTTAGCGTTTAGATATTTACACCACTTATTACAGTTATAGTTCAGTTAAAACCGTTCTAAATTACAGATATCTCTTTAGCAGACTATAATCAATAAAAGTCACCGATTTCTTGGAGAAAAATGCCCTCTAATAAGCCAGAACCAGACCAGGAGAAAACCTAAAACACATATTTATCTTAAAGGTAATTTTCCGTGTCCGTCGTCCGAAATCTGCCACTGGCTTTGATTGCATCATAACAAAAGTAAAACAGATATCAGTTATCATTTACTATAAATGATTCAGAGCTATAATCATGACAAATGTCATGAGGCTGACATTCATATTAGCGATGTTATGAGTGAGGAGGTAGAACTTATTGAATGACCCTCGTATTTTGATCAAGCTTATTTGCATAGCTGATATTCATGATTATTTTGAAATATTTTCTACCATGAGAATTTTTCTTGATTTTCGTTTTTAAATCATGTTCAACGTAATCGAAAAGAGTAACCAAGATACTGAGGTGGCCATTCTACTTGGTGCCCATGCCCAGACCAGCAACTCTGTTGTGTTCTCTGAATCATGTATCCACGAACCATGTTGCCACCAAGTTTTTGAAACATAATGATGAATGTCTTTGTTACTCGAATGATATGTTTTTGAACTAGTCCTATTAGCAAAAGCACCGCAAATAAAAGAAACTACAATCTTGGAAATAAGTCCTTGGAACGCTGAGCGCACTTCTTGAATACTGTATGTATATTTCCAAGCTATTGATTAATGCGTATTTGTCTTCTGTGCTTATCTGAACAAAACTTCAAATGAGATTTTTCCTTCCCCCCCCCCCCCCCCCCCCCCCCCCAATCAATCAATTAATCAATGTTGGGATATTCTAGCAAGCTGCTGAAGCCATTGGCATCCCTCAACATTGCTTGGGGGAGTGTGGGTGATCGTTTACCGTTAATCACAAAAAAGCGTTCCAAGACCTTTTTTCCAGGATTGTAGGTGATCACAGATCCGTTGAAAAATATATAAATATGCATAGCGTGACGAAACTACAAGCATTAGAAATTTGACACACATGCGCGTCAACTACTCACATGAAAAAGCAACACTTCAGCAAGCCAAAAAACACATCCGCAAAAACGGCACGCGTCACGTTCTCGCCTGCGTATAAAATATTAAAAAGTAGACGTGCGGCATATTTCTCAACATCTACTGACCCTGCCAAGAGCGTTTTTCGTGGTGCGTCACGAATCTGAGGCCAATTAAAAAATCGCAACGCAAATGGTATACGCGAAAATATACAAATCAATATATCTTCCCAACGGAAGGCCGCACAGTCATATTTTTGGTGTCAAATGAAAGCTTAAGGGGGCTGTCAAGTGTCGTTTTATGAATTTGTCAAGCACTGTAACTTTCAAACTATTTATGTGTTGTACATAAAAGTATACACTTTTTTGAATGAAATGAGTCGGGGAATCCATTTTTCGTATCAAAAATCGTGATTTTTATATTTTTGCCCAAAAATGCCTCTTTTTTGCCTAAATTTTATTAACAACCTAACAAAATAATGTTTAAGTAAAAAATTCTAAAATTTTACAGAAAGCATCTTAATTTAATTATCTAGGAAGTTTTTGTTTTTTTTGCCTTTTTTTGGGATAAAATATCTCAAAATTAACATTTTTAGCACTTTTTGGTCAATAATTTCAAAACTAAAAATTTTAAAGGCAAAAAAAAAAACACTTTCTAGATAATTGAATTAAGATGCTTTCTGTAAAATTTTAGAATTTTTTACCTAAAAATTATTTTGTTAGGTTGTTAATAAAATTTAGGCAAAAAAGAGGCATTTTTGGGCAAAAATATAAAAATCACGATTTTTGATACGAAAAATGGATTCCCCTGCCAAGTGCATTATCGTGGTGCGTCACGAATCTGAGGCCAAATAAAAAAAATCGCAACGCTAATGGTATACGCGAAAAATGTACAAATCAAAATATCTTCCCAGCAGAAGGTCGCAGAGTCATAATGTTGGTGTCAAATGAAAGCTTAGGCAATTACCTTACCAACGATATATCATACGACCGCATTTTGCGTAAAAAGAAATCAATAATATTCTATCGCGGCGCGAGAAAACTCGCATAGGTGCGCTTATACCACCCACGTGACTCGCATCCTGAACGAAAATGTAAAACATTCTACCAAGCTGCTGAAGCCATTGGCATCCCTCAACATTGCACGGGGGAGTGGGGTTGACCGTTTACCGTTAATCACAGAAAAGCGTTCCAAGACTTTTTTCCTGGATTGTAGGCGTTGTGAATACCAATACTCCATTGATTGAATTATTAAAAAAGGCGCGCGTTTTACATTTACAGGATCCGTTTATTTGCAACAGATTGATTTCACAGAATCTGGGAAAATACACATATCTCCCATTCTGAAACCACTTTGAATGAAATAAATTAAGGTTATAGCTAACGATGCGTTCTTGCTGTGCATTTCATTAAATAATATATTCATATTTGCATTTTAAGTCGTTTACAAATTCGGTGAAATCGGGACTGAATATTTTGACTTGATTCAATGGTTTCACATTTTTTTTTGCCCTTACCTACTCATGATGCTTTCTTCCAAACTAAGGCCCACGGAAAGACGGAATTTATCTAGATTGGTTCTGTTATTTTTGAGAGATTTTGGGACGATTGATCAAAGGACCAAAACGGAATAAAGCTATATTAAATATACATTAGGCCTACGCTTTATTCCGTAAATAGCATCAAGCTAGTAGAATAACCTGTTTGAAGTTGTAGGTATACCTACCTGTCATTAATAATTAGGGCTTCGAAATATTGGCCCCTGTCTGCCACAATTGACGAAGTGTACGTGTACAGGCTACGGTTTAAGCATCTGTAATATTAGGTAGGCCAAATAAAAAAGGGTTTGTCTCAGAAGACCGCGCCCGTAGCTTTGTACAAATTGCATCTTACCGACTATACCCCCCCCCCCCCCCCCCCCACCCCATTTTGTCTTGAACTTTTGAAAATGATGATGTGAACCAAGTTGCGACTGTATGGAATGGGTTTTTCAATATTAACAGTCTTTAAACGCAAGAAGAAGAAAAAAATGCTTTATATTTTAATTTCATATCAGCTTACTGAGCCCGTCTCATGTAAAAACAAAAGATAACTGCATTTCGCGGAGCATAGGCCTATTTTACTAAAAAAATAAAAACGCATTTCTTAAAGTCTTTGCTTCTTTCAGGTTTCTTCTGAGAAAAAAATGTTTTGACATAAATTAGTATTACAAATTAAATGAATAACAGTACACAATAGAATGTACACATAGATTTAGAGGCATGTTTGCTAACGAGGGACGAGGATAAGAAAATAACTTCTGGCGTTGTACTTGTAGTGCAAACGCATGGATGAAGTGTGTGCATACCTGTTCAATATTCAATATAACTAAGTTTAATATTGCATAATAGATACATTTGCACTGAAAATATGTAACCTTGATTCCGTTGACGAGAGGAACCGGACGAGAGGAGTGAGTGGTGGCAGAAACCCACATCGCATTACGTTTTCGGTCGTTAGCAGACAGACATTATATAAAAAGGTGTCGGGTCGAAGAATCGCGTCGTCAAGATGGATTGCAAGTTGATTCATTTTCTCTGCATCTTAGCTTTGCAAGGCTATGTATTCTCACGTAAGTTTTTGCTTTGTTGTTCTTAGCTTTGTTGTCATGGTTGTGTAGTGTAAGGAGTTTCTTGCGATAAGCAAAATAGTGTATTACTTACATTTTCCGGTGCCGAGACGAAAACGGTCCCATGTCGAAAGTTGCCCGAAATTGGCAAATTTGCGGAGGCGCAAAAACTATAGTTTTCACGACATCTTTGCGCCTCCGCGTATACATACTCTTTTGGTTAGTTTAACTATATATGATGAATTATTGTCGATAATCTTTGGTTATTTTGCCTATTTTGTTGCGCGTTGTACGGCAAAACTTAAGAAAACAGGCAATTGTGCATTTTTTTTGCCATTTTACTCATTAAGAAAGTTGTGCGCACTTTGCCAACTTATGAATCTTTGTACTGTTTTTAGAAACTTGAGGGTATTTTTGGCCAAATTGAGGGAACTAAGTGTTATTTTGTCCATTTTGTCCTTTTGAAACAAAATTTGGCATTTCCCATCTGACATGGCTGCAATGGAGCCACAAAATATTGGTTTCATGTTAAAGATAGGAACAAGAACGATGGATACAACTGTATGATTGCCCTTCACAAGCGATATGCAAAATAACATTTTTGTATTGAGATTGAATATATTTAAATATTAGAATGAGTGTATGTGTAGCCAAGCAGAACTGAATGTAAAGTAATGTTTGTAACATGATTCGAACCAGTCCTTTTGAAGAGGTTTCACAAAATGTTCATTGGGCCTACATTTTCAAAACAAGACAGACGTCCATTATGGCGGGGGTGCAGCCTCAATTTACATTAGAAGACGCTGTTCATGGTAAGAAACCCAGCTGAAGTCATCAGAGAGTTTGCCATTCCCTTTCCAAACACTCGCGTACCATTCAACAAAAAGGCAATTTAACAACAAGACCATTCAAAAGACAACTCATTTGCGATTCTGCCAGCATGTGCAAATCTTTGATTTTTCTGCATGTTCTTTGGATATGATATCGTTTATGAATATTATTTTGACAAAACGGGCAATATTTATTTAATATAAAAGAGTTTTATCTGGCAATGACTCTAATATTTAAGTTAATCGATTCATTCTTGTTCTTTAGTTTCTTTTATAAAACAATTCTGGCCAAATAACTACCACGATATTTCAAGACGGATTGATGTCCATGGATAGACCAAATGTTATATATATAGTATAATAGTTTTGACACTCGAGTAAAAGTGACACAACGTCGATTGTTGGTAGCTTTGATAAACTGGGTATATCGCAGGATTGTCAAAACCAAATCAGATGAAATAAACAGCATCTAAAAGCCAAGTCTTTCATCTTTCTGTGTGTATAAACATATTTTACCAAACTTGAGATCTTCATGGGTAAAAAGTTGCGCAAACACGTGCACCCCATTTTAGGGACAACCTGTATGACACCCATGATAAAAGATTCTCATAAATCCTTTCACAAACTTGTCGTAGTAATATTAATGTATACTGCAATCTCCCTTCCTATATAAATCTTATTCAGCCACTAGTTACTGTATTAGTAGGCGTTAAGTCCTATTATTACCTCTGTCTGTGATGTCCATGTTATTCTAATCTTCTCTATCTATTAGACCCTTATCAGACATAGGCCTATACATTATGATGTAACACGGAATACGATAGTAATTAAAATGTATATAGACCTAGACTAATCAACCATTACTTTGAACTTGTATTATTATTTATATGTAAGAAACCAGCTACGCCATCAAGCCATTACAGATATTTTTGCATTCCTGAATAAATTCAAATTTGCATACCCGCCGAGGCCCTGGTTTTTTATTCAATAAGAAATCGTGTAATTATTTGCGTCATATCCTGCAAGATTATGCAGTTTCTTTTTAAATGTCACACTAGAGCTTTCAAGCCCGAGATCATTGGGGTTTATTGAGCTACCCCCACATTTGTCACACAGTCAAAACCCCTCCCCTCCAACGATTTACATTGAGAATACAGACGCCAAAACGGTCTTCAAATGAGTCCTCCAAGCTAGGACTATAATTGACCTTTAATGTTCAAACAATCTATTGTTCCCAAACAAGACATTGGAACGTTTGCTTAACCATATTAACTTACTTTAATATTTCCAAACATTCTATTTTCGGTTAAGCTGTACCTGATTCAATTGAAATAGGGTGTTAGCTTCAATAATATTTGTTTAAACATGTAGTTCTTTCGAAATATATCCATCTTGCACATACAGGGTGACCCAGAAAATGTTGAACCCAAAAATCACAAACTTAAAAAAAAAATGAAAATAAATAAATAAATATGGCATTCTTTTTTCAACAGTTATGTGAACAATTTATTCAGCTTTCTGGAGAACTTTGGATCATGTAAATTGGCCTTACCAAACTAAAGATACACTTCATTGTGTGACAGGGGGTGTTTTCGCCCTTTTGTAAAAGTGAAAAAATTGTAACTAATTGGTTCAGATATATGAAACTTAATTCTGTATTAAGTACGGTGAGTTAAGTAATCTTTTCTTTTGATCTGTATTTATCAAATTAACATTTTCAAATGAAGTCAAGGGGACTTCAGTTTTTGTTTTCAAAGTCTCTTATATAATAACAATATTGATTTACATAATAAATGAATATTGATGAGATACTGTGCAGAAATGGTTTCAAACAGTCACTTGTTCTGCTCATGTAGCATGAAACCATTTTTGTGCACTTCACTTACACTACAAAACAACACTTCTTACAAAATTACACGTATTTTAGGTTTTGTGTGGCCTATTTTCATGATCTAAAATGTTTCAGAAAGTTAAATGTATGGTACACATAGCTGGTGAACGAGTTATGCAATATTTTGTTATTTTAATGGTAAAAAAATGACTTTTGTAATTTTTGGGTTTAACATATTCTGGGTCACCCTGTATCCACTATGATTGAATAGGCTATTTAACAAACAGTAGGACTAACTCAAACAATCACTTGTTCCCAAACAAGACATTGGAACGTTTCCTTAACTTACCATTAATATTTACAAACAGTCTATTGTCAGCCGTTCAGTATATACCCATTACGATTAGTTTAAAGCCAAAATAAATAACGTGCGTACCCCTCCCCTTTTCACGACCTCTCTGCGTTCCCCTAATTTGCGAAGGTCCCATACACGGGTATTAAAGGTGGACGGATGTTGGGTGTATGAAGGGGTGACGTGGTGGTCCCCGAAACCGGCGCGAAAAAATGAGCCTTCAATAACCGACAGTGCCAATATCAACCGACAGTGCCAATTCCGATCGACACTCAAATATTAATATTAACGGGGGGGGGGGGGGGGGGGGGGGGGGGCTACGCCACTGATGATGTGAGCCAAGTTGTAGAAAGTTGCCAGTTGATTGGTATGTTTACCTTTATCATGTTTATATCCCTAAATGCGAAGCAGCTGCGTTTCCTACTCTTTAAGTTATAACCGCTGCAGGTTTGGACCCACTTTTGGGACACACTGTACATGGGAAGTATTATTTTATACATGTACATGTATGTTGAGATGGTCACTCAGATATTTTTTCGTAGGAATGTGCCGCCAGCAAAATGAAAATTGACTCAAACATTCTTACCAATTTTCGGTGGAAAATGGACCCATATGTTTACCGGAAACCCATTATTTTCTTATATATTTGACAGAATTTGCTAAAATGTCGGTGGAAATCAGCAATATTTCGGTGAAAACAGCAAAATGGGACCCTATTTGGCGGCACTTCCCGTAACCTCATATCCACTAAGTAGGCCTACCCCCCCCCCCCCCCCCCCCCACCCCTACCCGGGGCCTTCCCCTCCTGTCCCCACACACCAGAAGGCCATACATGTAAATTATAGGTATTTCATGCATTGGGACAACTTTTTTATTTATCTTTTTACAGAAGAAGACACATGGAGTTATAGCGGGGAAAATGGTAAGTGTTTGAAAGCCTGTTTTATGACACCTTTGCTTACACACAGGTGTATGTCTCTCTTATCTGCCTATTGTTTAGATTTGGTTCAGTCGGGCCGGTGCCACTGGTTCAGTATAGCGCACTCTATCAATCCTTCACCCGGAAGTTACAGCGTAAACTGTCAATCATTCGTTGTGAATGAATATTCATGATCTCACACGATATGATCGTCGCGATCCGGCGTCACGCCATTCACGCGTCATTCCCAACTGATCTGATTAAAATATTCATAAAATGCAAATAACGCCGCGCCCCTCCTCTCACATGTCACTGCCAGACGAAGCCATCCACAATTTAAAATTCGTATTTTGTTCTACGTAAATTAATTTCAAATAACAAATTCTGAATGTTTCGTGTCATATAAGAACTAAATTCTGCCATCATCAAAGCAAATCAGTTCTACTCTAAATCACAATCAACTTTTTTTAATATTGATGTACTATTTTTGTGCCACAAATCATGTTTTGAGCCGATAAAATTAACCACGTCTTAGGTCGTCTGGTTCGCTACGACCATGATAGTGCGCCCCCTACAAATTCTTCACCCGTGAATTTGGTTTTAGTAGGCGAAATTTTGTCGGAGGAGTGACGTCTCCCATTATATAAGCTCCCTGTTACACAATAAACTAATACAAAGTATAATAAGATTACAAATAAGTAAGTTCGAACCATTTAACAATGCAACAAGAGTCAGAACTGCGAGTCATCGAAGCGTAGGTAAATAAAAAACGACGGTTCTATGTCCATAGAACTATCAAATAATTGCTATCACCTTTCACCATACCGGTGAACCTGCAATGTAATGTCAATGGAACCTAGACGATATTGGAGACAGAAAAAACTAACAAATTAAAGGTGTATGTTCCAATCACTTTTTGGGGCTATGATTTTTTTTCACATCAACATATTTTGATATCAGAAGAATCCCCATATTTTTCTCATTATGTCTGTCAAATCTTAGGGGCCAGAAATGTTCCATTTAGAAATTGTAGGCGAAAATGTGGTGAATTACTGCAAAAGGTGAATAACCACCAACCAGTTTGTGTAGGACTCAATGGGCAAAGGTGTTGTGACCTTGTGCTTATAAAAAACGAACCATTGGAGTTATGCAACTCAAACTTTGGAATGTGCCAATTTTAAGGATGACCTTTCTTGTAAAATAGAAAACATCAAGTTGAAAATCGGGCCAGCAATCAGAACATCTACCTTTAAACCATACTTATGGACACAAATATTATCAAATTTGCTTTTAATTACCTAAAATGATATTCTATGAACAACTGTAAGGATATGTAGGGTCTACATAATATACTGAAATTATAAATATTTTGCAGTCGTGTAAATTTAGGTCATGTGTATTGCTATCATAGATTATTATGTGAACGAACAAGATAAATATGTTACCCATAGATGTCACTGCTTCAAATGTCTGTTGCCTAGTCTATAGTAACTTAATAAATGTCAACTTTATTGAAAACTCAAAAGCAATTGGTTTGTATTATATCCTATATTTGACTGTAAACTCACAGAATTTGACGAGATCTACGCAGCCGGCTACTATCAGGTTGATTTCCTATTGTTTGTCCCGATGTTCATGGTTAAGGTATTCCAGCATCTCTGCAGTAGTGCTCAACTTTTGACCAACATAACTGTGCAAAATGTTTACGATGATATGGTTTACACTCACGTCTTGATAAGCGATGACACATCGCAATTACTTAAAGTTATTTACTTATTGTTTCATATGTATTGCTTTAATGTATTCTAAAGTAGATTGTCATCTCTGTCGCCGTATTTACTATTGTCTTACCAGGTCCTGAATTTTGGACCATGCTTCCAGAAGGAGAATTCTGCGGAGGCGCTATGCAATCTCCAATTAACATCAACCGTGAAGACGCTGAGCCTAAAGGATTTGAACCGTGGGAAGGATCTGGATGGGACGAGGCCCGCTTTGATGGACCTTTTCCATATAGTATAAATAATGATGGAAAACGAGGTAAAATACATTATCTGCATTCTTATTTCGTACTTTTTATTATTTATCTCTGTTTTCATAGTTACAGCGTGTATATAGGGGCCTACAATGTACCCAAGTGTGGAATGTTATCAAAATATTCAGATGTTACCAGTTTTGACCATTAGCAAATGTACTGTATATTAAAGGGTTCAACAAAAGAAAGTAGGCTATACCACTTTGTTTATGTCATTTTGAGTAACATTACAGGCTAGATAGGCATTTAGATGAATCTTTTAGGCATAATTGGAAAAAGGACCAATTGTTAACACACACAATGTCGTACGACCCAACGCATTTGCACTGTGCGATCGATAGCCCCGTCAATCCTGGCTATACACACCCACACAGAGACCCCAATTGGTCCTTTCTTCTCGTGCTGTGTATTGGAAATGAGACTTTTGAAAATAGGACATTTTTCTTTAAATGGTACTAATCATGGTTTATCTTTGTTGTTAGGGGGCAAATTTGGTATCAAATTATGCCTAAAAGATTCATCTAAATGCCTATCTAACCTGTTTGGTCAAAAGAAAATTGAATGTTACTCAAAATGACATAAACAAAGTGGCGGTATATTGTTTCATAGGCTTCATGCTCCTCGCTGACTTATTACCACGAGCATTTTAACAAGCTGTTATATTTCTATCATTTTCAGCCAGAGTATACCTTGCTGGGGACTATCTCTCAAGTAAAGGAGGTCTACCCAGCACTTATAAGGCAGTATGGATAGGTTTTCACATCGGGGCAGATAGCTCCAGAGGTTCGGAACACACCATAGATGGTAAACAGTATGCGGGAGAGGTAAGCAACCCGTTTGGATGAATTTACAATATCATGTCGTTGTCAAGGTTGTTACTATACATTCCTCGTCGTCACATTCTGTATATGAAACTCGTGCGAAACCCCTTTTTTATATGTGTGTTTCGATGTCTTTCTTTCACCTTAGACATACACGAAGTAGCTATATTATTTGTGACCGTTTATTCGAAATCAATTCTTTTCCGCTATTTTGATTCACGGTTCTAATTTATTGAATTGTTATATTGAATCATTAATGTATTTATGCAGTGTTTCTATCGTAAGGCCTATACTAATATGGCCCATATGATACTTGTTTTACCAGAAATACCTTTATTAATTGAAATGAGATGTAACTTGGGCGCAGCTGTAAAAGACAGAAAACTGAAAAAGACTGAAAATACTGAAAATACTGAAAAGACTGAAAATACTGAAAATACTGAAAATATGAGTTATGCTTAATGCTTTATGCTTTAGTGAGTTACCTTCTGAAGACGTATGAGTTAGTGTGTTTACATGATCACATGACAATTGTGAGTTGAAATGTGTGTTCAGACTATAGTAAGTCTCAGGAGTCAGGACATGTCAAAATGGACTGGTGTGGTATTTCACTTACTTGGGGAGGGTATGGTGGCAATGTTGACCACCAAGATGATGTATCCGCCAGGCATTCTACATTCTATTAGGGACCGATCATTATCTCTACCGGAGGGAGGGGGGGGGGGGGGGGGGGGGGTTGTGCGGCACGAAACAGGGGGGTCATAACTTTTTAAAGAAATCAAAAGGGGGTATCACTTTTTTTAGGAAATTAAAGGGGGGTCATAACTTTTTTGTACTAATATTTCAAACCATAATTTGTTTTGATAACAATTTTATTATACACCCATGGTCCCCTTAACCCTAACAATACCCCACTTTTTTCAGACAATTTTTCCGCAAGGCGAAAAGTGACCCAAAATATCGCAGCGACCGGGGATTTGAACTAGAGACCTCCGACACACAGGATTTGGGATTTTCCAGTACACTGCCATAAGTGTCAAGGCTACTTGGCGCAGTACTGCGCCAAGTAAGGCTGGGTCCACATTGTCAGCGAAATTGTGGTATATGGGTTAGGGTTAAAGATTAAATTCTGAAAACAGCAACAGCAATGTGTTGCCTGTTTTAGGCACCTGCTTGCAGTAGACTTTTGCTTATCTTGGAACTCAACAACAAGACAGCATGCCCACGCTGACAGCATGCCCACGCCAGTGGCGTAACCAGAGGGGGACCACCCCCCCCCCCCCCCCCCCCCCCCCCATATTGACTGTCTGTCGGTTGAGATTGGCACTGTTGGTTCGTTTCAGTAAAGCGCTTATAATATGATTGGAGATTGTTTGATTTTACGTCAACAGGTTCAAGTTGTCGCCTATGACTTCATAAACTACGCTAACATCGACGATGCCTACTTGGAGCCAAACGGGGTTACCGTATTTTCATGGGTTATTGAGGTAAATATTCAAAATAAAATTTCAGAAAATTCACACCAATCCGTCCAAATGATATGGGTGGGACACGATTTGCATAAATCTGTGGCTTAACAAGTATCCTGAATTTCATTCAATAAATTAGAAGTAACCAAAGGTCAATTCAGAAATAAATGTTCTCCCCTCGAAACCAATAATGTGTATCTTTATTACAGGGGAATATTTTACTATGTAATACAGATAACCACATTAGTGTACTTACCACAGTATATTACCTTAAATATGATGCATTTATATAATCGTTGTTTACGTACGATTCTACTTAATTATCACAAACCCCTATCATTTTATTCCAAATCAATGATATGATCTACCCTGTACAATTTATTTGATGTTTGTGTCTCATAGGAAGGCGAGTACAACCCGGCGTGGGAGCCAGTAACTGATGCTCTGCCTCAAATCAAATATACCGGTATGTGAACAAAATATTTTTCACCAAAGGTTATCAAACGGTACATTACATTCAATTTGGGTTGAGATAGTCTAATAGTCCTATAAAAGTTGTTCTGGTTGTTCTGTATGTAGCAGTCTTCGACTTTGTCACCAAAAAAGCATGTTTTACCCTTTCCTCATAAAATGACATCGCTGAGCAGCGGCTGTAAATGTTAACATGGATTTCCAGATAATAATAATAATAATAATAATACTATAAAGCTACAAAATACTGGATAACATTATCTTATAGAGTTCCTTAGTAAAGTTCACTGTTTCTATTTTATTCCAGGAAGCAGCTATGAATTTGAAACCCCTTTTATCGTGGGTGAACTATTTCCAACCAATTTCGAGACATTTTATCGTTACAACGGATCCAATCCTGCACCAGATTGTCGGGAGAATATCCTCTGGACTGTTTACGAGGATACCATTGAAATATCTTCTGAACAGGTATACGAAATGCATTGTACTTTTTTGATATATTTTTTATGTATCTTACTTAATATTCGTTTGGATGCACCACCTACACTGGTGGGTGCCGATGTTTTGAAAGCGTTTTCTGAATAAATACATGAATAAATGCATACATTACTGATTTGTAATATCAAATAATTCATTAAAATGTATTAACTGTGCGGCCTATTACTGGGACCCAAAGTCCCTCTAAAATAACAATGACTGACGGACCAATTCGAGGATTTAGCACCCGCGAGCAATTTGTTTTTCGTACATGAGAAGAGTTACATTCTCTTTATTCCGTTTTAATAAGGAATAAATATCAGAGTTCACGGAATAAATTGTTTTGTTTAAGCAAATCAACTAATTTAACTCAACTCATGTACGAACAAAATTGTCACCCGCGAAGTGGCCGTTGGTGAATACGGAAAGGAATGAGTCTACATGATTTGGCAGAAAATAAAAGAATTTTATGTTTTATTCCCTAAAAACACAAACTACCATCTCTATGTTAATGCGCACAGATACAGAAACATGAGCTAGTCTTTCCCATACACATCAAATGTAGGTTCAAAATTGATAGTATACATAGTACAAACTATAGAACTAGAAAGACAACGATTAACAACTTCATCTTTTGATTTGAACAAAAATATGAAGTTGAAACACGTCATCTCCATTTGTGTTCGCAATTCTTAATAAAAATGCTTTAAAAATGCAAATACATACACTATCGTTACATTCAATTTTTCAGATTGCTGCATTCCGTACGCTCTCTAAGTTGCCAGAAGAGTCCAGCGATGGCCGTGAAGAGCCTTTGGTTGATAATTTCCGACCCGTTCAACCTTTGAATGATCGTAAGGTGTACGCAGGCTATATTCGTTACCCAACCCCAGAAGGTCAGTGCCAGTCAACTTATCATCCCCGTATCCCTATCAAACACGGTGCGTCGATGTTCTGTCAAAACCTCGTATGTTAAGAGTAAAAGCAAGATATACCAACAGGGTGTGGGGAAACAGATAATAACAAGCATGACAAGGGAGAATAACGCGATAAAACAGATAAATAACAAAAAACAAAAAAATAAAACGGAAATGCACTGGGACAAGCAATGAAAATTGCTGTGCAATAAAACAACAAAGATATA
The DNA here is from genome assembly GCA_035610835.1 of Ophiura sarsii. Taxonomy (NCBI): domain Eukaryota; kingdom Metazoa; phylum Echinodermata; class Ophiuroidea; order Amphilepidida; family Ophiuridae; genus Ophiura; species Ophiura sarsii. Next base: position 45,089,904 of record CM069442.1, read on the forward strand.
TCTGAGACCACTCAGGATATATGGTAACAATAAAGACCGACGTTTCACGTGGATATACCACCCTTCATCAGGAAAAAAAAAAAAAAAAAAGTGTTAAGAACTATAAATAAGATAATGAACTAGACAAGTCCACCACTGTAATTATAGCACTATGCCAGTAATAGATGTTGAAGTTAAAGGCATCCAAGTTAACACGTTAAAACTTCGTATGTTTTCCCAGCACTTCAGCACATATCAAGTAAAACCACCATACGGTTATGCATAAGAAGTATTACTTTATACATATTCAGGGGCAAGAGCATTTATAAGGTTTTATTAGATGTGTTTTGGCCCTTTAACGTGTTTAGAGCACACTGGCCAAAAAGGTTATACATATATTACACGAAACATCCTTGTTTATCGACATGGCTGTATTGACATAAACGTTTTGTGCGGGTGCCCGGTCATGGTAAATCAACACTGTGCCATAATGATAGCGTTGCATAATTGCACATTTTGTAATTGTTATTATTTATTTATTCATTCATTTTTGTCATATATCTATTCATTTTTATCATATATTTATTCATTTTTATTATCTATTTATTCATTTTTATTATTTGTTTATTCATTTATTATCATATTATGATTTTCACCAGAAGAATCCTGTGCTGAGAGATGTAATCAAGTGGACGTTGAGCCAAGTTTTACTTGTCAATGTAACGCTGCGTGCAGGGAACATGGAGACTGCTGCACAGACTATGCAGATAATTGTCTGAGTAAGTAAATTATTTTGTTGTCATCAAAAATGAAATTCGAACAAAGCAGGCGCGCACTAAAGCGAAACCACCTAATCAGGAAGAAACTCAAACCGATATATTCGGGAATTGACTTGTCAATTTCTATAAAAAATATAGTGGTTTACGTAGCATTTTGCACAAATGTATGCATGGATTCTAATTATATATCCTGGGTTGGTACTCATGTCAGCATATTATAACCATACGCACGATAATGAGGTGCACTCATTGAAATACGCCCTGCCGTCACTGCACACAGTTTGATGAATGTCAGTATCTAAAGGCATGTTGAGCCTGTCGTTACGCACCGACAGTCGTCGCCAAGTAAAAACATTGCTTCAACTCTCGCATCGATATGCTGATGTGCAACGACGGCAGTGTCAGCGCGCCATAATTTAAATTCTGCTAATACTGTGCTATAATACTATAGTTAGTTAGTTCCAAATTGGCGAGAAATATGCAGTTTTTATCTCTACGCGGGAAAACGTTATCGCGCTTACACACGCGTTTTTGGTATAAGCAGCGTTACGCATAAAATATGAATCATTGTTCGATCTTTTGTGTTATGCCAGCCTTCTTCGCACCCACGCATTCTGTATTCATTTGCTGGTGTAAGTAGACTCGCCAATTTGGAACTGACTGAACTATAATACGACTAATTCTAATCATGCTAATACGATCGACTAATTACTATATCTGTATTTCTTACAGTGGAGGTGTGCTCCTACGTACACACTTACAAAAGTAAGATGAGGAAACAGCCACGTAAACCAGATACACTGCCACGCGAGTAGGTTATCAGCGTCATTCTCTAAGCAAGTTGATCAATAACAAGCAGAAGGTGTACTAAACATGCGACTGTTTTGAAATTAAGATGTCCGTAGCTTAGCTTAGTGAGATTAAGTGTAGATTGATTTAAAGAAAATTGGTCCACGGATTCCTTCCTTATAGATTGTACACGAAGAAGATAAGTCTACTTCAGAATCAACACAACATAAGGAAGCAATGACCTCTTGTTTTACAAATTTTGTGTATTTTGTGCATATTAATTGGACATTTTGTGATTTTTAGGCCCGGCCTATAAAGTAAGTTCTCATCGCTACAAATCAACAGTATGACCAAAGTTGATAATCGAACGACAGCAGGTGTCGTCCCTTTATTGTATTAAACAGTATATATATTATCCTTAATATCACTTATTCAACTTCCTTCGACTGTTTTACGGTTTCGTGTAATCTACTCATTTATGTACACTGTAAAAATGATGTCATGTCTTGCAAATAAACGTGTCTTAAACAATAAAAAACATAGCAAAATATTTGGCTGAAGACACGAGCCAAGACATGTCTGGTGAAGCCAGTTTTGAGACATGTCTCCAGTAAAACACGAGTCACGTCTCTATGCAAGACATGTCCCGCAAATAAGTATCTCCATGCAATACACGTTTACAATGTAAGACAATGAGAGATAGCCCGAGCCGACAGCGCAAATAAAATACCGGTTACAATAAGTTTTGTATTAAGATTGTTAATTTGAAATTATTTGTATACGGAGTGCTCATATAGTATGGGGACCTACCATCTCGCAAACAACTATAAGTTGTTCCATGAGTGCCCGTGAGGGCACGAATGGAATATTTTACTTGGCTAATAGTCCCACCTTAGTTTCGATATGATCATATCGAAACTAAGGTGCTGAATTCGGAAGTTATGCTAAGTTTTACTCACGGACTTTCGCGGCAAATCTCAACCCGGAAGTGCCGTTATTTGCTTAGTTTGGCATGAAGGCGATGTCGGAATTGTATGCTATTTTGGATTTGGGCTATGTTGATGATTATCTTTACGTTATTTGCTCATTTAGTATATCGATACATCTCTCAATGCCCCTTTAAAACTAATTGTCCACCCTTCCCTCAAGTAGGCACAAGTAGCTATCATAGGTCAAATTGTGTTAGAATTCCGGAGGACAATGTCATGATAATTACGGAGATACTGAAGAACAAAGACGGTAACTTTGATAAGACAACACCTGCGGAGATAACACGGAGCCTCGGGCATACAATTACAAGTGAGAGACATACAGCGTGTTTTTACTGAAGAAAAAAAGCAGGCATATGACTGCTAACGGATTAAAATCCCCCAGTAAAAACACACCACTACCGGCATTTGCCCGCTCATACCGGTTTTTTTCTCCTGGATTTTAGATGCCTTTTATCCTTCGAAACCAAGGATAATAGCGGTTGAAACCGGTTAGGAAAAGCAGTCTTTCGTCAGTATAAACACGCACGGTTCCAGCTCAGCGCGTTTGCCGATGGTAAGCGGAAATGGGTATAGTCATGTAAATGTCGTACGGCAGACGCCATTTTGCTACTGTCAATACGACAATGCATCGCGAGTGACCTGCTTACGACCTTTCACTGGCATTTATTATAATGAGGTCAGCGGCAGCCGGCAAGTTTGTTTATCGTACTGCAATAAAAACACGTCTCTCACACGAGCAACCGGCTTTTATCCTGCTTTTTATAAGACGGGTAAAAGCCGGTTTGCTTAATAAAAACACGCTGATAGCGACTGACCAGAATACGGAAGGGGGAGGGCGTAGGCCTAGGAGTAAGTAATCTTTGAAACCCGATTGGACAGGAAAATTATAGCTGGACTGGGTGTGGTCCACTATATTACGCCCAGAGGGAAATCGATGCTATCTTCAACTTGATTAAATTTTGCAAACCAATAAGACGTGTGTCTGTCTCTCGTCTTAATGTATTATTATTATTTATATCAAGCTTTTTAACGGTATTATAAATGTTTATTGAATATTGTTCAACCAAAGTACCCGGATGCGACCAATAATCTAAACATATATTGTCGTTATGTTTTTTGTGCGGCGCAGAACATGTGCGCGTGAGTATATACGCAGATGATGCGCATGGGTACATTTTTTAGATCGGCGTTTCGATCTCGCTGGGATTAAGGTCAGTTCATGCTAATTGATTTATGTTTATAAAAACAGTCTGTTATCTTGTACCATAAATCTGGAAAAGGTGGGGGTGTGTTTGTGTGTGTTTTGTTATTCTTAGTACTCCGTTAGTTTTGATCAAGTGTCGCCTACTTTGCATGAAATACAATTATAGAGGAAATAACGGGAAGTGTGATCAAGTATATTCCATTGAAATTGGTTACCAATTGGCTCCAAAAATAGCAAAATACCTCTCGGATTTGGCTCAAAAATACGCCTAGAATTGCACGATATAGTGCGTTGCGCGTACTACCGCGTACTCATACCGTGGTAACGCGTGGCGTGCACGTTTGCCCAGGGGCTAACTGCCGCGGCGTATACGCACTCCTCCACATGGCGCATATGAGCCACATGTGAAATGGTTATGGTTATCCCGCCTCGGGAAATGGTTGTGGGGTTAAAAGACAACCTGATTTCTTTACCTTTTTTGTTGTTGGGTGGGTGTGTGGGGTGGAGGGGGTGTGTGGGGTGGAGGGGGTGTGTGGGGTGGAAGGGGTAGGGGTTAATTAACTAAGTTGGCATGGCGGGGTTGCTTCAAATACATTACCCGCAGATTTGTGCCCATTTTGGCGCGTTTTTAGACGGTAAGGAAGCATGCGTACCGTCTATCAGGTGCCGAGTTTCATATACCACCTACGCCGCGTTTTATAATTAAATCCCAACGCAGATTTATTGACTACTCATGAACTCAAGTTCTCCAGCAATTGACAACTCATGAACTCAAGTTACATTTACAACTCATGAATCTGATTTGCTCATCTAGCGGGGACCCGAGCGCAGCGAGGGTAGCCCGCTAGTATAAATAATAATATTGAATGTCTTCTATTCGGGTGATACAAGAATATATTTGTATAGCTCGTGCAATATATTCTTGTATCACCCTCATAGCCAATATTATATAAATATGTAGTCTAACCAATGTCTTCGTGTAAGTCGTCCATAAAATTCCCGTTATAGTCTCTTACAAGTCATCTGTATAACCTTTCGTCTGTCTCTCTAAAATACTGCCAGTCTGAGTAAAAGTGTTGAGTCATCTAACCAATCTAAAGACTCTCACATATACAAACACCAACATTGTCATGGTTCCTTGATTCACCCTGTACAGGCTACTGTTTAAACATCTGTAATATTAACATAAATTAGTATCACAAATTAAATAAATATATCACTGCACAATACATGGTGACATATTTGCTAACGAGGGAAGAGAAGAAGAAAATAATGTATGTAGTTACTGTAGTGCAAACATGAAGTGTGTGCGTACCTGTTCCAACAATTCAAAATAATCACGTGTTAAAATGTATTGCAAATAAATTAGGCCAAATGAGGACTGTTTTTGAAAAGATCAGGGGAGCAAAAGTCTGTAGCGCAAACTTAAGCTCATCATTAACATGAATAAATTATAATGGTGAGGTGAATCAGCAAAACCTTTATATTCCTATCCTACCCTACCGGATCTCAATTAATAATATTGCATAATACGAGGGTCATTCAATAAGTTCTACCTCCTCACTCATAATATGGCTAATATGAATGTCAGCCTCATGGCATTTATCTCCTTCAAGCAAGAGTTTTATTAAGGGCTGTGGACTCTCAGGTACAGTGTCCGTAAAACTGCCGTAACTTCTTCAATATTCATTTAATCTTTATAAACGTATACAGTGTTTTGCAGAAAAGGGTTCAATGAATCCAATAATGATAATGAAATTGACCATTTTGGAAAAAATTATAAAAAACATGTTTTTTGACCCATTTTAGGTTTGGAAAAGATAACTCAAAATATATTTTGTTAAATTTTGTCATACTAGTTTTATGATAATCCTGATAACATTCCCCAGGAGCATTTTTTAGTTTTTTTCATATTTTTATTTATTTTTTGAGTTACAGACCAAAAAGTGCCAAAAAACGTGATTTTTTTACCGTCAAAATCATGAAAAATCACATTTTGGGGCACTTTTTGGGCTCAACTCAAAAAATAAATAAAATATTAAAAAATAAAAAACCCTTTTCTTTACAGCATATTATACATTCTTATAAATCCAACATTTAACATTCTCAATACAGGAGTTATAGTCTAAATATTGTTGTTAATTTTTATCAAAATATAATCATTCAAATAGATGTACATATATCATAACTGACCAGCCTAGAGAAATAGATATGTCATGATTATAGCTCTGAACCATAGCTACAGATTTATAGAGAATCATAATTGATATCGGTTTCATTTTTGTTATGGTACGGTCAAAGCCAGAGAGAGATTTTGGACAACGGACACGGAAAATTACCTTCAAAATAAATACATACATGGTGTTTTTATTGTATTGTATGGTTAGATAAAAGAGCCCGATTTAAATATTGAAAATAGAAAACAATAAATGATATCTGAATATATTACAGTATTATTATGTATAAATAAGATTGTTAGCAATCCCTGTAGGTTTGCAAATAGTGATATATCGACTCAAATGTGCTGCTATAAATTTGGCACCTGTAATACTGCTAATCGGTCAAATTGTCGTAGTTACAAGTCAAACCAAAGTGATGCCTTGTATGTTAAATCTTTAACATAATGCCTTGTATGTTAAATCTTTAGCATGATAGTCACTTTATGAGTATTTCTTATGTGCAACCGTCAGAATAGTCAATCAGGTAGTCAATGGTAGAAAATTATCTCTTCGAGAGACTTGTAATTCCTTCATTTTGTCCTGTATATTGAAGATCTCTTAATTCTTATGAAAATCAAATGTGACTTTCGCAGGCTCTTTAGGGGAGGGGTAAACTCTAATGGTTGTCCTGATCTGGTTCTAGCTAATCAGAGGGCATATTTTTCCCTACAAAAATCATCATATTTATTGTTTATAGTCAGTTAATGAAATATCTGACATTTAGAACGGTTATAATTGACAGATAGGTACGTGTTGTGTCTTAGAATTTGCAAAATTAATAGCACTTATGCGATATTTTGCTGTTTTTCATCTGTTTCCGTCACACTAAATGAACGTTGGGTTTTTACTGCATCTCCAAAAAAGTACAACCATTACTCCAATCAATTTAGTATGTATTTGTAGATGAGGTTTCAGCTACAGTTGTGTAATATTTCATAAGACAGGCTTATAATAATAACAAAGTTATGAGTAGGAGGTAGAACTTGTTGAATGACCCTCGTAGATAAATTTGCATAGAAAGTGTATATGTAATATTGAATCCGTTGACGAGAGGAACAGGACGAGAAGTGGTGGTGAAACCAATAACCACATCGCATTACACTGTCGGTCGTTAGCAGACATCCATCAATAAAAAAAAAGGTGTCGGGTCGAAGAATCGCGTAGTCAAGATGGATTGCAAGTTGATTCATTTTCTCTGCATCTTAGCTTTGCAAGGCTATGTATTCGCACGTAAGTTGTTCTTAGCTTTGTTTTTTCTTATTCACATAATTATACATAGTTTGATCAGTTGCCTGTGATTAAAACAAACTGATGTAAAATGTAATTGTAGATCTGCCCGTGCCGAGACAGAAAAGGCCCCGATGTCACATGCTTTGCATGGCCAGTAGTGTAGGCTGTTATGTAGGATTTTAAACTAGTGCATTTTTTTTGGCTAAGGATGCTTTTTTTGGTGTCATTGGATAGAGTATACCCTCAGCTATCAGAAATCCATTGGTCACATTTTTTTCCATCCACGGAATGGCCGCCATCTTGGATTTCAAAATGGCCGCCATTTCCAATGGAATTTGTCATATAACTTTTGTTATGAGCAACCTATGAAGTCAAAATTGGTGGCAAACCACATGTTTTTAATACAAGGGAGTTCACAAGTGCTCTAGCTATGTTCCTATGTCTAACATGCATGGCCGCCATCTTGGATTTCAAAATGGCCGCCATTTACAAAAAATATATTTTGCCATATAACTTTTGTTCTAAGCAACATATAAAGTTGATTTTGGTGGCAAAATCCATGTTTTCAAGAGTTGTTTACAAGACAAGAGAGTGTATAATAGCTGATCTGTTGTTATATATTAATTGGCTGATAGTAGTAATTATTAGGGTAACTATTAGGGTGGTTTAAAATGGGCTGTAAGTAGCGCAACTCCAACCTTCTGCTCTACCACAAATTCTTCCTTTCCTCTATCTCCGATCTTGCTCCTTACTCTGCATGCATCTCCAATGCACCTTTTTCCATGCTTTGCTTTACTATAGGTTGTAGATACAGGAGGCAATTCCATCAGCCCTCCTGTCCCTAATCGCTTCTATTGCAGTTACCCATCTCCACGTCCTCGAAGACTAATATGCATTGCAATGTAGTGCATGTTAGTCGCGTGCCACCTGGATGGCCAAACCTTGCGGTTAGTGCTAACTGACGGAGCTCTGGGGGGGGGGGGGGGGGGCATGTTTTCAATACTGTATCTATGTTCTGATGTCTTACATACATGCATGGCCATCTTGGGTTTCAAAATGGCCGTCATTTACCCCCAAAAAAAGATTTTACCCTATAACTTTTGTTCTGAGCAACATAATATGAAGTTGATTTTTGTGGCAAAGCTCATGTTTTCAAGAGTTATTTACTGACAATTAAGTGTACAGTTCTATCTGTTATCCATTAATTTGACATGAATGGTTGCTATATATAAATTAAGCTGTAAATTCAATACAAATTTCAATTGTTAGCAGTAACATATACTTAGTATTTATTGTCCGGTAGTACCCAACTGGTGATACATTAGGTTGATCACATTGCATTGAGAGCAAAAGCATACATTTTTGGAAAGCTTGGAACTAGAGGAATTCAAAAATGCAGTTTAGATCAGGAAAGGGTAGGGGAGAGTGGGGTTATGACGGACACTTTTTTCTGAAGCTCCTAGGTACAAGGCAAAAGAAAGTTTTGTAAAGATAGTCATATTACTACAATGTACAAGTAATATTCTACCTAGTGACATGTTTTTATTAGCACAGCATCTATAGTGTGGCAGCTATGACCATTACAAGAAAATCTTTTTATTGGACATAGCATTTCAATGGGAGTTAAAAAATACCCTTTTTAAAAGTGTAGCAGAAATCAAAGAACAATGTCACATATTTATATGTCAACAACTATTACCGATTTATGATGTTAAATTGACCACGCCCATATATACGTCCTCGAAGACTAAGATGCATTGCAGTGTAGTGCATGTTAGTCGCGTGCCACCTGGATGGCCAAACCTTGCGGTTAGTGCTAACTGACGGAGCTCTGGGGGGGGGGGGGGGGGGGGGGGGGGGGGGGGGGGGGGGGGGGGGGGGGGGGGGGGGGGGGCATGGGAGCATGTTTTCAATACTGTATCTATGTTCTGATGTCTTACATACATGCATGGCCGCCATCTTGGGTTTCAAAATGGCCGTCATTTACCCCCCAAAAAAGATTTTACCCTATAACTTTTGTTCTGAGCAACATTGCATTGGACTTATTACAAGAAGACATACCAGGAGCAATCAATGTATGCTTTTGTATCCACAGCAGCTACCCCCTCTATATTGTAGAGGGGTATTATTGTATTATAATAGTGGGTAGGCCTAATTGCTGTTTTGTTCAATTGCATGTATCAAAGGCAAAACCAAACAAACAAACAAAACGAAACAAAAACTAGGAAAGGAAAGAAAAATGGTTAATAATATTAGAGGCCTATTTGGCCTATAAATTAGCCTATGTGCATAATTACTTGACTTACTTACTTTGACTTATGGCGGGTGATATTCCCGAACCACGATGCCTCTCCAAATCTTCCTATCCAACATAGCTGTCTTGATTTCTTCTACCTATAATCCTGTGTTACGCTTTAGTAAGTCAATGTAGGTTAGGGCTGGTCTACCACGCTTTCTAACTCCATGCTTTGGTACCCAATGCCCGGACCCAATGTATGATTTTGGAGACCAGCTCATTGGACCCTCTGAAGCAATGTCCTGCAAATCTTGATCTACGCTCCCTGATCTTGTCCGAGACTTTGGGCATATCCGCGTACAGGTCCTTATTTGTCACATGCTGTCTCCAGTTGATGTTAAACACAGTTCTAAGCATTATAGTGTAACATCCGTCCAGCTGTTTACTAAGCTTTGGGGTGACTGTCCATGACTCACATCCATAGAGGAGGACTGATTCTACACTAGCTATGAACAGTCTTTCTTTGAGCTTTCTGGATAGTGATTTGGCCTTCCATAACTGACTGCGTTTGCCACAAGCTCTCCATGCAGCTGCTTTGCGTGTTTTGATGTCCTTTTCAGTACTGTTCATCCAGGCTCCAAGGTACTTGAAGTCGTCCACTTTATCAAGGGGCATACCTTCGTTTGTGGTGATTACAGGTACTTGCTTCTGGTTGAAGGACATGTACTTTGTCTTTACAGCGTTAATTTTGAGCCCAACTTTACCCACCGAAGTCTTCACTCTGTTAAGTAGTGATTGCGCTTGAGACACGTCTTCAGACAACAGTGCAATGTCGTCAGCAAAGTCAAGGTCAGTAACTGTGGTTGGTCCTATTCGTCTGCTGCTTCATTTTGTTAAGCGGAATCCTAGCTCCTCTTCTTTGCCATCTATGGCTTCTCTTAGGGTGTAGTCGAGAACAATGACAAAGAGATATGGAGCCAAGGTGTCACCTTGTAGTACTCCAGCCAGTATTTCAAATTCCTCAGTTTCCCCATCAGGTGATATAACCTTTGCCTTGGTGTCCTTGTATATTTCTGCAATCGCATTTGTAAGCTGCTCCGGTATACCATAGGCTTCAGAATTTGCAGCATTCGTCCCCCGTGTATTGTGTCAAACGCCTTCTTGAAGTCTATAAAGGTTATGATGGCTGGCAGGTTGTTTGATCTAATTCCCTCAATAATTCTTCGGAGGGCAAGAATGTGGCCAACCGTGGTACGTCCAACTCGAAAGCCATTTTGATTAGCTCTCAAGTGGATGTCAAGCTCCGGTCTGATTCTGTTAAGTATCATCTTGTTGTATAGCTCGGCAACAATTGAGCTTAGACTTATTCCACGGTAGTTGCCTCCCAAACTGAGATCACCTAATTTTGGTATTGGTATTATGTTGAGAATAGACCATTGGTCTGGCTTTTTCCCGTTCATCAAGGCATCGTTGCAGAAGTCGAGTATTATATTATCCAAATCACATCTTTTGAGCATTTCAGGTGTGATACCATCTTCCCCACTGCTTTCATCCTCTACAAGTGCCTTCTTAGCCCTCATATATTCCTCCAAGTCAAAGGGTCCTTCTTTTATGCTGAGATTTGATAGTACTGGGGTAATTTCCTCATCTTCATTACTTATGTGCGGTGGGCTCCCAAGTAGATTTTTGAAATGAGTATACCAATTATCTAGTCTCTCCTTTTTGCGTGGATCCTTTGATTTGTCCTTTTCTTGTAGTCAATCTTCCTGATATGTTGTTGATCAGTTTCCAACTCTTACCATGCTTGCAGTTTATGTGGGCATTTTCTACCTCTCTAAGCTTATTGGTAAAGTCTTCCTCTTTCACATGATCATAAGCCTCCCCTAGGCTCTTCTTAGCCTCCTTATAATTTCTCCATTTTTCTTCGTCATTAGTGTCTAGTTGATATTTTGCATAGGCTTCTTCAATTTGTGATCTCGCCCTCGTACTCTCCATTTCTATTTGTGTCATCATGGTAAGTGAATTTGGCGTCATCCTTTCCAAGCCTAGCATTGAAGTCGCCAACAACAAGCAAGATGTTCTGTGCTGGAATGGAGTATATTGCCCCCTTTAGACTTTTGTAATGATCTCCTACGATGTCTTCATCCGCCACATTTGTAGGGCAGTAGGTCACCACTACAGTTGTTGCTGGGTTACCATGGAAGTTGACTATGAGTGTACGATCAGAATGTGGCTTGATACTTGATAATGATCTGAGTGCTCTTTTATTGAGTAGTATCCTGACTCCACCTACAGCTGCACCTGCTTTATTTCTTGTTGCTGAGGTAGTGATCAGAGTTCCACCTATAATGCTCTCATATTTCACTGGGTCATCATGGACAATGCGGTGTTCATGTCAATTTTACATTTAATTAGATTGGTTACCAGCTCCTCCCTGCATCGACTCTCTCTGATAGTTCTCACATTCATGGTAGATATAGTAATATTGGTCTTGCAAGTTGCAAGTGGTCTTCTATTGCGCTCTGCCCTCAAGCTTACTCCTCCCTCGGTTTGGGGGCATGCCGTCATCAATTGATTTAGAAAAATCAGAGTTTGCTCCAGGAGACGTTATTTTAGGGACTTTAACCCTAGTATTGATTTGGTTTGCCATCATGGTTTTGCTGTAATCACCGCGGCCGCAACTCCTGCAGCATGGTTTGTTGTCCTTCTTGTAGAATACTTACTAATGAGTATATTCTACCCGGGTCTCAGTGATTTAAAGTGAAACCTAAAAAGCAATGATCAATAGTCCTCCAGACTACTCCAATAGTCCTAGAACTACCAACCATTGCCCCCCCCCCCCCCCCGAGCTCCGTCAGTTAGCACTAACCGCAAGGTTTGGCCATCCAGGTGGCACGCGACTAACATGCACTACATTGCAATGCATCTTAGTCTTCGAGGACGTGGAGATGGGTAACTGCAAGAGAAGCGATTAGGGACAGGAGGGCTGATGGAATTGCCTCCTGTATCTACAACCTATAGTAAAGCAAAGCATGGAAAAAGGTGCATTGGAGATGCATGCAGAGTAAGGAGCAAGATCGGAGATAGAGGAAAGGAAGAATTTGTGGTAGAGCAGAAGGTTGGAGTTGCGCTACTTACAGCCCGTTTTAAACCACCCTAATAATTACCCTAATAATTACTACTATCAGCCAGCCAATTAATATATAACAACAGATCAGCTATTATACACTCTCTTGTCTTGTAAACAACTCTTGAAAACATGGATTTTGCCACCCAAATCAACTTTATATGTTGCTTAGAACAAAAGTGATATGGCAAAATATATTTTTTGTAAATGGCGGCCATTTTGAAATCCAAGATGACGGCCATGCATGTATGTTAGACATAGGAACATAGCTAGAGCACTTGTGAACTCCCTTGTATTAAAAACATGTGGTTTGCCACCAAGTTTGACTTCATATGTTGCTCAGAACAAAAGTTATAGGGTAAATTATATTGGAAATGGCGGCCATTTTGAAATCCAAGATGGCGGCCAATCGGCAGATGGAAAAAAATGTGACCAATGGATTTCTGATACCTGAGGGTCTACTTTAGCCAATAAAACCAAAAAAACCATCCTTAGCAACAACAAAAAAGCAAAATTACATAACAAATCGTGATACACCTCGGTGTGGATAACACTGGATTCATAATAGGTATATTAGTCCTAGGTTATGGGGATATACATTGGAATCTTTTTTTTTTTAAATGTCAAGCAAAATAGACCAGCCATTTGATGTTTCACAGGGTGATATCTTTTTGGCGTGGACGTATAGTTAGGGAACGCCTTCACCTCATCAAGCCCATTTTCATACATTCGTATATTCGTTATCCTTTTTACAGAAGAAGACACATGGAGTTATAGCGGGGACACTGGTAAGTGTTTGAGCCCTTGTTTTATGACGCAATATTGGTTATTCGTTTTCCTTATCTGTGATACCCTTATCAAAACCAAAGACTCTCTTCTTTGTGCTGTTATCTTGAAAGGACCCCAATGGAAATAAGCTCTTGTGGATTTTTGGGCTATCCTTGGTCTTATCAACATGCTTTCTGACTGTGTTTTTTACTATTGTCTTTTTATATTTATTATATTTGATTATTGTATGTTCCATCTATATATAATACAAACACGAATAGGGTTATAAATGAGTAGGTTTAAACCAATGCCTTTGAAGGTCATTTGTAAACATATTCAGAACGGCGAGTCATCGAAGAGTAAGTACAGGCGGCTGTCCTTTATCCATAGGACTATCAATAGTATCAAGTAATTATGTACAATGGAACCTAATCATACTAATGATACTGGATACAGAAAAAACTAACCCGGAGACAGAAAAAACCCTAACCCTCCTGGTCAAAAATATTGTCATTTGCTGTAAATACCGATCAAGTTATTCTTTTAACATGTAGGCTGTTGTCAGTCAGGGCAAATTGGCAATATCGGCAACCAGTGAAAAGTTCTGAATCTGGAAACTTATTGCCGAATCATGTAACACTGCTTTTTGTTTTTGTTTTTTGCCATTGATTATTTTTTGTGAATTGAGAAACTACTTCTGCATGTTCAGTAAAGGGGTTACTTAATTTTAAAACTTAAGAAGTCAAAATCATAAAACATTAATGTGGGGTATTTATTTTAGCGACTTTGAGCTGGCCATATAGGCCCTACTCCGAAATTAAATAGATTGCAAAATTAAGCAGTTTTTGCCTGTTTTAAGATAGGGAATCACGTTTTTTGATGAATCAGGCTCAGAAAATAATTTGCTAAGTTTTGACCAAGTGAAGTTCGATATGTTTTAAAGTAAAAGGATTAATTAATTAATTAAGTGACTATTGATAATCAATTGCCCTATAATGGGCCTTTCAATATTTGTTTTTATTCTTTTTGATTCGAACATGACTTTACATCAATGTTATGAAATATAAGATCAAAATAAAATATCTTAAGACCACTTTTGACCAATAAGATAATACTTACTAGAGGACACTGAAGGCATGATCCAAGAACATGAAGACAGACCGACAGATAGTCATTATTGCTCAAGACCGCTGTACTTGTGGTCGCCTGCTCTGCAGCCGAAGGATGATGATGATGATGATGATGAAAATATGACTTTACCCATTACGGACAAGTAACTTGTAGCCTAATACGTTATAATAAACGCAACCGGTTACTATCACGTTAATTTCTTATTGTTTTTCCCTATGCTATGGGTAAGGTATTCTAGCATTTCTGCAGTAGTGCTCAGCTTTGATTTTAACTTTCGATTAACCTAACTGTATTATGTTTACGACAAGATACTTTCCACTCGCGTCATACGCGATGACACGTCGCAATTATCTCGAGTTAATTAATTGTTGTTTCATATTATTGTATTACATTAATTTATTCCAAAGTAGAATGTTATCTCTGTCGATATTTCACTATTGTTTTGCCAGGTCCTGAATTTTGGACCATGACTCCAGGAGGAGAACTCTGCGGAGGCGCTATGCAATCTCCAATTAACATCAACCGTGAAGACGCTGAGCCTAAAGGATTTGAACCGTGGGCAATATATGGATGGGACGAGGCCCGCTTTGATGGACCACATCCATATAGTTTTGGGAATACTGGGAAAAGAGGTAAATACATCTTATTTTGTACTTTTTATTATTTATCACTGTTTCGTGGAATATTGAGATTTTACCCGTTTTGACCGTTAGCAATCCATAACAGAAAGCATACTGTTTGACTGTTAACTGTTGCAATTATTATATAATTTTGTTTCATTAGAGATTCATGTTCCTCACTAACCTATCACCACCTTTTAACGATCTGTAATATTTGTAACATTTTCAGCCACAATCTACCTCGCCGGTGACTATCTCAACAGTAAAGGAACTCTACCCAGCACTTATAAGGCATTTTTGATTGATTTTCACATCGGGGCAGATAACTCCAGAGGTTCGGAACACACTCTAAATGGTAAACAGTATATGCGGGAGAGGTAAGCAACTCGTAATTTATATCATGTCGTTTTGTAGTGTTCCGTTGCTCCTATACACTCCTCGACATCGAATTCTGTATATGAAACTCGTGCTAACTGCTAAGTCCTTTTTTCTGGGTGTGTTTCCATGTCTTTCTTCAAACTTAGACATACATGAAGCAGCTATATCAATGGTGACCGATTATTCGAAATCAATTATATTCCTCGACGCCAAGTTCCGTATTTCACCTTAGACATACATGAAGTAGCTATATTATTGGTGACCGATTATTCTAAAATTATTACATTTCTCGACGTCAAGTTCCGTATTTCACCTTAGACATACATGAAGTAGCTATATTATAGATGGGGTGACATGTGACGTCATGCCGGGAATTTGGTCGGCAGCTGCCATTGTTCTTTGCCCAGCGGTGTGCGAGCGCATCCTGTTTTGTTTAGGACCCGTGCTTTTAAAACTCGCGCCAAAGCATTATAAAGGGCAATAAGGCACAGTGGACAGTGTTGTGGTTCCCTCAAGTATGTATCCGAAATTGACCAACAAATTACACCTTCGGAAATAGATGAGTTTTAAGCCTCTTTTTAAAAGATTTGGCACTGCATGCGGTGCGTATGGAGAGTGGGAGATCATTCCACAGCCTTGGACCGATATATGAGAAAGCGGTTTCAGTCTTAGTATGTTTGTTGAAAGGTACAACAAGGCGGAAAGTGTCGTTGGAAGATCTCAAACCAGCTCTTGGACAGACATACGTATACTTGCCCACGCGGACACCACACTGGCTGGCGTTTACCGTATCAGTTACGCCATTTTTTTCTCGAAAATGTCAACAAAAATTACCGTTCTTTTAAAAATAAGGATTATAATCAAATTACAAACACATTTTGTGCGAGAGCAATACACACATTTGGCAAAAATGGCACAATAAAAATCCGTTCGTTATAAATAAATGGACATCGTTAAATAATAAAACTATCACAAACAGTCGTGGATCTCTGTGGCGTGCGTAGGTTGGCCATGTCGTTGGCAATCGGAAATCACGGGTTCGAATATTCCTTTTATTTTTCTATTTTTTAAACTTGATGGTAGATTAATGTAACATCATTGCTATGTCAATTTTTATCAATTATAAATGCCGCCCGTGCGTTTATAGTTTTCTTTTTATTTATTTATCTATCATAAATGTATCCTTGATTTATTTAACTTTGTATCTAAACAATTAAAATGCGTAAACAATTATTGCTCGATAAATAGAGTGATTTAACTTGAGTTCAGTTTGATAATATGATAGCAAAACTTGTTGTAAAACCATTTTACCAGTGTGTCCAACAATTTCTCCTTTGCACTTTTGCGACCTCTATGATTTTAGACTGGTAACACAATCCCACAGTGCATTTCGTTAAAACAGTGTAAATTATTTTTTCACGATACGTATCACGTGATAACCACGATCGATTTCGCAAAATATTGCAAAATGGCGCGGTACCCCCCCCCCCCCCCTACCCCCCTCCCCCCCCCCCCCTCCCCCCTAATGAGCCACCACTCTAATCTTCTATTAGGACTTCCCGCCACTAGCGACCCTGCATACTAATGCTGAAAACATACTAAGGTCGCTTTGCGATTAAATCGCTCCTATGACGAGTTTTACGTCATATAAAAACCCCCGATACATCGATCAAGAGATCGCTTGACTGGAAACGACCAGTCGCCACCAGTTGACTTCAGTTCAACTCGAAAGATCGGTCGCTCATGACGTAATGAACACCATACTTTTTCAACCAATGGGGGGAGGTTATTTTGCTTCGAAATTAGCATAACCAATCAGCAGCAATTACCAGGTTTGTTGTCGTCTGCGTGTTCGGGAAATACCTGCGACTACCGGCGATTTAGTAGCTCGATGCGACTTTTGGTCGCACCGAGATACTTTTGAGCTAGCGAGTACTACGCGACCTGTTGCGACCAGCGACCGGCTAGTATGATTCGAGCATCATGCACAGAGGGGTCATTCACGGGGTCATGCACCGAAGGAAAATTACATATTTCACCTTAGACATGTACATGAAGTAGCTATATTATTGGTGACCGATTATTCGAAATCAATTAACATTCCTTGACGCCAAGTTCCGTAGTTCACCTTAAACGTACATAAAGTAGCTATAGGCCTATTATTGTTGACCGTTTTTTATATCAATTACATTCCTCGACGTCAAGTTCCGTATTTCACCTTATACATGAAGTAGCTATATATATTATTGGTACCGATTATTCGAAATCAATTACATTCCTCGACGTCAAGTTCCGTATTTTACCTTATACATGAAGTAGCTATATATATTATTGGTGACCGATTATTCGAAATCAATTACATTCCTTGACGCCAAGTTCCGTATTTCACCTAAGACATAGATTCGGCCGAGTGCACCAATGGCGGGTAGCTGAAGAATAGCGCTACCTCGCTAGTAACTGAGGCGTAACCCAACATTTTGAGAGCACCAAACCGGGGTAAGCTACTACTAGCTTGTAACTGGCGGGTAATTCACCCTAAATATTATACCTCACCGGACCCAAGAGTAAATTGGAGCATAACAGTTTATGCTGTAACTAAACGACAATTTCTTATTTGCCCGATGGACGATTACATAGATATGATGATCCGTGGGAGAATTTTATCATACAATTAATTATCAACTTGTGTATAATAATTATACTCAATGATACATTTTTCTTAAAAGACCAATTTATTATAAAATATTTTAAAACTATCCACAATCATGCATACACAGTTGTAAAAATTAGTTCAAACAATCAAGCATCCAACCAATCAATCAATCAATCAATCAATTAACCAATATTTATTTAATTAATTAATTAAATAACATGAAATCAAATAAATAAACAAATTCATAAATAAATGTGCCTATTGAATGAATATTATAAATAAAGTAAATGAAAAGATGAACACAAAATAAAAATACATACATGTAGGCCTACACATTTTAATAAACCGATTGATTAATGTCAATACCATACTGTAGTTCATAGAAATTGACATAAATGATTTAATTAAAGTCACTAAAGTCATTAAAATCGTTATTTGAAAAAGAAAAGAATAGAGAAAAAAATGGGAATTACGAGAATCGAACCCGTGATTTACATTTACAAAAGCCAGGATCACAGTAGCACGCCACAGAGATTTGATGCTAGAATTGTGATATTTTTATTATTACCATTGATCCATTTATTTAAAACGAATGGATTTTGATCGTAATTTGTTTGTCATTTTATATCATTTTGTATGTTATTCTCGCACAAAATGTGTTTATAATGTAATTATGGTCCTTATTTTTGAAAGAATGGTAATAAACTTTGGATTTTCGAACACATCAAATTGCGTCATATTCACAGATTTCATTGTTCTACTGGACGTGATGTGACGTACCAAAGACGTGTTGCATTATTCATGTTATTTAAATCAATGCGACTGACACAGTTTTATAATTCTACGGAACACCATTCAATATGATTGCTGTTGGATACATGTACACACATTTGACGCATGCGACAATTAATTTTGAAAGGGGACGATGCTGATTAAATGTGGATATTTACCTCGCTAGTTACTATTTTGGTGTTACTCCCCAGTTATGCTCTAAGAATTACATAGTTAGTAAGTTACGCTACAGTTAGAGCATAACTACTAGGGAGGTAGCTTACCTCCCTATTAAGTTACGCTAGTTTGGTGCACTCGGTCGTATGAAGTAGCTATATTATTGGTGACCGATTATTCGAAATCAATTACATTCCTCGATGCCAAGTTCCGTGTTTCACCTGATACATAGGCCTACATGTACATGCATGAGCTGAGATACATATGCAGTAGCTATGTTTGGTGACCTACTAATTCTTTTCAGTTATTTTGATTTGTTTAATTTCATTTAAATTTGTATAATATTATGAATCAATAATATCGTATTTATGTAGTGTTTCTATCGTTAAAGCTACAACTACTATGGCCGATATGGAAACAATTGACCAGCAATACCTTTATTAATTGAAATGGGATATACTCTATACATCACATCATTTTTCTTAGGCTAATCAATGCCATTTTGTTTTACAATCATGTGTGTTGATTACCTATCTGCAAGATTGGCTTCATTTGTGGGTTTAAAATGGCAAATTGCATGGGATAAAAGTGTATATTGTAGAATACACTTTCTGGGTAAAATAGAAGGACTTGATGCATCTTTCCCGAATGCGACAGTTTGACACATTCTATACATAACCATACAAAGACAGACCACACTACAGTGTAAGAGCTTTCATGATTTTGGAATGTTTTATTTCACATACCACAGATGCATGTTGGCAGCTATGACTACATAAACTATGAAGTTTCGAGGAAGCTTTCGCAGAGCCAAACGGTGTTGCCGTATTTGCATGGTTTATTGAGGTAAATATTCTAAACAAAATCTTAGAAAATGTACACCAATCCTTCTAGACAATGAAATGAATGATGGACCCGCATCACGAATTGCTTAAATATGTGTGTATGTGACCGTCAGGAGGTGAACAAAGCCCACACTTCCAATCTAATATATAATATAATTGATAAATACCTTTAACGAATTATGTTAGTTATAAATCAGTTTAAAAAGAGTTTGTAATGTGGCATGTTCTCACAGATTTCAAGTTTGAATTTTTCTAGGTTGACACACTTTTGGACACGCCATCTCTTCGAATTTGCCTTAGGTTTGGGAGGTTAAAGACATTTAGTAGTTATGTAAAGATATCTCAGCAACGAAAAAAGTAAAGGTTTAGCAGAACTCTACACCAGGTGGTAGATTTTTTGCCAAAACTGACTTCATGAATTAGTTGCCCTATCTCTGGTCTAACAACCAACTGATTTAAATAAGTCAGTGTTGCCAGATTGATACCCTGTTGCCATGTTCAAATATCACATTTTGCGGAAGTTGAAAAAGTCAGATACTACTAACCGACTTGAGGTTGCTACAGTTCCCCTCGAGGTGATTTATTTTCTTTGTGCTTTGTGTTTATAACAAAGACCCAATACCCTGTGAGTTAGGTCTTTCTTATAAGCACAAAGAAGAAAAAATGACCTCGAGGGGAACTGTATAAGCAACCTCAAGTCGGGTAGTATCTGACTTTTTTAACTTCCGCAAAATGTGATATTTGAACATGGCAACAGGGTATCAATCTGACATCACTGACTTATTAAAATCAGTTGGTTGTTAGACCAGAGATAGGGCAACTCATTCATGAAGTCAGTTTGGGCAAACAATCTACCACCTTGGTGTCGGGTTCTGCCAAACTTCGATTTTGTTGTTGCTGAAATCAGTATAATTAGGAGGATTTTCCCTTAAAATGAGCACACAAGAAAAGAAAGGCTAGTTACCAACTTACCATGGCAACAGAGGGTTGCTGTATTTTACCACATCTTTACATACCTACTAAATGTCTTTAACCTCCCAAACTTTAGGCAAAATCGAAGAGATGGCATGTCCAAAAGTTTGTCAACTTAGACAAAATTCACTCTTCACTGAACTCTGATATTTTGTTTAGTGATAAGCGATTTAATCACGACAATATATATATTTCTAACGAATCGCACTCTTATCAGATCCACCCTATAGTACAATTCATTTGATGTTTGTGTTTCCTTTCCCATAGGAAGGCGAGTACAACATGGGGTGGGAGCCAGTAATAGACACTCTGCCTCAAATCAAATATACCGGTATGTCAACATAATAGTATTTCACAGAAGTTATCAAACGGTGTTTATAAAATTATATTAAATTTGGGTTGAGAGAGTCTATTAGTCATTAGTTTTGTACGTAGTCATTGGCTCCTCATAAAAGTTAAGATTCATCTTTGAAGAAGATGGTGGCCAGACTCAATAGCGAAGCCGTCAACAGCGCCCCCGCGAGTTATTGGAGTTGACGAAAGGTAAGCGAGTTGCTGTCAGAAAGCTTCCCCAGAGAAGTAAGCTTATTTACTGTTGTGAGTAAAATGATCTCCAAAATAAGAGTGATTCATAATCATGATAACAGTGTTCAACTCTTCTTAACCCTAACCATCCTCAATGCCGCAAATGTGCACGGTAAAGTCTGTATGTGCCAGCTGGCGTGGCACTTTTTCGATGAAATAATGGCCCCAGGCTACATAGTCGGGCCAATACACTGGCCCGAGTATGGTTGGCCCCCGTGGCGTATTGGTAGAGTGTCGTCTGATAACCGAGAGGTTGTGGGTTCGAGCCCGGTGGCGGCGCCACTCTTTTGTCCGCGTTTTTGTCGTTGAAAAAAAAAATTCAAAATGTGACTTAGGAGGTTAGGGTTAAGGGGATTGTTAAAGACTCCATAATTCTGTCTCCATGAAATAGCACCCATGTCAAACATTAGACCTTCATGGATGGGTCCAATTCAATTAAGCTCAACTTATGGCTGTATGCACAATTTTCCATTTTTTTCTGTCAGCCAAAACTAGCACTGGGAACGTGTGCACCACGGCAGCTATTTTGTGTTTTAGTGTTTACAGAAATTTACAAGTAAATTTGACATGGTGACAAGTTACTTTTTGTGAGATACAAAATTCCTCCATCACTATAAGGTAACTGTTAAATCGTTTAGGGGCCAAATTTCATTCTTAAAATAAATTTGATGGTAATATTTTTTGATTGCGCGAGACGGAGAGTCTCTATGCGATCATAAATGTCATCTTTCTATCATTTTTGTGCTGTCTTGAACCTGATTTTCTTTCTTTTTCGATGATGCCGGTCTTGATTTATTGGGGGCACTGAATAATAGGTTTTCAATCTAAATAAATTAACCGTGATGAGATACAAATTGGCCTAAAGTCGGTAGAAATTATTCATGAAGACAAAGTTTGCGATTTGTGCGCATATTAGGTCCATTATCATGATTATTGGTGCGGTTCAAAGTCTAAGTGCGGGTTGCGTTCAGTGATAATTCGTCGCTGTTCTGACATACCGGCACATCACTTTACTTAATTCTGTTGTGATGTGCCGGTATGTCAGAACAGCGACGAATTATAAGGGGTGAGGGTCATTATGTAGGTGATTTTCATGTTTCATGAACTATGTGTTGCCATGATTGAATATTTACAAACTTTTGGGTTGTATGAAATTTGACGTTAAATTGTGCCCGTTTTCGTTTAATTTGGGTTCTTTCTTTTTTCCAATTTGGGTGCATTTTCATCTAATTGAATGCTTTTCTATAGAACGGAGCATTTTTTATAGTAATTTATTTTTAGGGTAGGCCTATTTAAATTATTACACGAAATTCATCGTTGGTCGTTCGATGAAAATGTGTATTTAGCCATATCTAATGCATTTACAAATAAGATGCACTAACAAAAAACACACCAAATAGCTCATTTACCACTCAGGGTTGCCAAAATTTACTTTGTGCAGACCAACATATCTTTTTCACCCCTATATGGCTGAATTTCCTCGACATTCAAATAGCTGAATCTACGCAACGGAATGTCCGTTTGACTTAAAGGGACACTAAGAGATGTGTTGGAGGCAGCGCCCTCAATTATGATAAAAACTGAGATTAGTTTATTTTTATAATTGTATTACATGTATGAACTTACACCTATAAGGATTAAGAAAAATCAGCTCTCTTTGTACAAGAAAACGTCGATTCAAAAAATGCTGGTCCCGCGGGACCAGCATTTTACGTCCGACAGTATCCCCGTGCAGTACGCGTGATACATAACGCGAACCATATTTGCATAGAGGGCGTTTTTCAATAAATAGCGATGATATTGTTTTAATCTAGTTTTGCTGTGTTTTTTGTTAGTAGAAACAACAATAATGGCGATTTTTAATGTTCATCTTGAATTCTGAAGTAAATTTTTAAACATTTAAACTTTTCAACACCACTTAATGTCCCTTTAATTTAAAGACCATTTTCGTACTTTGAGCAAGCTCTTTATTTTGACACCAATCCGAACCGGCCAGGTTTATTTTGAATTGTACACCTATCTACATCTTCTGAATAAGGCCTAATAAGAGCTAAGAGTAATGAGTCACTTAGGAGAATGTTATTGTTTTATGCAATAGGGCACTGGAGCAATTATATAGAAACAAATTCAAAGCGCTTTTATAATAAGGTTACGAAATGTTACAAATAGCTACAAAATACTCGATAACATCTTATCTTGTAGAGTTCCTTATAGTAAAGTTCACTATTTCTATTCCATTCCAGGAAGCAATTATGAATTTGAAACCCCTTTTATCGCGGCTGGACTATTTCCGACAAATTACGACAAATTTTACAGTTACAACGGATCAAATCCTCAACCAGATTGTCGGGAAACTGTCCTCTGGAATGTTTTCGAGGATACCATTAAAATATCACCAGAACAGGTAGGTTAGCAATATATACATAAACGGCTGGTTTGTATACCGTATTTGTATTTGCAAATCAAATAATTCATTGAAATGCATTATATTGTGCGGCAAGTAACTATAATAATCATCAGGGTGTCCCTAAAAAAGGGTGCACGTGTTTCACGTCATTGCCCTCATTGATTACTCCGGTATTTGGCTGTGGCTGTAATCTTTATAAATATGAATGATAATTTAGTTGGTTTTCAAATGACGTTTATATTATAGTATTTACTTTTCTCAATATATATTATTAACGAGCACTAAAAATCGGGCTTGCGCCACATTTAGAAAAATATGCTTTTTTATTTGTGGAATATGTCATGATCATCATTAAGCATTTCGTATTCGGATTTGACGGCTGTTTGAGCGTCAGACAACTATATAACCTTTCATATGCTGTTCTCTTTGTTTTGTCGAATTTGCTTGAGTCTATCCAAAGATATGCTTGTTTGACCATGAGAAAACAAAATAGAAGATTCGCCAGTTTTTTCAAAGAAATCATCCATATGTGCTGTTACGTTTAACGCATTTCTTCATCAAAATAGCACACATTTTACATTTTGGTCAACTTTAATCGAGCATATTGTTGATAGGATCAAATGAGACCAAACAAACGGAATTTGAAAGGTAATTTGTCATCTATAAAGTTCATAGACCAGGTCAAACTAGTTAGCTGATTTATTCAAGCATAGAATGATAGATTGAGCAACTAGCGAATATAAGTGGCAAATAAAACTACAAAACTGAAAAAGTACCCTTTTGTACTCCCTTGTGCCTTCATTTTCTTAATATTTTAGCAGCTTTTAAGTACGGATTATTCCTTAAATAAACATTAAATCAGGTTAAACTGATTACTGGTGGATAGTTCATGGTTCAAAGATCTGATGAATTGCACCAACAACAAAATGCCCAAAAATTGTATTTTTTATGCTGTAAAATGGCCTAAAATTTTTATCACCCTTCATTCGAAACCTCACTATCTAAGCACTTAATTTGGCCTAGATGTCAAGCTGTAACAAAACATCCCGTGATACATTTTTTTAACACATTTATTGCCTTTGGATAGTCTACTGATATACAGTTACATTCAATTTTCAGATTGCTGCATTCCGTTTGCTCTCTAAGTTGCCAGAAGAGTCCAGCGATGGCCATGAAGAGCCTTTGGTTGATAATTTCCGACCCGTTCAACCTTTGAATGATCGTAAGGTGTACGCAGGCTACATTCGTTACCCACCCCCAGAAGGTCAGTGTCAGTCAATATTGTATCATCATAGTCGTCCGTATAGTAAAGTATGATCGTACACGGACACATCCTCTGCGCGTCGATGTTCTGTCAAAACCTCTTTTCCGGCCCTTCAGCACGTATTTAAAGTAAAACTGCCAAAATGCATGGGAAGTGTATGTTCAGGTGTACGAGCACTAACAAGGTTTTTATAGATGTGTTTTGGCCCTTGAACGTGGTTAGAGCAGACTGGCCAAAAAGGTTATACATAGGAAGTATTAGGCCTACTTTATATGATGAAGGGCCGGATTGAGATACGAGGTATTGACAGAACAGCGACGCGGTGGTGTTAAAATGGTGAATCACACTTGATATAGGAACCATCCTTGTTCAACATGCCTGCATTTATGGGTACACACCACCACTATAGTAGCTCTCATTGAAACGCGTGTTGTAAATCGGGTGTTCAATCGCGTCTCCTGGCTCCCTCCTGGATCCTGATTGGGATATTAATTATTTTTGCAGAATCGTCCTCTTTTTGTTCTCTTCAACATATCTTTATTTATATACAATCGACGGTCCCAGTTTTTCAATAATTATGATTTCAAAAAGCACTCACTTTTATAGTGCGTAAAAACCGAGAAAATCGGCTTTTCGGGCCGCTTCACACGTACGTGTGATCAAGACTTTGCCCAAGAATAATTCGCGACTTTTTACATTTCAGATTACAATCGTGAAGGTTTCAACTTTTTAATAAAACACAAATTAAGACCTATGGCGAAGATCCGCCCAAAATATTCACATTTGAAGCTTCAATCCAATATTGTTTTAGGGACTATAGCACCCCTGCACGCTGGCCCGCGGAAGCTTATGGTGGTGTGTGTGTGTGTACCCTTATGTAGACATCGGGATCAGAGGTAGCGATGATAACGTGTTGTGCGGAGTACCCGGTCATGGTAAATCAACATTGTGCAATGACTTCGCGGCATGATGATCGCACATTTTATGTGATCATGATATAATTTATTTATTTTAATTTTATTTTCTATTTTGTATTAGTATCTTTATTTATTTATTCATTTATTTATTTTTTTATCTCATTTTTGTATTATTTATTTATTTATTTATAAGTTAGACCTTTTACAACGGTAGACGCTACTCCGCGTTTCACGCTTGTGCGATCATCAGACAACTTTATTAATTTATTGAATATAATATCATTTTTTCATCTTAAGAATCCTGCGCTGAGAGATGTAATCAAGTGGACGTTGAGCCAAGATTTACTTGTCAATGTAACGCTGCGTGCAGGGAATATGGAGACTGCTGCACAGACTATGCAGATAATTGTCTGAGTAAGTAAATTATTTTGTTGTCATCGAAAATGAAATTCGAACAAAGCAGGAGCTTGTTCAAATTGAACCACTCAATCCGGGAGGCAATTAGGGGAGGAACTCAAACCGATATATCCGGGTATTGAGTTGTCAAATATTAGTGGTATACGAAGCATTTTTGCACGAGTGTCACTGAGGAGTCGTCTCTGATTGCGTTGGTACTCATGTCAGCCAGCATCTTATAATATTTGTAATTCTGCTAATACGATCGACTAATTGCTATTTCTGTATATTTTTTGCAGTGGAGGTGTGCTCCTACGTACACACTTACAAAAGTAAGATGAGGAAACAGCCACGTAAACCAAATACACTGCCACGCGAGTAGGTTAGGTTATAACAGCGTCATTCTGTGAGCAAGTTGATCAATAACAAGCAGGAGGTGTACTAAACCTGCGACTGTTTAGAAATTAAGATGTCCGTATTAGTTAGTTTAGTGAAATTAAGTTTACATTCATTTTAAGAAAATTGATCCACGGACTCCTTCCTTATATATAGATTGTACACGAATAAGATAAGTCTACTTCAGAATCAACACAACATAAGGAAGCATTGACCTCTTGTTTGACCAATTATGTGGAGTTTTTTGCATTCTTTTTGGAAAGAAAGTTCTCACTTACCGGTACAAATTCAACAGAATGTCCAAAGTTGATAACGTAATCGAACGACAGCAGGTGTCGTCCCTTTATTGTATTAAACAGTATTGAATAATATCCTTATAATATCGCTTATCCAACTTCCGTCGAATGTTTTATATACGGTTTCGTGAATTATCATACGTATAAACTACTAATCTATATATGCACTACTAACATTCTTGAATGTATCAGGGCATTTACGGCAAACTCGATTAATAAGTCAACCGGTATGTTGTGTCAACAGTTCTATATATTAATAAACATGTATTTCATAACGGGAATCAGTATAACGATATATTAAAATGTTTAAACGAGCACGTCGTCGGATGACTTTATCGTGCAAGCTTTCGTGAGAAGTTGCTCTTCGGTTCTCAAGTCAGAGCCATTTCTAACAAACGTTCAACCAATAAACTCATCCGATACAGTGATTGTTTAAATCTTTTACTTGTTAAAGTTAGTATTCAGACTGTAAAACAATGTGAAGAATAGTAAAATATTAATTAAATGAAATACAATGAAATAACAAATACTCCGTTGTTATCATATGACTCATCTGATTCCGTCATCACTTTAAATACATTTTTATTTGTATATACAAAGTTTCCGTAAGACAATCATATTCATAGCCGTTACCTGCTTTGAAATCTTATTGCAAAGTAAATAAGATTAATTTCCTAATAAGACACAGTTTGCATGGCATGTCTCATGTGCATCTCGTGATTTGATCTGGTGATGTAGCTCTCAAATCATGGTCATTTAGTAAGGGCAAGCACATTGTTTCATCACTTGTACAGCTTATATTCATGATTATTTTGAAACATTTCCTACCATATAAGTATTTTTCTTGATTTCTTGACCAAGAAAATCTGAACGAGACACACATTCTCCCCATACGATATTCATGCACTCAAACTACTGATATTTTTGAATGCTACACCATCCATCGTAAATCTCGCATACGATGATCATGCATTAAACTGAATCTTACTATACTTGATTGAAATCAATCATTCAAAAGCGAAATTAGAGCTCCGTTAAATCAGTTGGATATTTAGTGGGTGAACAGGAGTATCGTCATTTCCGTCAAATCAGTTGAACAGGTTTTCAACATACCTCTCTTTACATGCGCATTTGAAAACAGATTTGTCAATCTTAACGTTTATTTCACGACTAAAAGTCGGAGGGAGATCCTATAAGGTTTCCAGAAAGTACAAATGTGATTGAAATCCACGGTTAAAAGGGGAGCTCTGTCAAAATAATAGGTAATAAGATTCCGGGTTTCTGGGACACGACGCTTTAGGACAAAATATTTACAAACAGAGTATCGTTAAATGAGTAATCAAAAAGTTGATAATCTAGCATGTAATAATTTCGTAATTTTCGAATTAAATTCAATGGAACCTTTTGAAGTTCATCACTAAGAGCCTCATCCGCTCGGGATTCATGAACATCTGGATATTGCACAATGTGGTCAACTCCTAAAAACTTGAGCATATACGAAGCCTCCGTGCTCAATTTCTCAAATCTTCCAATGAAATCATAACGTATTGCGCATGGGTTGGCAACTTTATGCATTGGAAGAAAGTGGTCAGATAAACTGTCTAATCGGATAGTGTCCTCTCTATCAGTAATGAACCGCACGAATTCATCGAAGGTGATGTTTAACGAATTGTTTTGGAAAGATGGTATCATGCTGCTGTTATCCAGGTTGACATGTTGATATATTATAGGTTTAGGCCTGTAATGTTTCACAATCCTTCTTCCATAAAGCTTCTCCCAAATTCGTTGTAACTTTGGGCTTCCGTGAAATTTGCTAAGATATGCTGACAAGACACGGGTTATCGGTTCACGGACAAACACCGCTTTGCGATAAGTTTTCAATCTTAGTTTAATGTCTTCATCTGGATACTTGTTAAGTAGTCTATAGTTTCCGGTTGAATGGTTTTTATGCAGTTGGTGGAAAACAGCTTTCCATGATTTACACGACACTTTCGGGATGAAATTAAAAAGAATTTTGTATTTATCGTCCACGATCAGATGTGAAGTATACTTGCGAAGGAATTTCGGCGACAAAGAGCGGGTAATATTTCGCTCTATGCAGACGTTGTTCAACTTTCGTAGACGGGTTTGCTGTTCTTGAATCTGTTAAATGGGAAGGTAGACCATTTTTGGTTTAGTTAATTTTGACTAATAAAGCAACAATTAGGCCTATAATATAAGTCGTTAATTCGTGGACGTAGTTTGATATTTTTAAGAGATTCAAGTAAATTGATCAGTTTAAGATGTTAAAATATTGTTATGTAGTCTTCTTCAAGTGGAAGAGAATTCCATAAAGAAACTGAATGGCAAAGATTTGTCCTCTTCGGTTTTTCAATATATATTTCTGATCTACGACAGTCTAATGATAGTAAGGTTTACCGTGCGATTCAAATTTAACAGGATGCTGATATGCATTAAAATATCTCCAGAACAGGTAGGTTAGCAACATACACAAATGACTGGTTTGTATACCGTGTTTGTATTTGCAATATCAAATAATTCATTGAAATGCATTATATTGTGCGGCAAGTAACTTTACAGGGTGTCCCTAAAAGGCTGCACCTGTTCCACGTCACTGCCCTCATTGATTACTCTGGAATTTGGCTGTAATCTTTATATATATCTGAAAGATAATTTAGTTGGCTTTCAAATGCCGTTTATATTAATGGTAGCGAACAAATTTGGAATACATCTTTGCTATTCAGGGCAGCCTTAGAGATGACGAAGATATCGCCCTATTAATTTTTGCCTCTGTCAGTTACAAATGGTTATGATGGTGCATGCAATATTTGTATTATATGCGTATAGTTTTTAGTTCTGATTTTCGATCATAATTTCACTTTGAGGTCTACAATATAAGATAGCTTAAGATCTATACCATTGTC
The DNA here is from genome assembly GCA_035610835.1 of Ophiura sarsii. NCBI lineage: Eukaryota > Metazoa > Echinodermata > Ophiuroidea > Amphilepidida > Ophiuridae > Ophiura > Ophiura sarsii. The sequence continues at coordinate 45,119,959 of CM069442.1, forward strand.
TACAATCTGATCCCTCTATCGTATTTGCTTTGAAAATTCAATCTTTGAAAATGGTTATTTCAAAACACGCCGTTTTTTAGGTCTTATAGTTAGTCATGCGATACTTTGAAAATATCTTACCATTTGCGAGGATATCCGGTCCGCAGCACTAGTCCCGGAGTGTTTTGTAACTAAAATAAAAAACATAAACCATAAAGTGGTCGGGCCATAGATTTACTTTATAATTCTGTGGGTCGGGCACACTAATACTTCAGATCTATTAAATCCAATCTTGAAGATCCTTGTCGAATCAAAGTATTTGTTGGACAACTGGTAACTAACGGGGAAGGGGGAGGTGGGCAGCAGGCGCGTACCGCGGCATGTGAGCCAGGGGGGGGGGGGGGGGGGGGGGGGGGGCAGAAGTATATGTCGTCCCGACAGTGGAGTACATTTTCGTAAAAGGTTGCCCCACATTTTTTCCCAGTCAGCCACCTCGCGAATTTCACGTAAGTGGGGGGTAGCCTCAAAAAATTTCGCAATGTCAAAGAATTTCGCACGGTCACAAAATTTCGCACGGTCACAAAATTTCGTACGGTCACAAAATTTCGCAGTCCAAAAAGCACAACAGTCAACAAATAATGCCCAATCATCAGTGTTTTCGACCTAGGCCCTATTTTTTTCTCTTCTTATACGATTTTAGCGTCCCGGTATTACGAATTTAGCGTCCCGGTTTTTGGAGCCAGGGGGGGGGGGGGGGGGGGGGGGCAACTTGCCCCTCCCCCCCCCCCCCCCCCCCGGTCGGTACGCCACTGGTACGGTGGGCAGATGTTGTTGTTGCAAACCCCTGATATATATATATATTTAGTAAACGCCCTGTCATAATTTGTAATGTATATAACACAGCTATAATTGTTCTCTTTGTTCTATTGATATCAAACAAAGGGCTAACATTTCCTATATTACGTCACTGTTACGTGATAATGACGACGGAGTAATTCTGTTATACCCTTCATAGGGGTATTCACAGTGCATTTTTTAAGAACGACGCATACTACTCAGAACTCAAATGTAATGTATAATAGGCCCTAGCCATCACGATTACAAATGATTACCTGCATATCGTATTGAGACAGCATCACCAATGTTTGGATATACCCATATTGTGGCAGACAAGCTAAGTAGACTACAGATGACGACAACGATGAGCAGACACTTTAGACTTGACCGACAGCGTCGCAGGAAATCTGCCGAGTCATGCTGTCGTAAATAAATAAGTGTATGATATACATCCATACAAAAACGTCAAATTGTTAAAAATATGAATGTTCAATGTGTTTCTTGAAAACACCTTTGGTTTTTACGTTTACGATATCTATGTCTTATCTGAGACTGCTGAGACTAATATAACTAAAGTTACTTTAGTTATATTTAGTCTCAGGTCTATGGAACCAAAGATTACTTTGAAAAGAATTTCATTTAATAAGTACATCACATGGACACCATGATTCCAGTCACACCTTTTACAATTGTGGTGATAATATCGGTGTGTTCACCGCGAATGCTCAAAGATTATTCTTGAGCAACAAATAGCAGACCTCACTTTCAGTCCTTCTCCAGTCATCATGGTCATGCCAGTGTCTACCGTTTCCCATTGACCGTTTCCCATTGACATTATATATTGTATCTAAAGTCTTAACATACCGTATAGGTAATCCCGATTCTTTAGGAATAAACTTCTTGAAGCAGTATACAACTATGTGTAACTTCAATTCGGTCCACCGTTGTTTTTCTTAAATACCTTTTATTTTCTTGAATCGTACGTTATCTCTCGACCATAAGAAAGTGGTCGGTCGGTCATGACCTTCAGCTGATCACATTGGCACTGTTTATTCGGTGGAAAAGCACTTTGGACACCCCAATGATGCTAAGCACGCTAGACTTGGACAATAAATCTCCTTTAACCCCTGCCACGCGACAAATAAAACAGAGCGTGCTGCTGCTGCTCCGATGAGCCTTCAGCCATTATTCCTTACCTTGGATTTCAGTTGTCCCATGTCAGATTCTGGTGAGTCCTTTTGAACATGACCAACCAATTTTGAGTCCGAGTCATCCGAATATCTTTCAAGGTTGACGGATACCGGATAGCTTGTAGAAACTTACAGCCTGACAATGCATCATGCACAAATTAAGAATGGATATTAACTACAAGTTTTAGTATAAGTACCTACAATTGTCCAACATGTCCAAGCCGGGTTCAACATGTTCGAAAAATGAAGTTCATATTATCTACTTGTCGGAAAACCTCAAATGGAATAACAAAATGAAATTGTCTCGTCTTTGTGGAAGTAGCTTCACTTAAATGTTCACTAAGGGACCGTTCATTATTTATGGTGGAGGGCGGGTTGGGACAAATTCAAGACTCGTATGTCAAAATTACCTAACCCCCCCCTACAGCTGAAACTGAAAATTACATGACCCCCCCTACTAACCAATAGATTTTTACACAACCCCCCCCCCCCCCCCCCCCCTCAAAATCAACTTGTCACATACTTAGGGGATGTATTTTTCTTTTGCCCATGGATTCGTTGGTTGTGCCCTCTGAACGGCCAATAATTTAATGACTAACTACATTGCGAGCGTAGCGAGGCGGAACATTTGTCATATATTTATACATTTTGGGTGTTTTGTGAGTCTTTATAACCCGAAAAAAAGTTAGAACATCCAGACAAAAACGTATGAAATATTCTTGTGAGCTTTGGTGCAGAGCTGAGAGTGAGACGAGGTGAAAAGCATGCAAGAAATTACCGTTTTTAATCAAATTGGATTTTGGAACATAGGCCTAGGCTATTAACATGTTTTTATACACCTCATGGCTCTAATGTTTCAACCATTGATGTTTATATAGGTGTTTTTCCAACAGATCGTCCGAGCAGGGCGTGCACAAAAAAGATTAGCTGTACGAAAGTAGTTTCATCATAAGTAGCCTACATGTTTTGAAGTTGAAAGGTCGTAAGAAAATGTGCGCGAAGCGCACAAAAAAAATTGCATTTACACTCCAAAATAGCCTCTAAAATCACCCCAATCACCACCATCTTTATAGTTTAAAAAAGTTACACAACCCCCCCTGTTTAAGAATAAAAAGTTACATAACCCCCCCTATTTCAACATATGAAAGTTACATGACCCCCCCCCCCCCCCCTATATTTTACCCAACCCCCCCTCCACCATAAATAATGAACGGTCCCTAATACCCGCACCAGATACATTGCGGGGGTATTTGTGTTTGTGCGCTGTGGGAGTAAACAATGAGTATAAATATGCATTTTGGGAGTTGGATTTTTTGTTGGTACAGCCTAGTGCACTACGGGGGTAATTATTTGTACTGTGGGGGTATTTTTTGTATGTACATTGTGGGAGTTGACTAAGATAGATGGCGCCATTCATATAGTTGGGTGGCAAAGTGTATGTTTTAAGATGACAAATAACACACACAAAACAAACAAATCGTTCTGGGGGTATATTTGTTGTTGCTTTTAACACGCTCACAGTATCCTCATATACCATTTGGAAACTGTTTATTGTGGGGGTACGCCCACAATGCCGAAATACTCCCACAATGTCAAATCATACTCCTATCTACACCCACAATGTACCTCTTATAAGTACAATTATACAGGGTGCCCTAAAATACACTTTAACAAACAGGCAAAATCAAATTTGAATAGTTTTTCTTGTAATATTCGTTAAATTAATTATCTTGTAAATCTGCACCACAAACATAAATAGAAATTTTAAAAAACACCATCATAGTAAAAACGTGACCGTGGACATTGGGGCTATATTGTATTTTAGGTTGTACAGATACTGGTATGCCAGTTGTAGCCTAGGAAATGTAACCAAAAAAAGGGGTGTACCTAGACAAAATTGCAACATAAACCATTTTTGATGTAATTGTTTCAAAATGCTCTTCCGAACATTATATTAAAAATCGATAAAATCTGAAGATGGGGAAAAAATGCTAATTTGCATAACAATATATTTGTATATTTAGCCATATTAGTCGGGTATATACAGGGGTTACCGTACAACCCCCCCACCCAGGCCTCCCCCAAACCAACTTTCTTGACTCTTTTCATGGTCCTAAAACATATTCAGGATGTTAACAAAAACAATTTCGTGTTATTCAAGATGGCGTCCAAAATGGCCGCCATAACTGGTCAAATTTCATAAAATGACATATAACAATCAAAATGCGTGGTGAAAGAAAAGTTTTAACAGTGGGATGTATGTATTAAACCCCTAAGACAATAATACCCTGTATTTTTGCTTTGTTAACATACCTAAATCCAAGATGGCCACTAAAATGGCCGCCAAAATGATGGTCAAAATTCCATAAAATTGCACAATATCAACCAAAATGTATGATAAAAATATAGTTCTAACAATGGGATGTGAGTATTAGACCACTAGTAACTCATGTCAAGTATGTTTGCTTTGTATACATACTTAACATAAAAAATGGCTGCCAGAACGGGCCCCATAATGGGTCACAAAATGGCTGCAAAAATGTCAAATTCCATAAAATGGAATAATATCAACCAAAACGTACGATGAAAGTATAGTTTTAACAGTGGGATGTACGTTTCAGACCACTAGTAACTCATATACAGTATTTTCGCTTTGTAATGACATACCTTTAAATCAAGATGGCTGCCAAATTGGCCGTTGTAAAAATACTCTATAAGAGTATTATAATAATAGTAATAATAATAATCAGTATTTGTATGTTATAAACTGCTAAGCTATTGCTTTTAGATAGGAGACCCACCTCTGTGACAATTTTGATTATGTATGACTTTTCAAAATGGCTGCCAGATGGTTAAGTTGATGTTAAATTTGGTTTTTAAATATTGTAAATGCCTATACTAATATGACTATGTAATACTAATACCCCTTAATCTATGGGACAGCATTCGCTATATTTCTATGATAAAGCCTAGGGGCTGTATATCTAGTTTAAGTATTTAAAAATATCCAATTGGTTGCAAAAGGTTAAAATAACTGAAAAGCAGTATTAGTTTATTATTAGTGTTACATTAGAAATGACCAAATTTATCTTGCAATCGCACACCGTATACACTATCCTGAAGAAGACAATAAAGTCGAAAGCTTGAATACAAATTTACTCTACTTGCTTCGTCCGAGTCATATCTATTATCGCACTCTATAACTATTATCTTTGACATGACATGCTCTAATAAGCGTATGGAGATCAACACATTTCTCACAGTATATATATATATATATATATATATATCTTTTAATCCGTCAAGTAAACGTATTTGTACATGACACGATGTGATTGAATGAATTTTGACAATGTAATGTTATTAAGATGGCCATCATAATGACAATATAATTAAAATTACCACAAATGGACAATAAAACTACCTTCAAATGGTCAAAACAATTACCAAGGTGGCAACTACTGATCTTAATATGGTCAGAAATAGCTGATTCGACATCATCCAGTACTATAAACTAAATACCTGTATCTAACTTTCCCAGCAGATCGGTCAGTGATGTTATGGTGTTAATTATTGACTTGAAAAACCTACCTTAGTAATTGAAATATCCATCCAATAGGATCAACAAGCAGTTAAATTTGGCCAAACCAGTATTTATGGCCAACCATATATCGCGAGTTGTATGAATTTATCAATGAACATAATAATCAGAGATATATAGTATCCAATATCCTTTACTTACTGTTATAATATCTGCAATTAACCGGCTATTTCTGACCACAATTTGATCAATTGGTGGCCACCTTGGTAAATATTTTGACCATTTGAAGCGGGAATTTTATTGACCAATTGGAGGTAATTTTAATGGTCATTATGATGGCCATCTTAATAACATTACATTGTAAAAATGGAGTCTATACCATTCAATCATACCTTGTCATATACTTAAAGAGTATGCAAATATACGTTTACTGAGTAGATTAAAAGCTATAGATATAATAATTTATTAATAATGTAACACAATAAACTAATACTGCTCTTAAGTTATTTTCTCTTGCAGCAATCCGGATATTTTATAAATACTCAAACTAGATAAACAGCCCAAGACTTTATCATATATAATAGTGGATGTTGTCCCATTAGATTTGGGGTATTGATGTTATACAGTATGGTCATTTACAATACAAAACAATTGATTTATATAGGTCATTTAGCATCAACTTCAACCATCTGGAAGCCATTTTGGAAAGTGATACCGAATCAAAATTGTCACAGAGGGGGGTCTTATACAACTAAAAGCAATAGCTTAGCAGTTAAGAACATAATACTAAATTGTATTTGGGGAATGCGATGTAATAGTATACACTCTTATAGACTATTTTTACATTGACAACGGCCATTATGGCAGCCATTTTGGACTTAAAGTATGTGATTACAAAGCAACAAATCTGGATATGAATTACTAGTGGTCTAATACATACATTTTGGTTGATATCATCCCATTTTATGGATTTTCACAATATTTAGAGCCATTTTGGGGCCATGTTGGCGGCCATTTTGGATTTCAAGTATGTTAACAAAGCCAACATATTGGATATTAGTTTCTAGTGGTCTAACATACATTCCATTGTTAAAACTATACTCTGATCATTCATGTTGGTTGATATATGCCATTGTATGTAATTTTACAATATTTTGGCGGCCATCTTGGATTTTGGTATGTTAACAAAGCAAAACTACTGGATATGAGTCTCTAGTTGTCTAATACATACATCCCACTATTACAACTATACTTTCACCACGCATTTTGATTGCTATATGTCATTTTATGAAATTTGACCAGTTTTGGCGGCCATTTTGGACGCCATCTTGAATAACACGATTTTTTTTCCCCGTAACATCCTGACTATGTGTTGGACCATGAAAAGAGTCTTGAAAGATGGTTTGGGGGAGTCCTGGGTGGTGGGGGTGCACGGTAACCCCTGTATATACCCGACTAATATATGGCTAAATGTACCCATATATTGTTATGCAAATTAGCATTTTTTCCCCAACTTCAGATTTTATCGATTTTTAATATAATGCTTGGAAGGGCATTTTGAAACAATTACAACAAAAACCATTTATGTTGCAATTTTGTCTAGGTCAAACCGTACATGTCCTAGGCTATTGTACGATACTGGAACATGAAACATCAAATATCGAGCAATGGAATGTTTAGTGCTCCATTATTGGGACTAATTGTAGCCTACGCACGCTATCGACCGATACAGGAACATCGAAATGTACCTAACAATTACTGGACTACTGGAACATTTGATATAACATGCCAGTATCGAACCCCGTATCGAACGATACTGGAACGCTGAATTTCCAGTATATCGGACGATACTAGTACATTTTAGTATCTGGGACCTAAAGTATGTTTTTTTACCAGAAATTGCTTTCTGCTATTTACGATTACAATATCATTTTTGTTTTCAGTCTAGTTTAGAATGCTGTCAGATGACTCGCAATGTAATGGATAGGCCTACATGTATTGTATGATATGTTGAAAATTAACACGCAATGTTGGAAACAGTAAAATTAGCATTTATGTTCTTAAATTTTATCAAGAAAATTTAAAGATGTCTCTTATATCTTTTCTTCAAGTTGTAATCACTCAAAGTCCTGATGAATGATGAAGTATAAAAATTGAACCACCATCGCGGTGAAACACTCTCAAATTGAAATATGTCGACATTTGTTTTAATAATACGATAGTTTGAGCCGATAATTATATATACACACACAGCCAGAGCATGTATATATAATTAGCAATAAACCGTATTACAATAAATGTTGGAGTCGACAGTATATTTTCAAAATTTGAGTTTAAGGCTCGTAACGCTTTCGATTGATAAAACTAACTACACAGGGAGCTCTGTCAGCAAAATGTGATATTACTATTATAGCTTTACAATTAATAATTGTATTCCTGTTTGATATGAACCCTATTGATTCAGGTGATCCGAATCAATTTAATATTTCTCGCAAATAACACTTTCCACGCAGCTATTAGTTTTACCGTATAGAAAACAGATTGTTCGTTCAGAAAACTTTCAAAGTCTATCCCAATAATGACTGAACCAATGCTAGGCATATTTGTACTTATTTTAATGCATTTCTCGTGATGAAAATCCAAATATGGTGATGAAATTCAATAATTTTGACATTGTTGAAACATTTTGTAACATTTTGGAATGTCGTCTGCAGACGCCTGTCGCGTGGAAAGTGTTAAGACAGCTGTACATGTGTACTCACCCACCATACTTACAATGACGGCCTACTATTCCAATATGTCCAATTACCAAATGAAATGGCGGTACTTACTCGTTGATCAATGAAAGTCATTAAATCATGTGATACACACATGTGTAGCAATGTGCCAATGTAGCAGCCCAATTGATGATACAGCAAGATTTTAGTAAAACATTAAAACCTGCAACTTCAAGCTATAGGGCCTACAGCGTCTTGCCCATCGGTTTCAATAAAAGAAATTCCACACACGGCCACGTACCTGTACACTTTTTATTGCGTTTGCGAATCATGAATAGGTTTTCTATTCCAACGTAGGGTAATGAATTGATCAAGTGTAGCGAAATAATTTAATTAAGGGTCCGTATTTAGCTAAGGGTCCGTATTCTGGCAATTGTATTATTTTAATACCATGGGAATACAATTGTTTAAATATCCTGACAACGTATTACCAAGTTTTAAGTTTGTTATTGAACTAGCGGGTAACGCTCGCTTCGTTCGCGACACGCTAGATGGTCAAGCAAACCAGCGGTTCTCGGCTTGATTAAAAAGATTAAAAACCAAAAACCAAGTTGGTTTTTTCGACCCAGGCCCAACTGTTATTTATTTCATATTAGGCAAGTAACAAAAATAACATGTTACTCATCCGGAGGCCCTTATTATTTGCTATTTTCCATTTTTTTGTTATTTTTTCCAAGATTGGTGCCATGTCTAAGATGGCCGCCATAATATATTTAGAGATGGTTTTATGGTGCCGTTTAAGATTATTAAGGTGCAATGTAGATCAACCAAATGATTAATATATCATACTGTCCACTTGTCAAGAAAGTTGCTAATATCACAAACAATAGTTTGCAACTTGAATGACAAATGAATAGTGTGTGATCAATTTAGGAGTGTTTGATTACACACCAACTATATAATTGATGTCGCATGCAAATACGCATTGCAAATAAGCATCACACATGCACACACTGTTAAAGTATGTATACACATGGAAAAAAGTATCGCACCACTTTTTTCTTCTTTGAAAAGTGCAAATGTGGCCTCGAATTTTGCCACCATGGTGTGATATTAATTATCATTTGTTTGCGTAAGCTGTCAACAAAATGTTGTGCAATAAAAGAGCCACATTTGAGTTTGTGACGTAATCGAGTGGGGGGGGGGGGGGGGGGGGGGTAGCGAGGATGTTTTCCTCCAATCCGCACGAAAATTGCGTGGTCAAAATCGCAAATGTACCGACGGAAGCTAGTATAAAGGTGTTGATACACGTTTTAATTGAGGTAATTTTGTTGAGGCGGGAGATTGTATATGCTATGCGGGAGTGCGTGAGAAAGAGTGTCTATGCGGGAGAGTTGACAGCCCTGGCAGTGTATAAATGAATTGGCTACGGGTCCGTCTTTTTAGGCTACATTTGTATTAATTATACCGATGGGTTTTAATATTATTTAAATACTACTTGAAATATACCTACCAAGTTTGCAGCGCGGCGGTGGAAGCAAAACAAATGAGTGGGGTCGAGCCTAGTCTGCTGCGTTAGACCCGTTTACAATGTATACCGATAGATGGCTCCCTCACTGTAGTGAACATTTTCGACTAAGCTACGGTATTCATTTATTTGTACTATGATCTGGGACTAACATTGGCCGTATGTAAATGTTAGTCCCAGATATGATTGAGGTACATTTCTGCTTTAAACAAGTTTCTACCATAGTCATTCGCGATTTTTTCCCCGTCTGATACTTTTGACCATCATAATTCCATGATTCCTCTTGTCAAATGAAACGACAGTGCCAATCTCAACCGACAGACAGTCGATATTGGCCAACCCCCGTCGCCCACCCCCCCCCCCCCCTCCTCTGGTAGGCCTACGACACTGCCCCCCCCCCCCCACGAAAAAATTATGTTTTTCAATTTAGATAAAATAAGAAAAAAATAGATAATTTAAGCATAAAAAGGCAATTTTTTCCGCGCTGTGCGCACACATTCTTACTTAATTAGGTTTAATTAGACCAAATGTTGACAATTGTAGCATAAAACAGCTACATTTTTTTGCGCACTAAGCGCACATTTTCATACCAAATTAGTTAGTACTAGACCAAATTTGACCCTTTAAGCGTAAAATGGCACAAACAAATGTAGCAAAATTAATTTTTCATGCCCCCCGAAAACAAATCTTGTCCCCCCATCCCCTCCACCCCCCCCCCCCCCCCCAAAAAAAAATATGAGGCTGGTGCCGCCACTGCCCCGGACTAAAAGGGTCTACCTACTTTGGATTTGACCTTTCGACCTCCGTATGCTGTGACACTGTGCTGCGCTACATCCAAAAACTGGATGAATGCGTAATGAGGAAATTGTCACGTGTGGGGTTTTGAGGGGATCAAAATTGACCAATGGCAGCCACGATAAATACGAAGCACCTACAGTTAAGCCCACAATTATTCATACCCCTTGAAAAATATGGGTTTTTTGCGTTTTTCTCATATCTATACCAGCTGGAGTGGTGGAACTTTTGCTTTAGGCTACACTAAAGACAATTAGTTTGCAAGTACAAATCAATATATCTGGGCTCAACATATTTTGCATAACAATAGAATTGAACAAGAATTGTGTTTTATGCCTGTCCAAAATTATTCATACCCCATACCAAGTCTCAGGATGAGGCCACTTTTTGTGATCAATACACATATTTTTGACATTCCAAACATCCTTTATATTGTGTGATAGGCTTTTATATTGTTATGTAATTATTCCATGATGTGTGCATACAATGTGGATGCATTACAAATGTGTCCTATTGAATGTACAGTGAGGGATATTATAGGACAACACTCTAGCTCTTTGACAGCATGGTGAAGAATTTGACCTTAAGCCACTCAAGTGCCCATAAATCCGCCAAACAACATCGTAGCGCAACAAAAGAGGTGTCAAAATGCGCAGAAGATAACTGTGAATTGAATTAATTATATTTTTGCATATTATTTCAGGTTTCGATAGATCTGACCATTTGTAAGTGTTTAGATACTTTATTGGCGCAGTTTAGATGCGTCCAATATTTTATATCGCCGAGACTCAAAATCAGCTCCGGGAATTTTAGAACTGATCGGTACCATATCAACTGATGTTCAATTGGGGAGGGGGGAGCTGGTATGGTGGGGACAGGCATGTGATCAGGGGGAGGGGTTATAACAGACGGGTTTTTTATTCACTATTACAACATTGGGTCCTAAATGGGCATTTGGTTTTCAATTTACCAGCGAAAACGTACGAACGGTAGCAAAATCACTGTTATCATGAACAATTTCAAATCATATATACCGGTAGCTATGTAACAGGAAAAACGAAGGAGTAGGTCGAACTTTATATCGAATGAGCCTCGTATCATTCTCTGCACCTGTTGTTATTTGTACATTTCTATGCACATTTGATTACACATATTATTCATGAATGATGCACACGTGCAATCCTTTAATTAGAAATTTAATATGGTTTCATCACCTGAAACGGATGGTATTAATCTATTATTGTGAACAAGTAATTTTATAACAGGACAACGGCGGCCAGGATTTTTCAGTCTGCCATCAGTGATGCAATTATTTATCAACACGAGCCCGGTTTTTTCATACTTTTTCTTAGAAAATGACAAATACTGACGTTACCATTTTAATTTTATTATATCGTTTGTAGCAGTTCAGAGGATTGCTCACCTTCAACAAAAAAGCAAGCTTTGAAACAAGAACCATTCAGGAAACACATCGGGCATTAAAGACAGAAAAATGTTCATTCTCTTTATGTGTTGTATCACATTATTTACAAACTCTAATGAATGAATATTTCATGCTGTCAAGTTGTTTCTCTGTTTACACTATAATATCGCCTAGGTCAGTTGGACTTTGACGCAACGTAGCAATTTCATGATTTCAGATATTGATGGAATGTGTACTCTGATCTGGTCATAGGCCTATGTATTCTTTTGATTGGTGTTGTTTGAAACTGCGTTATTTTTGGTGGCACTACGGAGCAGTGATGGAGTACTAGAGTCCCTCTTTTGAAGGACCCGGACTCGGGCACTAAGGACTCGGGAATTGTGCCCGAGTCCTGTCTAAGTCCAGTTAATATTGGCCTATTTTGAATGCAGTAATAAAATACTTAAAATAGTTTAGAAATATTCTCATAATCATTATGAATACATCTGAACAGTTACGCAATATGCCGGGGCAATATGCTGTTGAAAATTTTAAATATCATATGGCCATGTGTTTTGAACTCGCCACCCTAATACCGCTGCATGTCCAGATTTTTACATTTTACACCTTCGAGATTCGAATTAGCATATCACAATAACTACTTGTTAAAAAGTATATAAACTGCGCCAATGAAGTATCTTGTTTGGCGGATTTATGGGCACGTACTTGAGTGGCTTAAGGTCAAATTCAAAAGTTGCAAAAACCTCTATTCAAGCAAGAGCGTTGTATTGTGACGAATAAGATCAGCATTATTTTTGCCCGCCTTTTATAAATGATTTGTTTATCGCGTGTTGGATAAATCGATTGCGATGAACATCAGCATTAATTGCAATAACAAAACAAAAGGGTCAGAGATGGGAGGCATAAATCAATAATTTTTAATTAATAAACCTGGTGTCTTTTGTCTTGATTTTGTCTGTGTGTGATGCTTGTGTGAGTTCCTTTCTGAAATTGGGGTGAATAGGGGCTTTTTGCAACTTTTGAATTCGACCTTAAGCCACTCAAGTGCCCATAAATCCGCCAAACAACATCGTAGCGCAACAAAAGAGGTCTCAAAATGCGCAGAAGATAACTGTGAATCAAATTCATTAATTATTTGTTTGCATACTATACACTTCAAAAGAAGTAAGTTCCCCTTTAGGGTTTCTCTTATATTTCCAAAACAATACATTGGAATGAAATGGGGTTTTCAGTCAAATGATTATGGGCGTCATACCAATACTTTACCAAAATTTCAAATCAACAGGTTCTGTCATGCTCGAGTGAGCACGTATTGAATGACGGAATGTCCCATTTCAAAAGTTGCTAAAATAACGTTTAATTTCAAAAGTTGCTAAAATAATGTTTAGTAGCGGGTGTATCCACCGCGTTGTTGTATGACTTGCCGACATCGACGTCTCATAGTGTTGATGAGGCGCGCCACTCGATGCTGTGGGATGGCATCCCACTCTTGTTGTACCAGAAGACGTAAGTTAGCAAGATTAGTGTGATCATCCACTCTACGATCCACGGCCCGCTTTAACTGATCCCACAGATGCTCGATTGGGTTGAGATCTGGGGAGTTCGCGGGCCAAACCAAACGCTGTATACCTTCATCTTCCAAGAACTGATTAGCAAGTATAGCAACTCTTCCCATGTGGGTGCGCATTGCCGTCCATCAAGACAAATCCATTTCCTATAGCTATGAGAAATCGATGTCGTCAATTGATACACCAACGTGGTGGATACACACACTACTAAACATTATTTTAACAACTTTTGAAATGGGACATTCTGTCATTCAATACAAGCTCACTTAAGCATGACAGAACCTGTTGATTTGAAATTTTGGTCAAATATGGGTATGAACCTCATAACAATTTGACAGAAAACCCATTTCAACCCAATGCATATTTTTGAAAATATTAGGGAAACTCTAAAGGGGAACTTACTTCTTTTGAAGTGTTTATTTCAGGTTCCGATAAATCTGACCATTTGTCAGTGTTTAGATACTTTATTGGCGCAGTTTATTTTCTCAACGGTAATCTCACAAGAAATCCAAATATGCTATTGGAATTTAGATAGGACCTCTCACAAGAAATCCAAATATGCTATTGGAATTTAGATAGGACCTAATGGTAACATGTTATGATTAAGAGTAACATGTTATGATTAAGAATGTTCAAAAAATATCGATCTTTTTCATATTTTGATTTAAGCTCAATAATATTTTTATACCCATCTCAATCATAATTTGAATGTGCATATTATTATTAGTTCCTTATGCAATTACCCATCAGAACTTTATGGTTGTCAATGGTATGTCAAGGACGACTCGATCTCGGATCAGACAGTTAAAGGACTCGATCTCGGACAGTAAAGAATCGGTCCCGAGTCTCCAACACTGAAACAGAGTATCAAATTGTAGTCGATGAATTGCCATTGAACGTCTTGAGTCATTTTTTTAATCCTACATCACAGGTTGATGACTGATCAGATTTAAGACCTCTCAAAGAAGTTTGGATATACACTCATACATACGAGTACTCACAAAATGTACATTTTGAGCAACTGAGCAATTTATCTCCATGACGCAATACCTGGCTAATTGACTATTAAAGAGCCTAAATACGCTTGAACCTCATACCTCATTAGCCTCGGTGGCGATTTAAGATTCGGTGGCGATTTAAGATTGGATTATGATGTACTTTCTCTTGACCTAGACAGTAAACTTGTTTACATTAGGAGTGGCTTTCTTTTCCTTCCTCTATAATTTCAATCTGTTTCTCTAATTTTCATTTCATAAAGGCCAGCATGCTTATTATAGGCTATTTTGCCGGGCTTGAACATTTTCTATGAACATGGTCTCACCAGGACCAAATGTGTATAATTGCCTTGCCAGGACCCAAGCGTGTTTCCAATCGGAACGACCGTTTAAACAAAACAACAACATCAAATGTTTATCTATCAAATCAGATTTATTTGCAATTGTCATACAACATAACTTGAATTTACATGCTGACACATTTCAGGTGTTGAAGGTATAACAATAATTAATACAGTTGGTATAGAAATATTTGTTGTATACAAATTTAAATTAACTGGTAATATTTTTTGTTTTATTTTCACCCTCAACCTAAAACTCCTCAAAAAAGTTTTTATTTTTCCCACTCGCCATTATTTCGGATATTTTTGACATGTTTACATATATCGTGTTTACATAGCAATGGAAAGCTGACATGTTCATCTTCCCAATGAAGATGAAGATTTGTAGCCATCATTTTTTGTTTCAGTGCTCGGTCACTTGCTGGAGAATGTGGGGAGGTCTCAATCTCTGAATGTGCCAATCTCGCAGCTATTTTATGCTCAAAAGAACAAATCAGCCGTTTATTCAATTCAATAAAGTGTTAAATTCACAATATTAACATAACAAAATCCAGACGATTTAACAAAATTCTAAACTTTTTTTGAGGGATTTATTTCAATAGAATATTTTCAGGGTTATACCAGGGCTGTCAACTCTCCCGCATTAGGCGGGAGTATCCCGCATAGACACTCTTTCTCCCGCACTCCCGCCTAGCATATAAAATCTCCCGCCTCAACAAAATTACCTCAATTAAAATGTGTATCAACTGTATCAACACCCTTATACTAGCTTCCGTCGGTACATTTACGATTTTGACCATGCAAAAACCTCATCGCTACCACCCCCCCCCCCCCACCACTTATCAGGATTTCAGCTCTAGACGGGGAAAAAATTGTGCATGTTTTACGAGAAAAAAAATTGAGTCTGTATCTCTCCCTCCCAGCAAATCCCAAAAGTTGACAGCCCTGTTATACTCTTATGAGCAATTACCCTTAGCAAGCGCCATGAATCAGGGCTATAACAGTTGCACCAAAATAGCTCCTGGTTGTTAGCCCTTACTTCAACCCTTGTTTACACGTTCATAATGTTAGGACATCACGGTTCAGGGTGTTTTGTCACACATTTCATGTCAGTAAAGGCGTAGGCCCTACCACTTTTTTTATGAAAGATGATCTACTTTAGTGTATATTTTATGCACAAAGCGTTCCCTACACCAATTCAGTTGTTGCAAATAAGTTGGAATAAATTATAACTTTGATATATACACAAAAAAAGTTGGTAACATTATTATTTAATATAATTTTCATATCAGTTTGTAACATATTAATGTCACATTTATAAGACAAAACTCAATCACCGATTTCATTGTTTTTGACTAATCATTAACACCATAAATGGAGTTTCATTCCAAAATGTAGTACAATAACATGAAAAATTGAGAGGTATTGGTAAACAGTCAAAAACAGAAAGCCATACAGTTCTTTTGATCATATTTTGTCTGCATTGACATTTGAAAGTCTCAAAGCTAGCATCACTCATACATATTATATTATTCAAAAGAATGGATCTGCTTCTTTGGCATTTACTGTAAGCGTGGACATTTGCGTGCTTCATTAATTTTGGTGCTTTTCACGCTTCAAATGACCACTTTTACAGTATCAAACTCAATTATTGACTATCTGCATACATAACATGTTTTCAGTCAATTGTTCTTTTCGCCATTTCACATAATTTTGAATTTGGAAATGGCAAAAATACTTGAATGTCCATATTATCAGTAGTAAGTACATACTCAAAGTATTATTTCAGTATGTATATGGTACTCCACTGTTTATAAATGTCAGTATAAATATATAAATATTATTTTGTCAAATGTTACTTTGAATAAATGTTGTCAAGAATTCATGCATTCTTTCCATAGTTGGTATGAAAATTAGAAACTTTACAAAGATCCATTTAACATGCTCGCAGCATTTAAAGAATATCTTTGCGAGACTGTATTCTCAAGATTCCTAACAAATTATAAGCCTGTAAAATAAAACAAACATTACCATGCTTTTAAAGCAAATTAAAAACAGCACCTATACACAAAATTATAAATACAGCAATAGTAGGCCCTTCGCAATTGATTTTGAGTTTCCTGTTGCCCGCGTCCAAAATTGAGAATTTCAATTTTTTAATTATTTTATTTAGGATTTTCACCTTTAAAATGACTTTCAATAAACTTTATTTGCTACTTTCGGACTTCAATCATATCAGCTATGATGATGTACAAACATAGAACATGATTTCATTATTCCTTGAGTATCAAATTAATCATACTTGGAAAATAATTAAATGCAGAGTCCTCGATATAAGGGGTTGAAATTGGTTGCGACCACAAAATAATTAGTTTCAAAATAAAGAAATAAAAGATAATTAATAATTAAAAGTCACCTCGTCCCTTTTTTTAAACCTGCAACAGGAAACTCAAAATTGATTGTGAAGGGCCTTAATATAGGAATGCAATAACTTTTATATCTGCATTCATTTTTCTTTTGTTTGTGTGTATTTTGGGGCAATTTTGAGACGGTATCTCCTTCCTTAAGTCATTGCCAACAGATGTTCACTAAGAGTATAAAGCACCGTGTACATAACACAAGTGAACAATTCAAAATGACGAATAATCAATCAAGCTCAAAAGATCCCTCTGAATATTATTGAAAGCTGGATTCGAGTAAGGACGGATTTTAGAGCCCCCACGCCACCCCGTTTTTGTCCAAAATTGAGGCATTCAAAGAGAGCAAGGGAGGTATCTGAATGCCTTAAATTGTCTCACACATTAATCTGAACATCTCAGAGGTACCTGGACGCTGAGCTCTTCAAAATGTTGGCAAAACCCAAATATGTGACCTGGCACGACAAAATGAGCGTAAAATCGCTGGGACTGATTTTGAGAAGGGGAGGTCGAAAATGAGATATTTTCATCTACTTTCTAAAAATGTGAAGAAAAATAAATCATTTTTTATTTTATGCTACTTTACTCTCATTTTGTGGTGCCAGGTCACATATGGGGAAAACCAATTGAATGTTGGTAAAACAATTGACAAATTAAGCCAAATTATAATTCTGCATGGAGTCATTGCACCCGGAGGAAATATCAACATTCATCAGCATCATGTATTCAAGAATTCCAGCATTAATTTGCTTTCAAGTATTGAATTGAAAGCAATATCAAAAACCAAATTTGTACAAATTCAGCTTATTTTGTCGTATGTGGTGCTTGTCCAAGTATAAATGGTAATTTGACTCCGTTATTACTATCAAAATTGGCTAATACACTTTTTATAGACATTGAATGTCTCATTA
The DNA here is from genome assembly GCA_035610835.1 of Ophiura sarsii. Lineage (NCBI taxonomy): Eukaryota > Metazoa > Echinodermata > Ophiuroidea > Amphilepidida > Ophiuridae > Ophiura > Ophiura sarsii. Next base: position 45,138,201 of record CM069442.1, read on the forward strand.
CATGTTTTTCAATTTGAATTTGCAGATCTGCCACCAATTGGCAATTATAACTCAAAGTGTTTTGTGTTCCTGCTAGGCGCAAAGAATTCCTTCATCCTCGCCTTCGCAGACACTACAAAATACATCAATAAGCCTATAGTTGTTGAAATGCATTGCTCAGTCATGGAAGGATGGTGACAAAAATGTTGTTTTGGGGAGAAAAACTGGTGTGATGTAGCTGGAACGATGTGATTTAGACACTCCCCCTGCAGCCAGGGTTCAATCCAGAATAGGTTACCCAATTTTGGTCCTAGTTTATCCATTTCCCCCTCTGTCATGATGTTTAGTTTTATTCAAATGAATCCTCCTTTAGCATTGTTTGATGACCGACTTTGAAAATACTAAAGCAATAATAATGATCACCTAAGGTCATTGCATGAACAGATAGATGGCTAAATCAACTTTATAAACAAAACATATTTTGATCAAATATTATTGCTTATTTAACACCTGTCATCCTCATGGTGGTTATTATACAACAATACATTTCTTATCAGTTAAACAAACACTCCAATGTAAATTGATATCATTGATTATTTACCCTGAGTTATCACTGAAAACACAGGTGAGCGAGTGTGTAGAACCTACTTTTTGTCTCCTTCCAATAATTCTTCAAAATTTATTGAATATATAATACTCCAATAAATTTTCCTTAAGCTCTTACATTCAAGGGGATTTTGTGGATAAAACATGGGTAGCCATGACCAAAAGACCAACTCAAAACAAGCTCTCAACACAACATAATATTACTGTCTGCGGTGATTGGAAAACTTTGGTATTCAAGAGTTTGTGGCGGTGTTAGGGTCAATACACATACAAATACAAATGTTCCTGAACACATTTCTATTACATCTCTTTTTGCTGTTCATTATTATCTTGAATCTGAATAAAATAACTCAACCGTAACAAATTGTCTTGTTATGTCAAGCCCAATTAGTTTTCTATTTATTCTGTAAATATAAGACTGATATGATCAATTAATGTATGGACCATTGGAATAGTAACTAGCTGTCAACTCTGTTGTCAAGCCAACATCATCTGGTGATTTACAGAAAAGTGAAATTACAACATTATGAACAGGAGAGTTCATAAAGGAAGTTGCTAATTTCTGAAACGTCCATAACACGGGTAGTGTTGTACACATGGACTAGATTACATGTTCAATTAAATGTATATCTAGCCCTGAGGTAGCACTTCAATAACCTGGCATAAAATGTGTGTTTGTATTCTTTACATTGTTCTCAGATTTCAATGATCACAATAAATGTTATCTGGGCTTCAGAATGAAATAACATTTTGTTAAGGTTGAGTTATTTAGAGAATAATTTGGGAATAAGAAAGGCGCCACCACCATGAATCCAGATGAGCAGTATCATCTTTCCCATGTGCCTGGTACACTACACTAATATCTGGAGTAAACTAGAAACATTACCAAGAAACCATCTAGCAATTCACACACAACCAATCATATGATTGAAAAAGTAACAATTCTTGACAAAACATCCACTATACAATGATAAGGCCCTTCACAATGAATGTTATGTTTCCTGTTGCACCATAAAAAAATAGGGGGCGGTCACTATTCATTATTCATTATTCATTATTTTACCAGAGTCAAAACATGCGATACAACTAATACCATATTCGCATGCATTTAATACTATTAGTTATCCCCTGTTTGATAACGCAATACGGGAAGATACCTATGGTTGGGTGCCATATCACATGAGGCCGGAGGCCGAATGTGATATGGCACCCAACCATAGGTATCGACTGTATTGCGTTATCAAACAGGGGATAACGAATTTATCACTTAGGAAAAACGCAATATATTTGGTATTGCGTAGTAGCTTCTGATTGGATTAATCAAGTTTTTAGATTGATCCATTATCATTTGAGGGGTTAAATCCGTAAGAGGTGTTAGGGGTTGGCATTTGTGGATGGGTACACATGTGGTTATTGGTGTTGGGTTATGGAAGGGCGGTAGGTGATGGAGAATTGACAAATATGATATTTTGGTGGTTCCCAGTGTCATTTTGGTTGTTCCCAGTGTCGTCTCAAACACTAGGAACCACCAAGATGTCACTGGGAACCATCAAAAAATGCTATTTTAACAACCAACCCCCTCCTCATTCACCACATTCCAGCCCAATCCAACAGATATATTTATTGAGCACTTACACAACTTGGAACCCAAAACACTGGGAACCCCCAAAATAACACTGGGACCCGCCTAAAAGACATGTTGTCAACCCATCCCTTCCTTATTCACTATACACCCTAGCACAACCCCCAAAATATATTTATTGAGCACTTAAACATCCCGGAACTCAAAGCACTGGGAACCCCCAACAGGACACTGGGAACCACCAAAAAAGGCCATTTTGTCAACTCACCTCCTTCCTTATTCACCACACCCCAGCCCAACCCCCTAAACATATTTATTGAGCACTAAAAACATATCGGAACCCAAAACACTGGGAACCACCAAAATAACACTGGGAACCGCCTAAAAAGACATGTTGTCAACCCATCCCTTCCTTATTCACTAGCACCCTAGCACAACCCCCAAAATATATTTATTGAGCACTTAAACATCCTGGAACCCAAAACACTGGGAACCCCCAACATGACACTGGGAACCACCATAAAAGGCCATTTTGTCAACTCACCCCCTTCCTTATTCACCACACCCCAGCCCAACCCCCTTAACATATTTATTGAGCACTAAAAACATATCGGAACCCAAAACACTGGGAACCACCAAAAAGACAACTGGAACCACCAAAAAGACAGGTCAACCCCCACATCCCCTACCCCCCCCCCCCCCTCGCACCCATGATAACCCAACACCTACGGCCACCTTATCCATCACCACCACCACCAACCCCTAAAAATGATAATGGATCAACCCAACTCTATTTAACCAATCAGAGCTGTTATTCAACCAACAACGCAATACCAAATATATCGCGTTGTTGGAACAGCTGATTACAACGCAATACGCTTATATATTGCGTGGTTGCTAAATGGCTATGTACCAATCAGATTACAGCATTTGTATCTATTTATAGCTACTAAGTGATAAAAGTAGTTACATGGTGCTAGCACGCACATACATGACACAGAAACATGGGCAACCATCCAATCAATCTCTCTTCTGCTTCATAATGCATGTGGAAAATTAATTTCTTTTAAGTGGAAAATGTTCTTAAAATTAGTGTGTTTGCATGCACTTCAAGCGCATCATACAGATCAAAATAATTTAGGCCTTTTTTAACAGATGGAGAGAGAATAACTAGGCCCGACAATCATTGTTTGAGTGATAGGGGTTTTCAAAGTTCAACAAGAGTAACTGTGATTCTACTGAAACAAGAAACAGAAAATCGTGTCCGGCACCCTCTGGCATTTATTTTTAAAAAAAATCATACAAAAATATATAAATTAATTGTGGCCTATTTTTAAAGTTTACAGATGGAGATAGGCCTGACATTCTTGATTGTTTGAGTAGTAGGGGTTTTCAAAGTTCACCAAGAGTAACTGTAATTCGAGAGTTGGATCGGCATGACAATGCAATGTAGAGATCACGCAACACATGGGAAAGTAGTCGAATTTTGCACCGCATGACCATCTATCATTCAATTTCAATTGACAATGAATCGCCGTGTGTTGACTGTAAATCAATTGAATTTTAAAACGTTCTGACACAACTTCTTCTACTTTTCATTTATTTTTAAAAGAAAGTGCAAAGAAAGTATACTTCATGTTCCAAATCACTGGTGTACGATTACGAAGTTAGACAGTTCAACCACCGGTTAAAAATCGACAGCGGACTTGTTCTACTGTGGCCATTTTGGTCCCGGGATTTTCGTAAGCTTAGTCTTTGGTCACGCACGTGGAGCTATAAAAGTTAGCGATGGCCTTTTCACCTTGCGGCAAGCGTAAAAGATTAAATGTAGCTAGACTCCACCAATACATTCTGAACTGATGATATGGCAAATTTGCTATTTTTTAGGAAATAGGACTGCCGTGAGATGTAATAAATGCTACCATAGAAAGTTGTTTATTTTTCTGTGAGAACCAGCGCAAGGCTACCTGAAAATCCATTTGAAAAAATAGTGTTTTAAGGTAAAAGTACAAATAATGAATTCATCTCAAATAATGAATTATTTTGGGATTTTGGCATTTCGAGGCGGGCGGCAACAGGAAACATAACATTCATTGTGAAGGGCCTAAGGTAAGTTTTTGGATTAGAAAGACTGAACTTTTGTCACTTTTGACCATATTATGGTGCAGACTTAAAGTCTGCACCAACCAGAATTAGGTTTAAGAATAAGGAGAGTAAAATCTACCCGACTATTTTTACCATCTAGCAGGCAATTATATAGTCAGTGTAGTGACCAACACTATGACTTACTCCAACCACCAGCCTCGGTTCAAAATGACTTTTTAACCATTGGCTTGCTTAATCAGCTCACTGCTTCTGGTACTACTCAAATTAAAGGTAGGTGACCCTATCAATCAAATTCACTTTTCCCCCATCACAATTGAGATTTTGGTATCATACGAAAGCCCATATTTGTCTCATTACCCAAGCAAAATGCTAGACTTGAAAGATGATTCCATCAATTGTTTTGAGTGAAACAGTAGCGAATTACCTTCAAAAGTGGTGAACTCTCCAAAGCTTTGTATACTCTTCATGGGAAATTGATGTGAATTTGTTTGTTTTTATCATAAAAACCACTGTATTTATGATGCACCTTTAATGTAGAATAGTAAACACCATGTGTACAAATTGGGTCAGGTCACCCATCTTAGATTTTGGTTGCAAGTCAATGTTTTCGACCTGAATACAAACCTGGTAATCAAAACTACACTCATCATAATGAACCCATCTGTTCACCTAATTGTACACGCTCTCCAGGAGCTTTGCTAAATTCAAAGTCTTCAGGGGCTTCAAACACCATTACAATGGTTGAGCCAAGATTAAACTCTCCTATGCATTGTCCCTTTGTTGCTTCCACTCCTGGGGATGAGGCCGCTTTGGCAGAATCTGTTGTGGTCGTTGATTGGTAAGACGAGTCTAGGTAACTGTCTTTTTTGTAACTACCACGCACATTTGTTGTAAGCTCCTGAAATAATATGATAGACATGAAGAAAACAATGAATTCTCTATATTGGAATTCATCAGGAAATCCTTGACATAATGAGATTGATGGAGTGATCGAGCAAATACTCTTACACAATTTACACTTGGATACTCAGGTTTTTCTTTTACTGATAACTTAATTAATTACATAATATCAATCTGGATAACCTGGATAACTTGTTGCCTCAAGATTGAACAACTTTAAGGCACATAAATGACAGGTTGTCAAAATCCTATAACAATTAAGACCCGTCTATTTTAAGTTACAAGTACCCTTCAATAACATCTTCCAGAATTGAAATTCTTAGTTTTAAGTTTTAATACAATGTACGTACCCAAGGTAAATGAAATTGTGCCTTTGGTTATCTTCAAGAAAATGTTTGGGATTTGATCGTGTCAGTAACTAAGAGCACAGTATTGGCATTTCTGTTATACCGATGAACATTTTAAAAATAGGTGTGAATCTATCAAATATTAGGCCATCCAGATTTGGCCAATTCTTGTGAAAATGTAATTCTTTAATTATGAAAAGTTTAAAATTATAGCCACTTTGTTTGCATTTATGACACTAAAAACTGTATCTCTCCGATTGTGTTAGAGAGACATTGACTTGGTATTATGGATCCAATGGTCTTACCTGATCAAAATAGACTGCTATTGAACCCACATTGGTTGCTCCCACTGCCGTGTAAGAGAAGAAACCATGCTCCCAGTCACCATATAGCACTACTCTCTCATTGAGGCTGAATAATCCCTGCACCCAACGGGCTATACCAGGATTAACAGACAGCAGACAACCTGTCAATTATAAATAAAATATTGAAAGAGTCAACAGGAGGATCATACTATTGTTGTATCTCACTCATGACTATGGCAATAAGAGGCGTAACATCCAGGAAAAGGGCAACTTCCCTCCCTCTGATAAAAAAAAAAAACGAAAAAATAAATTCATCATGAAATAATAAAGTAAAAAAGTTAAGAGTGCTCATACACCAAGCAGGGCTGGAAAAAATTGTTGTTTTTTCCTAGAAAGGAATGTTCTAAAAGTAATTATTTCCAGTGAGATTATGGCTGTGTAGGAGCCATTTGCCGCATAAGTGGCACAGGGGGGAGTCTGAGGGGGTACTCTGAGGGGGGATGTGCCCCCTCCGAAGCTGAAGATTTTTGAAATATCAACCCACGAATGACGCCATTTAGTGCACATTTTCACACTTTTAGGCAGTAGGACATGCTAGAATAAGCTTCAAAGTTAAGCAGAAATTGGTACGCGTAACAAAATTGATCTGTATTGTCCACAGTGCTATCTGAACCAGTCAGGTATCTGGATGAATGGGTAAGAGGCATAGACAGGGAGTTTGTACACACACATTTTCACTGCGTAGGCACACACTAAGCAATGATATCCCATAGAAACCCAATTTTAGTGCAATCATTTTTTTGGTAGTTGTGGTTATTGAAACAATCATAAACTTCAAAACTTTCCACTCAATTTTTATGAATGAGGTATTGAGTTGATTTATTGTGATATACATGACATATCGGGACACCCGTGGCACATAATTCATCCAATGATTTTTGAACTATTTGATTATTTTGATTTAGTATTAAAAAAATCAGTCTCACAGCAGCTACATGTAATAAGAAAAAAAGATTTTTGTCATGGTACTGCCATTGGTGTATAAGGGCATAGAGACCCAAGATAATTATTTTCAAGTCCAGTTCGATGTGGCTGATTTAATTTGTTCACTAAAAGATGCACAACCAAAAGTAAGGGGTGAAATCAGTCAACAATTATTTTGTGTTGCAATTCAAGACATGAAAACCTTAACTTGAGTCCATGGGGTACCGTTATACACTAAGTGTTAACAGCACTATCAGAGAGGTAACATGATATTTTACAAAACCGTTATGGCTGCAAAATAAAATGTTGTGTCTGATTCACCATACCTGGGAAGTGTCTTCTATGCTGCACATTCCAGTTGACCGGTGAATGGAATCTGTGGTAGTCCCCCGGGGCCAAATATATCACACAGTGGTACAGGCAATTGCCGGGTTTAATTCCTAGAGATTTATGGTAGTCTTCATCAGATATCTGTGAACAACATCATAATTATAAGAAACAATGTTTAAATAGGCCAACTATACAATAAAGGAAGAACAGTTATTATGGAAGCCATGCTTTATACATTAATGATATAATAAATCAATACAAATATGATAATGAGCTCTTGTTACAAAGGATCTGGTTCTGAGGAGACATCAACACTCAAACAACAGCACTACTTCCCTAAGCGGCAAAATAGTGCTCATGATGTCACCAAGGGGCAATATTATTTAAACAATTTAGATAAACAAATGTTAAACCCAACATTTTAATTATGTCCATCAATTACTATGTAGTTTCAGTCTCCAACGGTTGAAAAACAATACAGCTGAAAAAGATGGTTCCAAAAGTGAGTTAACTGATTTGTGTTTGCCACATAATTGTACTTACCTCGTTGACATCGTTTTTGGCCTCTTTGTTGTTACTGCTCCAAGTGTTTGGTCCAAGGAAGTCCTTAAGGGAGTAGGTTACACCTTTTACTTGTTCTAATAGGCTGTTTTCTACTTTGCCAAAGTGCAGTATCCTGCCATCACATGGACTCACCTGAAATGAATAAAGAAAATCAAATCATTTGAAACACAGTATGAATCAGTCACTTTTTAATTTAACAAAATTGCTGGCAGTGGAGGCAGAGGCATCATAATTTTAATTAGGGGAGGGGGGGGGGGGGGGGGGGGGGGGGTCGCAGACATATATAACTACATATTCTATGGGAGACGACCCCCTGTTTCTGTCCCCTATGATTGCTGGGAGTCATGGACACCCATTAATTGGCAGATTAATTTGTTCACCTACTGACTACAACTCGAGAAGGTTCAGAATGAACAATGTTAATCGGTTCCACTTCAATCATTTGGTGGAAGTTCTGATTCTTAAAGGTCTAACTCTAACATACATGGACAAGTACAGTGTTTTCACTCACCCTATACAAAGGGTGAAATATATCCTTCACTTTTGATTTTCACCCTTCAAACTTGTTTTTAAGAGTGAAAATGTCGAACATTTCATTGTTTTACTGCCGAAAACACTGAGCGAGCACACTTTTTGGCCATTCTTTTGGTTTTTCACCCTCGAGAAATTAACCCAGTAAAATTGCTGCAAGTAAGTGCCAGCAGTGCTGGTTTGTCAACCTACTGTTAAAATAAGCATGAAATTCAGCATACAAGTGTACACCAGAACTTAAACTTACAATTGAATGGTGAGGACTGACTGGACGAACATCTGGCTTAATCTCTCTCCTGAAAAATTGACCTAGATTCTGATAAGATGCCAAGTCTTCCACGAGGGCTTCAGAAAGATTACACTTGAAGAGCCAAGCGTACAGGCGATACAAAGGGCTACGCAGAGGGACAGGAACATCCACATTGTTGATTTTGCCCCAGGCACGAGACAGTGCATTTAATGGTATGCTTTTGTAGATGTTAACCTGCATCAAATTAAAACAAAGTTATGAGATTGAGAAATCAAATTTATAAAGCATGTTGAACTTTGAAGGGATTCAAATGTCCTTTGTAATGAACCCCAGAAAAGATTTTTTTATAGCCTAACAAATTATATATGTCCAGTGGTGGAACCAGCATCAAAAATGGGGGGGGGGGGGGGGGGGGGGGGCAAAATGCACTTGAAGCGTGCACACATTTTGGCTTTTAATGTAAAAATTGCCTGAAATTAGCTTAATTTGTTCTGAATTAGGCATCTTAGACTAATTGTAAGTAACTTTGACATTAAACCTCAACACTTTTGATTGTTTGGGGGACAAAATGGGGTGGAGCTTGAGCTGACTGAAATTATTCACCCGAGACTCTCTCCCTAATTGGAATAGACATTGACCCAGCAAGGCTCAAGATAGCGGGCGCTGGGCGATTTTTACCCCTCGGTCCTCCTGCCATAGCGCCCGGTAATGTTGAAAAATAAACAACCGATCGCTGATATTTTGTCCAAACCAGCGCCCGTTGATGATCGGTAAGCTTGCCTAAGACATCCAATTTCTATTTGACAATACGATTTAATAAAAAGTTAGCTCCCGGTAGACTGAAAGTAGCTCCTGGTTCTCAATAAATCCCATGATCCGGGCGCTACTTTTGAAAAAAGTAGCTCCCTGTAAAAAACCTGAGCCTTGTGACCCAGTAGTTTAGGCGCCCCTCTCTATTTGGAGTAGATTCTCAAAGACTTGATTGATTGATTGATTGGTGCCAATGTATTCAATCAACAATGGCACACATTTTCATTTACTGTATCTAAACAATTCTTGTCAATACAAATTTAACTTCAATGTAATACTTATTACTTTTCAAAAATTGATGTTCTGTATAGTATCATTGTTTTAAATTGAACTAGTCTTATGTTATCTTGAACACTCAGTGTACTGTTGTTCATCATTATTCAATTTGGGACTGTATCACTGTTTAAAGTCGAGCATCATTTGAATCATTTCCGTAAACACTTGATAAATATATTGCATTCAGTTAGTAGTCCATGCACCTAACCTAGCTACCCTAAGGGTTTCTGGGTTTTTTTCTTCTTCATGATATGAGTGAGATGATGCAAGCACGCACAACAGCACATGACAAAGTTGAAACTTCTATTTATATTTGAAAATTGTATTTGTTCAGGATATTGATCAACAAAATGAACAATATCAAAATCAAATTGATTCAATAAATTTATTCTGATAAAAGGATGGACTTTGGATCCATACGATCCTGTGACTTTGGTCAATTCATCATAGGGTCACTTTCATACGGCAGTTAAAAAAACCAGAACAATAATAGTTCCTACAAATTCTAATCTAAACAAATAGTTCTTGATCCATCAATTGATTTTCAACACACACCTCAGAAACATGCACAAGACAACGCAATCAAGCACATGTACAGATTTTTGGTTGTTTGTATAATTATGCATGGTACACGCATAGCACACATGGTCATATGTGGCAAACTGATCGAGAATTGTTTACTCTAACTTAAGTTCTATAAAAAACAAGGCTGACCAGAGTCTACTTGAATGAACATTTCATCCATCCGTTGTTAAATTGGTACAAGCGTAAAATACATTTTGATGCATGCTACATGTACAATATGAAACACTGACTGGGAACATGTGGCTGTATATTACAATGCAAAATAAAAACTCCACCAACCTTGATGCAGTATTAATTAGTATTATACACTCTTTGGCCCAACCCTAAAAACCTTTTTACAATTTGAAGCTCCAATTATTTGGTTGACTCAGATAATTACAGTTATTTAAATTACCGCATAGCCTTTAAAGGTCTTTGCCAATCATGCTGAAATACTATCTGATGAAGCATTGCATTCTTCATTTTCTAAGAATAATAACGTCTAGGCATGGCTGGAAAAAATGTATTTCCTGAATGCAAACACAATTTCCCAGAAGGGCAGATTTACCTCCATTTCTTTCTAGTACCGTATTTATTTAGAAAAGAATATAACCGTATTTATTTAGAAAAGAATAAAAACAAAATGTCCCTTTTTCTTCCAAGGCCTATGGCATGCACATCACACGATGCATGAATCCAATAATGCACGGACCAATTACTTGTTTGTTGCCAACCAAGATGCATTACAATCTAAAGTGTGTCACATTTTTGGGTTCACATTCAATGCCTTAGCATTTTGACGGCTGCGGCATTCATGCACCAGGTGTACAGTTTATAGTGCATGTGATATAATTTTGAAATCATTTTTGAGAGAACTAAGATTTGCAAGTGGAAACACAACAGAAGCCCTATTCTGATTCAGAATATAAATGCCATTTCTGTATATCCTCTATGTTCTGGACCTAGACCTGAAGTGATAATTATATCTCTGACACTGACAGCATCAAGTCAAGAATACATTGTATGATTATCATTGTCTGCCACCAAGTAGAAACCTGTACATGACCCAGGCGGCAGCCTTTAAATTATTTTTTAAAATACATTTTGGCATGTCACAATTGTATTTGTTTGTTTTTCATGTTATTGTTATTACTATATTATATAGTCAAATTTATAATTGAACAAACACGTTGAAGTGCGTACAACAATGAGCGTGAACATTTCAGGCACAATCATGTTTGTGCTTCGTGTGTGGTGTTCGTTCAATTTGTAATCATACCATTAGATAATCAAAACAAATAATTGTTGATCATAGCGTATTCCTCAGCGCCCCATGCGACTGGGCAATAGCGTTGTTGGAAGTGCGTCATCACACTGCATTTAATATTCGGATGAATGTGACTGTGAGCGTGAACGATATGATCGACAATTATTTATAAAATAGTAGTAGTAATGTTACTGGGTAATCTAAAATCGTCCCACTACATGATTAGGCCTACCTTGAATTTTTTGTAATTATAAGTGTGTACTACACCGTTGTATTTTCTACCATGAAGCTTTATTAGGCCCACCCCTTGACCATCAGCATCCTTGTCTTCAAGCTCAACAGCTTCTTCATCATCATCAGATTGGGATAATTCAAGTTCATCAGCTGAAGATTCAGCTTCGGCAGCTGCATAAACTTCATGTTCATTTAATACATGTTCATCATCTGGTAATGCTAGAAATTTGGCAAGAGGTAGCAAATGAAATCCAATTCTTAGGCAAGCTTTGGATGGATTCAACTGTCTGAAATATGCTATACGATGAAGAAATGGACAGAGATTGGTGTAGATAAAGTACCAGACTTCCAAGAGAATGAATACACTCAGTAAAAACGGGAACTGTCCGATGATAAGTAGCGCCTCCATACCGATCTTTCCGCTCTTACGGGTAGCACTACTGTGCCAATCACACAGAGCTGTTGCTCTTGTATGGCCCGACATGTTTGTGAACAGATGTTATATAAAACTTATAATTTAATATAAGCTTATTAAAAATAAAATTATTAAAATGAATGAATCTGAAATGTGAATGTTGGGTGTGTCCATGTGTCAGTCAGAATCAATCGGAAATTGTTGCTATTGGTGGCGATTCTTCACGAAAAGAAGGAAACTAGGGAACGATACAATCAGCAAAATGCTACAAAACTAGCGATACAGCCGTCCGGAGATTTCATCCTGCTTTTGAAAGCCTTTACTCATAGGTAAAACGCCGGTAAAACGCAAACATAAAATAATTATCAGCGGATCAGAAATAGATCGCGACCTTTTGACCCCAATTTACAGCGATGGTTCCCATCTGGTTCTTTTTTATACGTATACAGTAATGTGCAAGGTAACACATTGCAAATCGACGAAAATCGTCCGACTTCATAATGAATTATTCATTACTATTTGATGAATATTAATATATCTTTGAAACAACAACCAACAACCAAGACACATACACAAAACCACCAACAACCAAAAAAACCAAAACTAAAGCTCATTTCCAAATCACATGGTGCTTTTTCGATGGACTGATTTTGATGTGACAGAAAAATCCTGATTTAGGGACCGGACTGTTCATTATTTATGGTGGTGGGGGGGGGGGGGGGGGGGGGGGGGGGGGGGGGGGGGCGGGGTAAACTATAGGGGTCATGTAACTTTCATATACACCTAGCACATAAAGTCCCTGACCAGGTGCTTTGACTTTGAGGTTGACTAATTCAAAATATATAATCGGTACCAAAAATCTGAGATATACATTATATGAGCAAATTTCTTCTCCGCAGTTTGATACGGTACCACGGTACCTCATTCAACAAAATTGAATGGATACTTTTAAAGTTATGGCGATTTCAATGACCGCGCATGCAACAGAAATGTTGCACTTGGTATAGGAATCATTGATTTGTGTGTGATTACTGTCATAACTGTGTGCTATCTGAACGAGACAGATGAATGGGTCTTTAGTGATAACCGCAATGTGCGGGACAAAGGGTGTATCTGGCTGTGAAGAATACAAGTCTTAGCTGATAAGCTGTCAGTTTTTCAGTGCGTAAATCCATAGACGGGTAAAACATTGATTTTTACCGTCTATGGTAAATCACACACAAATCAATGATTTCCTATACCTAGTGCAACATTTCTGTTGCATGCGCGGTCATTGAAATCGACATAACTTTAAAAGTATCCATTCGATTTTGTTGAATGAGGTATCAAACTGCGGAGAAGAAATTTGCTCATTTAATGTATATCTCAGATTTTTGGTACCGATCATATATTTTGAATTAGCCAACCTCAAAGCACCTGGTCAGGGACTTTATGTGCTAGGTGTATGTTGAAATAGGGGGGGGGGGAGTTATGTAACTTTTTATTCTTGAACAGGGGGGTTGTGTAAATTTGTTTAAACTATAACGATGGTGGTGATTGGAGTGATTTTAGAGGCTATTTTGGAGTGTAAATGCCATTTTTTTCTTAAAACCTATCGACTTCAAAAACTTTTACTATGAGACGACTTCTGGACAGCAAATCGCCGATATGGTGGAAAACATCTATATAATCCTGCTAAGAGTAAAAGCAAGATAAACCAACAGGGTGTGGGGAAACGGGTAATAACAAGGGAGAATAACGCGATAAAACAGATAAATAACAAAAAAACAAAAACAAACGGAAATGCACTGGGACAAGCAATGAAAATTGCTGTGCAATAAAACAACAAAGATATATCTGAGACTACTCAGGATATATGGTAACAATAAAGACCGACGTTTCAAGTGGATATACCACTCTTCATCAGGGACAAAATATAAAAAACAAACGTGTTAAGAACTATAAATAAGATAATGAACTAGACAAGTCCACCACTGTAATTATAGCACAATGCCAGTAATAGATGTTGACTACTAGGCATCCAAGTTAACACACAAATTATAAATTTTCAATTATTCTGACACTTTAAAATACTTTAAACATTTAAATAGACCAGTAATTTGTTCACTGGGACAATTCTATGCAAAAAAACCCAATCCATTGTTGTACTATGGATGAAGATGCAGTACTTTTAGGAATGTAACGCCACCAATACAAGACTGTTTCCAAACTAACCGTGCAATTTGATAATTTGTCAAAATAAATACTATTTTTACTGTAGAATTTCTCTCAGATTTAGAAACTCTTAAATAAAGTGTTTGTATTGCTTATGTTTAATTAATATTTTTTACCGAAGAAAGGGGAAATGGGGTGGGGGGGATGAATAATGCAAATGATGATCCATATCATCAAATAATTTGCGATGTTCCTTACATGGCTGTTTCTCCGGAGAAATCTGGTGGATAATTTTTGTTGTCAAAAATGCACATTGATTATCTTTAGATGCAACTAGATTGATGTTTTAACCTCGAATTGCAAAGTCAGTTTGCAAGTTTAAACCAAATTCAACATTTCATTCACCTTAAGGGTGGGGGATTAAGTCAGATTTTAGCCTGTGTTTAGTAAAACAATTTTGCACGACTTTCCGATCAGTTTGCAAGTTTAAAGGTATATTATGTGATCTTTCCAGGGTACGCCCTCAACATCGAAAAAAAATAGAAAGCAGATTTTCTTGCAGATTTACATTTCTGATCATAAATCATGCATACATTCCAAGTTACAGGGCGATACGATTCTTAATTACTTCAAAATCATGGTTTTAGAGTGAAAATAAACTGTCGGAATCCCGACACTTTATATTTTTCACTCTAAATTCACTCTAAAACCATGATTTTGAGGTAATTAGGAATCGTATCGCTCTGTAACTTGGAATGTATGTATGATTTATGATCGGAAATGTAAATCTTCAAGAAAATCTACTTTCTAAACAAAATAATGAATAGAGGGCGCTCTCTGGAAAAGATCACATAATATGCCTTTAAAAGTTTAAACCAAATTCAACATTTCACCTTATTAAACACTCTTGAGTACTCCAAATTACTATGATGCAGTGTGCTTGTTCCACCCGGCGCGGCAGTTTTTTGATGAAATAATGGCTCCAGGCTATATACTTTATACTTGGCGAAGTATACTGAGCCAAGTATGGTTGACCCCTGTGGCACAGTGGTAAGTCATTCGCCTCTGAGCCATGGGGGCCTCCCCCCCCCCATTTTGGCCACAATTTTTTTTTGTTTTGGAAAAGGTGCCTCGTTAAGGTTAGGGTTAAGGGGGGGGGGGGGGATTGAGTCAGATTTAGCCAAAACTAAAAAGTTCACAAAAATATATGAATGCCCCACATTGTCAGTGTTTGTTGTTGAATGTATTTTTCCAAACAGCGAAATTAATTAAATAAAACCTTAAAGGGCATGTCAAAAGTCAAAGAAGATGAAGAAAACTTTTACCTGTTCATGTTTTAATACATGGCCATGGGTATAACGATGACAAACTTGTCAGTACATCGAAAATCATACTATGACTTTTCATCATAATTTACCAATTTAACCATTAATTAACCGGGATTTATAATTTACCGGTAAATTAATTAATTTTAAAATTAAGAACACTGGTTGGGATAATACCAGATATTGCGTCAATTTCTCACAATTTTGTTGTTTGATTGGAACTATTTCTGTACACAATTTTTTGCCGGAATTGGATTTCGAAACTGAATTGTGTACACCCTGAAGTCCAGTCCTGCTTACGATATAGTACACAAAATCTGGTTCAAATACCAGCTTTTTAAATTGTTTAGTGTTTATTCTTAGTGTTTATTCTTCTTAAAGGAGATCAGGTCCTCAATAAAAACATTAAAATCCATCAGTTTCCCCCTAAAAGTGCATGATTAAATGCACATTTATCATTTATTTATTTTATACCCAGACCTCTGGTTGCCATTATAGGTGTACACATTTTCACTGATATAGGAAAATGTTTGAGGTTTTTCCCCTTTAATATATCCACTTCTGAAAACTACAACTAGCAACTAAGCAAAACAATCATATATATGTACATGTATAACACACACAATGCCAACAAGGAAATCAAACATAACATGAGTGTAACTTAAAAACCATTTAAAAAGGTCAGCATTGTGACAAATTCTATAAATATTGATGTACATTGCATTGAATAGAAGATATTGGTGAGCAAAATGAAAAGAATGACAATAAAAAGAATGACAACCTTGAGTGGTGTGCCAAGTGTCTGAACGAAAGGTTTTTTTAAACATCTGTGGGAAAAATAATATGCTTCACATGGGTTGTGTTACACATGAGACGGGTGTTGAATGGAATTCAATGTCGATTATTTTTTTTATTAAATGATGACATAACAATAATTCTTGAAGAAAAAAGATCGTTCATATGATCTTTGCAGGGCAGGTAACCCACAACAAAATACCTGCCCAACAGTAAGGCAAAAAAACCAAATGTTTGGTTGCCCTCCATAGAGAAAAAAGTTGTGGGTCGGTCGGTAGGTAGGGTTTTTTTTCCTCTTTTTTTCTTCTTTCCCCTATTTCGGGCTTCGACAAAAAGTGCAATTCATACATGGAATGTATAAACGCAATATTTTTGACTTACATTTGATAAATTGGACTTCAAAACATTTCATAGAATTTATTTCTACATCTTTGGGACAAAATATGTCCAAAATTATGAAATTTTCGGAGTTAAATTTTAAAACAAAACATTGTTTTTTTCATGTTTTTTCGGTCGGTTGCGGAGGGCAACCAAACATTTTGATATTGCAGGGAATACAAATGACCCTCATGTAAAATAAAATTGGGTTGTCTGTTCTTCTTAGACTTTGTTACTGAGAGCAATGACTTTGACCTGTGAGCTGGGAGTTTACAAAGACTTCAATTGGCAGCCATACCTTAGCATCTCTGCATATATGAATGAGACCTGTCATCCCAAAATGAGAGTTAAGTTGGAAAATTTCATTTTCAGGTTTGTCCAGATTCAAAATGATCAGAAAAAAGCTTTAAAGCGATATAGCAACATGTCATAATTGCTCAATGTTTTCCCCGTCAAAATTATTTTTCATGATGAAACTCCTCACTGCTTCTTATAATGTGCCCAAATTATGGTAGGCCAATTTCTTGTTAGCTCTATACTAGCAGCTGCCTCTACTCACACTCACATTTGATTCTTTCAGGTCATTCAAATAATTTTTCAAAAATACTTGATTTGACAACAACTTGACTTGAGTTGTCTGATGCTACACTGGCTTGAATAAGTTTGGTCCATGGGTCTTACACAAAACTGGACTCTTAAAATGACTATTTTTAATATTATGCCTATACATATGTAAGCTACTTTAAAAGAAGTAAATTGAACATGAATAGATTGATAATATCAGTATGTTTACAGAATAGTTCAGCATGCCTTGATGACAAAACATCAGTATGGTAACTTTTAAGTTAAACGTATGTTGACTTAAGGAGAAAATCAGTGACTTTACTTTACCTGGAGGAAATGGGGAAAGACTTGACTTAACTTGAGTCACATTAGTCAGGGACTTGACTTATGACTGAAGGTTCATAGTGATATGGTCACAATACTGTGTAATCCAGGGATAGAGGGAATCCACCCACTACCAGTGGCGTAACCAGAGGGGTCACGGCCGCCCCAATATTGACTATCGTGTCGGTTAAGATTGGCACTGTTGGTTCATTTGACAAAAGGAATCATGGAATATGATGGTCAAAAGTACACAGATGGAAATTTTTGGCATGCTACGCACGCATATATGTCCCCAAAGTGCAATATTTGTTGGTACAAAGTTTGTTTAGAGCCAAAATGTACCTCAATCATAGCAAAAATAAGTGTAAAGTAAAAACAAATTGCAACAACATTTTTTCGCTTCACTTTCACTTCTTGCCCCCCCAATATAAAAACCTAGTTACACCACTGCCCATTACCAAGGATTTCCCTCCAGATTCAAATATACATACCTGCCAATATGAAGCCAAGTAATTATCTGGGTGCATAGCCTTCCTGGTCTCCCTCTTTCTTATGTGGCCATATTGCTGGTAGCAGATGTAGGCAAAACCTACGCTCAGTGGTATAGGTACCCATTTGAGGCTACGAGTGTAGTTTTGCCAACTGCTTGCAAGTCTTGAGGACCATGATGATGAAGAGGAGGAGGAATAAGATGATCTTTGCCCTGTTGGTAGTACATAACACTGATGGTTTGAGTTTATGATAGATAATAATAATTAAATGGTGCTCACCATAGAGTACTCTGAACTTTTTTTGTTGAAGAAAAACTACATAACAGATAACAAAATAACATGAATTACACAAAATAAAGAGTTTGCACTAAGCAGCTTAGGGGTGTATTTTCTTTCCCAAAAAAACACATTATATACTCCAATTGAAATTTTAAAAAAAAATATAAAAAAATTGACATACCAATTTTCATTTGAACATTTTGAGTAGGCCTATGCTATTATTGTACAACTGTTGGATTGGGTTAGATAAAATATGTATCATTTGAATACTGCTTACCATTATATTGACATGGTCTTCGGATGACAGGATGATGGCTACCTATTGGATATAGACTTTTCCTGCATAATATGACCACCAGCTTGCTGCTAGGATTCATCATGTTGTTCATCTCTCTGTGTATCCACTTGAACAGTTTGTATTACAAAAACTAATTTGAAAGAGGAGATATGAGATTTACACAAACAATTTTATAGTAACTTTCAAATGGTGTTCAGTATTATGGTATGGTAAAATACTTCAGAAAGTCAAACAAATGCAATGGAAAACAACAGGAAAGCATACATTACCCTTGGTATGAGATCTATGATGTTGAAACAAATATTTGACAATATGAAGCATGTATGGCAGAATTGGCAGCAATATGTTTTTCTTTCTCTTTGCATCGCAAGCTTTCATAAAGATGACCAAACATCAAACTATGTTTGTACATGTTTTCCAAGGTTTACATCATATAATGGATGAACTCCATTGAGCAAATGTGAACGATAGCCCAAGACATTAACAGGGTAATGAACTGAGTGTAACACACGGATTTTTGTCTGTTATCAAAAACATACAAAATAGATAGTAATACACTGGCACTCATAAGTATTACCGCAGTGAATATATCCTAGAAATTTCATCTTCTTTGAACAAACCATTGATGATTTTCACTAGTAATGACATTCTATGTCTGCATTATATAGTTCTTCTTCATAAATTCATGTTTGTTGTATGTTATGTTCATCAGATTTTCGACAAAACCTATAAATTGAGACAAGTCTAAAGCTACACAGTGAAATCCCATAGACATTTGACTCATTATATATTCATGAGCTCATTATCGCCGTGTAACGCCATGGGATATCTTTACTTGCGAAAATCATCTCCAACAAATCATTAGTTTTACATTATTTTATAAAATCTCAGCACGTATAGTTATTATGCCAGGGACTTCCAATACTCATTAATACCTAGAACTCGGCTCATGTTTTGAAAAGGTTACTGGAATCTTCCAGAAAAGCTAATATTTTGAGACATAACTTTATTAAAGTTTTGGTTGTAGCAAGGATAACTGTCGCGTACTGGGAACCAGCCAATTTAAAAAAAAAAACTTGCAGCAGCAATTACAATGTTACATACAGGGGTATTCTGTCATATTGAAATGTGTGGATAGAACTTGGGCTATATAAACACTTTGAACTGATACACATGATATTTATACCAAGCACACAATGCATTTTTACACACCATTGAGCATGTTGAGCTCGTCTTGGTGAATATGTCTGGTTTAATTGCAATCTTCGTATTTTTGGATTCAGAAAAATGTTCAACGTAGTGACACCCCCTTAGTGAGACGGCTTGTCAAGTCCGTTCAGAAAAATTTGAGACCAACCTACGCTATTAGAAAATATTAATCACCGAATAAGTTTAGTTATCGCATGATCCAGCATACATTATTTTGAATTGACTTGTTCAACTCTTTTGTTAGACTTGAATCGATCACCCTTTTAGTGCATTCTTTTATGAATGGGATTTGACTGTTCTAATGTGAAAGATAGAGATATCGCCCAATTAAACACATCTGACAATAAGTACGCGTTCGTCTAGTACGGTGGTGTATACATGTAATCTGTTGGGCTATGTTGCTTCACATGAATATGGCACAACTGAGAGACCGACTGACTGACCTTCGTAAAAATGTTACGGTGACTGTCTTGCATGAATGCAAATCATTGTCACGGTAATTTTAAAACCGGCTACATGTAGGCCTGTGTGCTGCCTCGCGTAAAATACACACAATCTGCGTGGTTCTCTCTCGCATTTTCGAACACTGATTTTCAAACCAAAATATTTAAATTGTCTTTAAAATTTCAGGATTTTCTTGAAAATTCAAATTACCTCCTCATCAAATTACCATGTTTTAGGCATTTATAAGTACTGGGCATCCTTTATAGGATATTGCATTTGTGAATTTAGCAATTAATTGTTAAAGCACTGACTTTTTACAAAGAAGGTATAGGTAAGAGAAGATGTTCCCATAGCGTTACAATGGCGATAATGAGCTCATGAATATATAATGAGGCAAATGTCTATGGGATTTCACTGTGTAGCTTTAGACTGGTCTCAATTTATAGGGTTTAGTCGAAAATCTGATGAACACAACATACAACAAACATGAATTTATGAAGAACAACTATGTAATGCAGACATACACTATTGTTACTAGTGAAAATAATCAATAGTTTGTTCATAGAAGATGGAATTTCTAGGGTATGTTCACTGCGGTAATACTTATGAGTGCTAGTGTATGTACTTTCCCCAAGTGTTGATGATTATAGCTCTCACTGATGTAAAGAGAAACATAAGAGTTTAATATTTAACTTGTACAAGGTTGTTGCCTATTATGTTTTCTAGATGATGCAAGTGATTATGTGGAAGAAATACCCACACACTTCCAAAGTTCCAAGATGTGTTTTGTTATTGAAATATCATTTGTCAGGTCACACATTCTCAAGACATGTGTATTACTTTATAAAAGCTGATTATTATTTATGAATGGGACCTGTTACCATGTCATGACCTTTTTTGCCTTGCTTATTATTCTACAAGGTGTTGGGCCTAATATTGTGACGTTGATTTTCTCAGTAAACACACGCTTGTGTTTGCTGGTATACTGGTATTTTGGTTTAAGCACTTCCTGTTGATATGACATCATTTTCTTGGAATGTACACCTGTAAAACTGCATTGTGCTGGGATAAGATATATAGTATAGACAAGATCTGTATTACATCTCAGTCCATATTGTCGAGATGGAACTCCTGAAGTTCTTGTTTACATTGTTGTACATGTGATGTTTATACCACTACAGGTAAGAGCTTATGCCACTTTGTTATTAATATATAGTAAACGGTGAATGGTGTTTAAGTACTAATGTAGGTGTATGCTGTATGTGATTATCCAAGTATGATGCTATAATGTTGGATTTACCATTGGTTTAGGTGCCCGCATGTTATCTCTAAATATTATAAGAGCACTATGTGGTCGTACGAAAATTACCACACTTGGATATTCACTTTGATCATGTTGTTAGAATAATGTATGTAGTCCTAATGTTATATTAGAAGACTATTCCTGTTGTTACTAATTTAGTATTTTATGTTGTAGAAGTTGATTAACTATTATAGTCCTGATCTATTTGGCATTTTAGAGCATAGATCTAGGATGACTGATTTTAGCATGTTGGTGTATAAAAGATGAGAACATTATTTTGGTGTTTCATATCTTTTGTTGACTATAACGATTGGTTATAAGTGCTTTGTTGTCAGGAATATTATGATCATAATATGATTTGAGTTTACACCGCTATCAATTAATTCAACCTTTAGATTTTATGTTTTGATGTAGTATTTTAAATTGGTTTCTGAACTGTGTCTTTAGTTAATTAAGTTCAGTAAGATCTGTATTACATCTCAGTCCACATTGTCGAGATGGAACTCCTCAAGTTCTTGTTTAAATTGTTGTACATGTGATGTTTATACCACTACCGGTACTGTAGGGACAAGACAGGAAAAGGATGATGTAATTTGTCATGGTGCGTGTGTCTTCATTTGACGATGTGCGTCTGGCCTAGAAATTGGAAGAGAGAAGAGAGTTTCCCAATGGACAGCGACCACGAATATCAGACATCGAAAAGTCCCTCAGACTTCTTCACTAAGGTCACCAATGCATCTTATCCGATTCTCTTGCTTTCAAGCCCCAACATCCCTGTATTGTCATCCGCAGATATTTCTCCTGGACTAGCTACCCAGTGATGGACATTGTCGCGAAGTTTGTGTTCTATGTTTCATCTGTCTATGCATCTATTGATTCTACGCATCGCTTGCATATACATGATTAGACTGTGGGATGCGCCCTTTGACGCCTCTTCATGGATAAAGAGTGAACTGTGTTTTGATCTTTGATGTATTGTTTTGTACAAATGAATTGTTATTCTTTTGTTGCATATATAAATGTATGTTTATATTACGTTGTGTTTGTTTTAATAATACTGTTTAATAAGAGACCTAAATCATTATGTATATTTGGTATTGTTCTTTTGGTAACTTTTATCCATACGGGACATATCTAGCAAGATATAGCCAGGATTTTCTGTTAGACTTTTCCCTATGAATTTGTTGATGTAGAGTCATGGTGCGAGTGACGTCATGTCACGCATACTCATTCATTTTCGCTGAACGCAGTACATACAAAGGCCAAAGGTAAAAGCCTAAAATTATAAAAATAAAAACAAGTGTAAGTCTTACTTAGTCTACTAACAATGACTAACTAAGTACTATAGTCTATATACTTGTTACTTGGGCTATATCTTGCTAGACGTCCCGTAGACCTAACTTCAGGTCCCTCAATTTACTAATTGAGGGACCTGACAAACATTATGACTTAAACAACCACCGTTGGCCTGTTTTGAACAGGCCAAAACAGACCCAAAATTACCACATAGCAAACAAGAAAAATATTCAATAACCAGCACCTATACTTACAGCATGGGCTTTACAAATATATGTCCTCCTTAAATAGTCCAAGCTTACACTTGATCCTTGCATTTGAAGGAAAATATGGGCCACTGATCATAAAATGCCTACATTTTTTTGACCAAATGTACATGTTCAATTTGAGCTATAGTAAAAGATGCACAAAGTGTTACCATCTAGGTGCTTTTTAGGCCATAGACAAAGACAAAGACATGGCCCAATGTTGGGTAATCTCATTAGAAAATCCTACTTGAGCAACAAAATCTTTTTGTTTGGAAAACAGCACACAGTTTAGAATGAGCCCAATTTACTGTTTGCTGACTAGATTGGCAACAATGTTTGTCAGAATTTTCATTGTGTCAACCATAGGTACTTTACATAATCTATCTACATCATAAAAGATTTGGCCAGGCAGCATGAACTGACATTCCTGACAACAAAAGGGAATTGCACCTGGAATATAGTACATTCAATAGAGTATAGCATGACAATCACCGCTCATAGCATCAAGAGTATTAGCTGTCAAATAAATATAGTCAATATCTAATAATATTAAACACAGTTTATTCTTAACCAATCATATGGATTACATGTGGTCATTTGATAGAAAATGGGTGGGGCATGTTACCATTCTTCAGGGGTCAAGGGTTATGGCCTCTGGATATTTTCATTCATAAATACACATGGCAGAAGATGTGGTGAGAATTCTGTTACCTCTGAAATATATAAATATTTTTTTCACCATCAAGAATTACTCCATTTTTCATGAGATTTTAGAAGCTAAATGATAAATACCAGTGATAACTGATTAAAATATGTTGAGGTGGATGCCAGTAGATTAAAGTGGATTTTACAAGGGCCATACATTGACAGTGCAGAAAATTGTGACTTGGTAAGTACACTGGCAACTGGGACTTTGGCGTGTAGACGTCCCGTACGGAATAAACCGTGTACTACGACAACACATTTTAATTGATATGAGCATGCGCACATCAGTTACGGGACGTCTAGCAAGACATTGCTGTTACTTGTATACTTAATACTAACTAAGTAAAAAAAAGGTACTGTAAGCTTCCTTTCTTAATCTTTTGCCTTCTTGGACTTCACTTTCTCTTTGCTTTTTAAGTTTTGCCGTTGTTTGACTTGCGAGCTAGCCTAAAAGGCTTAAATAGCATGCACCCATACCAGTATTCGAGTAAATGTACACATCTGACATGAGACGGCACTGACAGACTATTTTAAAGTTTACTATAATTATAATCATCATAAAAACCTTACCAAATCTTCAAGTTCAATTCTTGTGCACGCTCGCAATCGATAACGCAATAAGGTCACACATGTCAGACCAAAGGCGCATGCGTAATGCTATTGACAGCTCGTATCTAAGCAAGCAAGAGGGGGCACACCACTAAATACGTCTCCCATTGAAATATACGCGTTTCGGCCCTTTTTCAAGACCGTATTTTTACCCCACGTAACAATGATGGAAGTTTTTATTTCGCATGAATGTATTAGATATGTGTTGAATTTTATTTTAAACTTGATTTTTCTTGACCCATCTAGATGAAATTTTTCGCTACGGTCACCTAAACAGCGCCCTCACCATTTTAAACCGATATTTTCGCTTCCTCACCGGTTCCGGTAACGATATCCTTCCGCAGCCTAGGCTCCCGTGCGTATTCGATTCCGACGATTTTTGACCACATTAGCAATGCTGAGGTTCTATTCTATCTTTTTCATAAAAAATAAGCAAGATTTACTTCTATTTGCTTCCCCTGGGACGATGATCAAATTGATATAGGTACTATTTCTCCGAACCCTACACCAAACGCGGAAGGATTTAGTGTAGTGCCCCCTTAGAAGCAAAACTTTTTTTGAGTTTTCATTCTTTTTTCTACATATTTCGAAAGAACAAGTATTTCTAAGATAAATTGCCAAAGCATACCTCTGTGCGATCCGTGGTTCTCAAATAAGAGCATTTTTCTGAAAAATGATGATGTCCCAAATGTTCATAAATCGTGTATAAATGCAAGAAATCACCCAGTCCGGCACCATCTGGTCCGGCACCATCTGGGCTGACATCGATTTTGGCGAACTATAGTGTATGCATTATCAATTGTTTCGTGAATAATGTAATACGAACTAACTTAACATTTAATAAACATTTGATTATAATATTACATACAGACAAAGTCCGACACAAATTCACTATTCTCTAGTTTTCAGTAATGGTAGCTCTAGAAGAGCTGTTTGGGTTTAAAAGGGTCTGTTTGAGAGATATTTCATGTGATCTTTCAATTCATGTGGTGATACATGGAGGTGAACACCCGCTGTAATTCTTCAAACCGTGACATGTGATTCTCCTCTTGTTATCTGTCGAAGATTCTAACACCAAGTGGTTGCCTTCTGCGCACGTCCGCTTGACACACTCTATGGGACCACCCCCCCCCCCCCCCCCCCCGGCATGGCATTTCTCCCATGCATGTCAGGTCAGGTCTGCGGTTCTGTAAGATGTACACGGCTCTTGGAAGCGTGGTGATTACCTCCCTGTGTCCAGGATACCGCAGGTGACACCGGTGGTAACCATATCCTTGTTCCTACAATACACCCAATACGAACCAACTTCAATTTCTAAAACATTTCTGGTTAGGTATGCTGTAGTTTTGACAGTATCTACTGCTCATCCGTCAATCTATCACCGCTATTACCATAGAGTACAATGCCCCTTTTGATGATTCGTCAAAAGTTTAGTGGCCACTAGGCTAGCATGATTGTGTTTAGATTTGATTTAAAATATTGTATTGTACTTTTATCCTAATGGTAGTAATCTTAAGAAACTTTATTGACAAATAAAACTGCGAAAATAGAGTGAAAATGAGAGTTTTTCAAGTAAAAGGTACCATAATAGGCCAAAAACAACACGTCTTCGAAGGGGGCACACCACTAAATACGTCTCCCATTGAAATACACGCGTTTCGGCCCTTTTTCAAGACCGTATTTTTACCCCACGTAACAATGATGGAAGTTTTTATTTCGCATGAATGTATTAGATATGTGTTGAATTTTATTTTAAACTTGATTTTTCTTGACCCATCTAGATGAAATTTTTCGCTACGGTCACCTAAACAGCGCCCTCACCATTTTAAACCGATATTTTCGCTTCCTCACCGGTTCCGGTAACGATATCCTTCCGCAGCCTAGGCTCCCGTGCGTATTCGATTCCGACGATTTTTGACCACATTAGCAATGCTGAGGTTCTATTCTATCTTTTTCATAAAAAATAAGCAAGATTTACTTCTATTTGCTTCCCCTGGGACGATGATCAAATTGATATAGGTACTATTTCTCCGAACCCTACACCAAACGCGGAAGGATTTAGTGTAGTGCCCCCAAGAGGTGTCAGACTCAATGTTCATTAGATTTAGAAAAAAATAAACAAATCATTATAAAGTATTAAAATACAAGTTTTATTTAACACCTTCGTATGTCAAACAAAATATACAAAGAATATAATTTAATTAGAAGATTGGAGTGCCATGTTTAACCCTCTAAAGTCTAAAATAACATGTTTTGAATCTACATCGAAAACACTGCGCACGCGCTGTCTGTTGTTAAGCGGAGACTAAAAATGGCGTCCGCGGAAGTGAATTCTGCGATTGGACAACTTTTAAGT
This sequence comes from Ophiura sarsii, assembly GCA_035610835.1. Classification (NCBI taxonomy): domain Eukaryota; kingdom Metazoa; phylum Echinodermata; class Ophiuroidea; order Amphilepidida; family Ophiuridae; genus Ophiura; species Ophiura sarsii. The sequence goes on from CM069442.1 coordinate 45,165,029, forward strand.
AATTCACCGTCTGTGGTTCTTGACGCTTCTGATTTACTATTGAAATATGCCAACAATATTCTAAGGTACCTACACGAACATATTTGACTAAAATTGAATTGATTTATGTAAAGATATGATTTTTTTAAACCAACAAACTTCTCGACTACCTGTGCAAGCAGTCGAATTTTGCACTTTTTTTTACACATTCATCCAATTCCACCAAGCATGCAAGTCTTCTTTACAAACGTATTTGACGTGTTTTACCGTTGGCGTTAGTTTACATTCGGCACATACACTTAACTCTAGAGAGGAACACATTCATAACATTTTAAAAACACCTTCTAAAAAGTAAAGTAATTCTTTAATCTTTGAATTAATTAAAAAAATGAATGAATGTTCAATGTGCTGTTTTTTCCCATTGGCATTGTATTGAACAAACTATTATTAAATATATTAGTATTTGACCATCATGATCCCGTGATGTAACTGTGTCATTCTCTAATTGCAGTCCATAAATGTGCATGCCTACTCGAAGCGCTGGCGTATAGATTGGGGCGGACCTACATCATGCCGGTGAAAACAATCAAATGCCGGTAAAAACAAAAACAACTGAACTTGCGCAGATCAATCAATTAAGGCAACCGCACATACATTGCGCCTACTGCGATTCAAGTGCGTAACGCTCAGCGTTAAGTACGTGCATGGAATGTTTTGCTTTTGAAACACTGGTTGCCAAGCAAATTTGCTAAAAAGAACTCAAAGTACCCGTATGTCCACGCCGTCCTATACACTCACGCGTAGAAAGGCGGAAGACACACGTGTGCGTAAATATTGCGCCTGGCGGCCCTGTGTGTTCTACTATCAAAACAAATAATTGTCGATCACAGCATCATGATACGGGCGCCTGCGCTCATCTTAAGGTTGAACGCGTCCTTGCACGCACTGCATTTCAAAACGGCCTCACAACGCTGTGCATGTTACGCACCAGCCGCACAGAATTTTTTGTTTTGATTATATTAGTTACGTCACTACTCACTGTCTCGTGATGGACAAATAGACTATAGTTTGTGTGATTGATTAGCTCTGAATAATAGCTCTCTATGTGAGAGATGGATAAACATTTATTCCCAGTTCCCACTAATCCTCTCAAATAATAACTTATAATACACACACATATCAGATATTATTTATTATTTATTATTTTTCATTAGGAATTTGAACAACTGGTTTGGTTTTCAATCAATCATGTATTACTTTAGGACTATGAAATGAAAGCATCTGAGTCAGCATCCGATATTTTCATCAGTATGTAGGCTATAACTTTTTCTGAATAAACTTTGTCAAAATTTGTTTTTCTTCACTTTATCATCTTTAATGATGAAAGTGTGTAACGCTTGGTTAGATGGCTATGGTCCATCAATTAGATAAAACTGGCTTGAACAAATATTGCTGGTACACTGTAGACCTTCATACTAGCTATGATAGTGAAATTTTACTGTGAAAGTACAACACACAATGTAAAATGGACATTGACACTCTACTAGTTGCATCTTAATTTTGATATTGCGATGGGTATATTACAATGTGTATGGAACTCTTTCTGTTACCATTAACACTATTTCTCAGCCCCCCCCCCCCCCCCCATAAAATTGGTCCTACAATTACAACAAACTATGCCCAAACTCTATGTAAAAAAGGTAACATTTGTTGAAGGACAATCATGAAATATATAATTTAATCAATTTTTATTATTATTATGATTTTATTCCATAGAACTTCTTCAAATCCAAAGTTCCGAAATATCCGTCTTGGAAACAAGGTTTTTGAAAGAAGAATTTTACCAGTGGCAGGAGCCATTGAATGCTTATTTGCCATGGGATTTGAAGAGGTAAGACATGTACACAGAATCTTGTCAAATATTTGCGTTGAAGATAAGGGAGGACCCTTACCCTTGAGAATATGTACATGTACTACACAGGAAAAAGTAGATGCGATGTAAATTGATGTTGTTATCACCAAGATTCTGGTTTGATGTGGTTGTTGATTGCTATTTCCTGTATCAAATGTTTTTCAAGTAGTGATCAATTTGTTTAAACTGTACCATCGGACATTCATATAACCAATAACCATTTGTCGTATAGTTCTGCTGATTCCAGTAAGGATTTCATTTTGGTAGAATATTTGTATCCTAACCCTAACCTCTTAGGCATGTTTTTGGGAATGAAACTGTCAGGGGTGAAAAAGGGGTCAAATGAGTGGCCGGTGCCTGTGAGGAAGTCCCTCTCCTATGTAAGGGAGGCAATTGAACATGAAAAAGGTGTGTCTGTATGAACTCAGTTTTGTAGTTTGTTTTTTATCTTGACTAAGAAAGGAATTAAAATGCAGCTTTGTCTGTCATGTTAGATGCATACATTTCTCGGAATTTAATAAAATGCTTCATTTTGATGTAATGAAAATTAGATACATGTAGCTGTTTGGTGAATCATCAGCAATGATTAAAACGGAAATACAATACAATTTTCTAGGACAATATCAGGTTACGTCAGTATGAAACATTTCACATGCATGGGGGAGTGGGATTTTAGGTGTATGCAATAACGTAGCCAAGGGGGGGGGGGGGGGGAGCGGGGGGTTTATCTAGTCGCGAATGGTGTACATGGAGCCCAGATCGACTATGTGTACATTAGCTTTATTTTATCGAATCACCCAATTCCTGTCTATTATTTCATAAATTGGTGCCTATGAGGCTACGAGTGACAATTACTTGACAGTTGACACATGCAGTTTGATAATACTAAACCTTGTAATTGTAGTGAAATAAAACACATGAAAATGTTAATTTAGAAAATAAAAGAGTTTAATGTACTTATTGATGGTCTGTAGGGTATGATAACAAACAAAATGTTTAAATACTTATTAAATTGGATATGAACATTTGCTGAATACTTGTTTAGGGTGTCTGTGGCGCATGAGAGAAAAGTACTTGTTTCTAGGGTCCATTTTCAGAGGGTATATGTGAGCATGATATCGATCTTCGTATACAAGTAGCGGGAAACTCGAAATGGACTTTCAGGTGCCTTAACATATTTTGTTGTAACTAGTTTCCACTTGTTCTTTATTTTATTTTCGCCGTGCATGATACAAATTTGATCAATGATTGATAACTAATATTTAGGTCTATTGTATCCCTGAAAAAATGATTTTGCACAACGGAAAATGTTACTGTTACTTAATAAATTTGGTAAAACTAGCTCACTCATATTATATTCAAAGTATCCTATGTGCATGATTTTTCTTTAGGATGGTGAACATTTAACATTACCTGAGGGGGCATTACTGCGTGATCTACGATGGATGCAGAAACAGCTGGCCTATGAAAGACTGAAAACAATGGCACAAGCCATTGGTCACAGGCCATCTGTTACTAGTTTACAGGTAAGGTGTAAGGTGGATTAGTTGTGTGTTTAGGATGTGGGTAAGATGGGCATCGTATAGATGATGTGATGTACAGTGCAACAGAGCATAAATTACCAAAATGGCATGTTATTGAAATTACGCTCCAATTCAAAAAATAACAATGTGAGACAAGGAGACAATATTAAATTATAGAATACAGCTTGATACTAAATCTGGTTGCCCGGCAGTATGCGTACGCATCATAAGTGCTTTTAAAAATTGGCGCTCAGTGATGAGTATTTTGCTTTTGAATAGTATGTATGCAGTAGTCATGGACTAGTACCGCTAGCATGTCTTCAGAACCGGCGCTAATCAATTTGTAAACACTTCTGATGTAAGCAACGGTTACATCATCTTTACACACACACACACATTATTTTCCAAAGTTGAATGTGAATTGAAGAAGCATTTAATGTAACTTAGAATAGTCCTTGGTTTGAAAAGATGTTCAAACTAGCAATTGGCTTCGTTACACTCTTTGCCAAGGTTGCAATAGTACTTCCATTGTTGCTGCAAACATGTATTATACACACCAGCGTGGATATCCTTAACAAAGACATAGTGTGCCAATTAAATAAAAAACACTGTTGCATTAGATTGCAATGTACATGGTTTGTGCTTTGCAGTTGCCTGTTTTAAGAAGGAAGGAGTGTGTGTTGGCAAGTGGGTGTGTGAGCAGTGGCAGCACTATGGTTTGGGGGACCCCTCAGTCACAACCTTTGCCACCCCCTACTTGTCCCCCCCCCACTTGTCCCCCCAACTTGTCCCCCCCCCCCCACTTGCCCCCCCCCCCCCCCACTTGTCCCCCAGTCAACTCTCCCCCCACTTGTCCCCCAGTAAACTCAAGCCCCACCCCATTTTGTCCCCCAAACAATAAAAAATGTTGAGTTTTTATGTCAAAATTACTTAAAATTAGCATTTTCATGCGCACCTTGCATCTCACAATTTTGTCTCCCCCCCCCCTGGATTTTGTTTTTCCACCCCAACAATTATGATGCTGGTGCTGCCACTGTGTGTGAGGGGTTAAGGAGGGGTAGGAAATGTAACTTACAGTATTTCAATTTCAGAGGGGCCAGATAGCATTGAATCAAGGGACAAAGGCACTTACTCAACCAACAAATTCTAATGTTGGTGAGCATGGGGTAACTGCCCCTGGTCTCCCCTCATCCCCTCTCTTGCTAAAGTCTATTTATCCATCACGAGACAGTGACGTAACTGCATATTCTACTAATTACAGCACATGCTAGCGCCTACTCGAGGCACAATCGGAGAAAGACGGAAGATACATACCTGTGCGTAAATGCTGCGCCTGTAAAGTTACATCAGTATCAAGAGGAAGACAAATAGAGTATAGTCCACCTATTGAAATAGAATCATTAACACTTCCCATTGAATTCAGGCTATTCAGCACATATGTTTGATTTGTATAGAGACCCATTTGAATGAAGCATAGTCTAGTACCATAGTTTTGATTAATTATTATGTCGTTCCATCAGGATTGGCTTTGATTGTAGTAGAGGATGAATCTTGCACCAAGTCAATTGAAGTTCTAGTCCACCTAAATCTGCCAAGGCAATTATCGCGATTGAGCCTATGCTATTCGAACAGGGTGCAGATTCACTCAATTTAGCTTGAGACATCATTAATCACGTTCTGTATTATATGTATAACATTGTGTGACACTACCAATATGCATTTTGTTTCTGAGGAGTGAAGGTCTGTTCTCAGGCCTCCACGAAACAGTGCTGTAAAACGTTATGAAAAATCAAATCTTAAATTTGGTTAATATAGCTCCCTTACCCTTAGGGTTGAGCACTCTTCCAATGGATGGTATTACCTTCGTTATGATTATATTTATCGTATTCATAATTTTTAATATATAAATGTGTTACATTTTATCACCAGGCATCTGAAATGACATTCTACCAGAAGCTTAGGAGCTCCTCCGAGCATGTTCTTATTTATGAAGATCCCTTGCTGCAACAACAAGCAAGGAATGTAATCCCTCTAGCAGAACTTGGTCAAAAAGCTGAGGAAAACTGCCAGAATCAACAACATATTGAAGGTTAGTTATAATCTAATGAACAAATAAAGTTTATGCTGGTCAGAGACAGGTATGGTTAACCAGCACCACAAAAACTTGGTATTGTGTGTGTGCAACGTCTAAAGTAATGATCAAAATTCGATGCGTTCAAGCCATATGGCAGCAAACATATTTGAGTCCTTATTATTAGTTTCTATTATCTAACAGGGTAGGGTTGTTTTTTTATTTGTACTTTTTTGTTGTTGCATGTTGCAACATTAGCCCTGATTAAGTTGCTGCCCGCAAGATTTGTTATTCTATTTTGTGTTCAATTTAATTTAATTTAAATATGGCCTGCAGGGCTGCAGGGAAAGCTTGAATAAGCCATTTATAATTTTTCACCATTGTTATTCAAATATCAAAGGTGAGATTCCAATGGATGTCCGCGACTTTCTACTTCTGGAATTGATGAAATGGTTCAAGTCGCGCTTCTTCACATGGACCAATAGTCCCCCGTGCGACTCCTGTGATGGATTAACAAGCAGTATAGGCATGTTGGAACCTACCAGTGATGATCTACGATGGGGTGCTGGAAGAGTGGAAGGTTACAGGTGTAAAACTTGTAATAGAGTGGTCAGGTTTCCAAGGTATGTCATTGAGTTGGAATATTCAATTATTCATATACCTTATTCTCCCTATTAAGCACCATGCCCCTTTAAGCCGATGTAGAGCACGAATGAAAGCAATATGCATACCCAAACCTCCCTTCTCCAAAAAAACACACCCCACAACAACTTTGTCCCTTGTGTTTCACACATTATTTCAATCAGTACACTCGATAGATTGCACTCGATCAAATGGCTAGCTTAAAGAAAAAATGTTATGATCTTTCAGCCATATTCCATGAGCAGTTGTGAAAGGCAAATCGCTAATAATTTGTTACAATTTTGTTCAAAAACGTGAAAGAAAACGTATCCAAATTTCCATCAATTTTCACCGGGTTTTCGCTGATGTGAGCAGCCATCTTTGCTTTTCAATCATGGCTAAAATACAACACCATGCATGCTCAAAACTACCGAGAATACACACACCATGGCATATAAGAAAACCTTTCAAAGTCCTCTATAAGATGCGTGTCAAGAAACTATTCGCAACCTTGTTGAATTTGACAAAGTCCTCGATAAATGACTAAAGCGCCCACCCAAAATGACTTTGCTAAGGTGCTTAATAGGGAGAATACGGTAATTGTATTCTAAAGGTATTATGAGCGACCCAAGCGAGATCGGGAAGCTATTAGGGGATATTACAATCTAAGTGCTGATACATTTGTGTGCGCCTCGGCTGCCCGTGTAAGTGAAGCAAAGTGATTGTGACGATTTCCTAATGGCAGCAACAAAAAATACCGTGGTTCGGAAGTCACGTAAAAATGGTGGTCCCGTGCATCGGAAGAGCAATACCCAAGTATGTTAAAAAGGTTACAGACTCTTTCGTAAAAAGTAGGGTATCATCCCGGTCTGTGTCTATTCACACATCTTTCGGATGAACGCTACGATCTCGAAGTAGCAGCGCTAATATAAAATGCTCTCATGTATGTATGAGGGAAATTGCTGGCCTGTATGTTTTTGTGGAAAGTTAGAAAGGATAAGGTTTACCTGTTTCTCATTCTTGTAGGTACAATCATCCTGGTAAACTGTTGGAAACAAAGACAGGACGCTGTGGAGAATGGGCCAATTGTTTCACATTGTGTTGTAGAGCTATGGGATTTGAAGCCAGACATGTGGTAGATTGGACAGGTAAGATATTAGATGGTCTATTGGGTAGTAGGGTTTCCTTAGTATGGTGAAATATATGGAGAATGGGCCAATTGTTTCACTCTCTGTTGTAGAGCTGTGTGATTTGAAGCCAGACATGTGGTAGATTGGACAGGTAAGATATTAGATGGTCTATTGGGAAGTAGGGTTTCCTTAGTATGGTGAAATATATGGAGAATGGGCCAATTGTTTCACTCTCTGTTGTAGAGCTGTGTGATTTGAAGCCAGACATGTGGTAGATTGGACAGGTAAGATATTAGATGGTCTATTGGGTAGTAGGGTTTCCTTAGTATGATGAAATATATGGAGAATGGGCCAATTGTTTCACTCTCTGTTGTAGAGCTGTGTGATTTGAAGCCAGACATGTGGTAGATTGGACAGGTAAGATATTAGATGGTCTATTGGGTAGTAGGGTTTCCTTAGTATGGTGAAATATATGGAGAATGGGCCAATTGTTTCACACTGTGTTGTAGAGCTGTGTGATTTGAAGCCAGACATGTGGTAGATTGGACAGGTAAGATATTAGATGGTCTATTGGGTAGTAGGGTTTCCTTAATATGGTGAAATATATGGAGAATGGGCCAATTGTTTCACTCTCTGTTGTAGAGCTGTGTGATTTGAAGCCAGACATGTGGTAGATTGGACAGGTAAGATATTAGATGGTCTATTGGGTAGTAGGGTTTCCTTAGTATGGTGAAATATATGGAGAATGGGCCAATTGTTTCACACTGTGTTGTAGAGCTGTGTGATTTGAAGCCAGACATGTGGTAGATTGGACAGGTAAGATATTAATAGATGGTCTATTGGGTAGTAGGATTATGATATTTTAATAAGACGTGGTGAAGTTGGGTTCTTTTTTTGCAGAAAATAAAATGTTGAATGCGGTTGTGTGGTATATTACACAGCATTATTGAGAGCAGCCAGTGTGTGTCTGGTGTGGTATAGTACACAGCATTATTGAGAGCAGTCTGGTGTGGTATAGTTCACAGCATTATTGAGAGCAGCCAGGTGTGTGTCTGGTGTGGTATAGTACACAGCATTATTGAGAGCAGCCAGGTGTATAAACATGTCTGGTGTGGTATAGTACACAGCATTATTGAGAGCAGCCAGGTGTATGTCTGGTGTGGTATAGTACACAGCATTATTGAGAGCAGCCAGGTGTATGTCTGGTGTGGTATAGTACACAGCATTATTGAGAGCAGCCAGGTGTGTGTCTGGTGTGGTATAGTACACAGCATTATTGAGAGCAGCCAGGTGTATGTCTGGTGTGGTATAGTACACAGCATTATTGAGAGCAGCCAGGTGTGTGTCTGGTGTGGTATAGTACACAGCAATATTGAGAGTAGCCAGTGTGTGTCTGGTGTGGTATAGTACACAGCATTATTGAGAGCAGCCAGGTGTGTGTCTGGTGTGGTATAGTACACAGCATTATTGAGAGCAGCCAGGTGTGTGTCTGGTGTGGTATAGTACACAGCATTATTGAGAGCAGCCAGGTGTGTGTCTGGTGTGGTATAGTACACAGCATTATTGAGAGCAGCCAGGTGTGTGTCTGGTGTGGTATAGTACACAGCATTATTGAGAGCAGCCAGGTGTGTGTCTGGTGTGGTATAGTACACAGCAATATTGAGAGTAGCCAGTGTGTGTCTGGTGTGGTATAGTACACAGCATTATTGAGAGCAGCCAGGTGTGTGTCTGGTGTGGTATCAGCAATATTGAGAGCAGCCAGTGTGTGTCTGGTGTGGTATAGTACACAGCATTATTGAGAGCAGCCAGGTGTGTGTCTGGTGTGGTATAGTACACAGCAATATTGAGAGCAGCCAGGTGTGTGTCTGGTGTGGTATAATAGTACACAACATTGTTGAGAGCAGCCAGGTGTGTGTCTGGTGTGGTATAATAGTACACTGCATTATTTAGAGCAGCCAGGTGTGTGTCTGGTGTGGTATAGTACACAGCATTATTGAGAGCAGCCAGGTGTGTGTCTGGTGTGGTATCAGCAATATTGAGAGCAGCCAGTGTGTGTCTGGTGTGGTATAGTACACAGCATTATTGAGAGCAGCCAGGTGTGTGTCTGGTGTGGTATAGTACACAGCAATATTGAGAGCAGCCAGGTGTGTGTCTGGTGTGGTATAGTACACAGCAATATTGAGAGCAGCCAGGTGTGTGTCTGGTGTGGTATAGTACACTGCATTATTGAGAGCAGCCAGGTGTGTGTCTGGTGTGGTATCAGCAATATTGAGAGCAGCCAGTGTGTGTCTGGTGTGGTATAGTACACAGCATTATTGAGAGCAGCCAGGTGTGTGTCTGGTGTGGTATAGTACACAGCAATATTGAGAGCAGCCAGGTGTGTGTCTGGTGTGGTATAATAGTACACAACATTGTTGAGAGCAGCCAGGTGTGTGTCTGGTTAAATGGGTCATTTGGAATCGAGATACAATGTAACGTGTGTCATTTCGTCACTGTGCATACTGCATGGGATTTTCGTGCTGGAACACACTGAGCCATGAAATCTTATTGAAAATTGAATGAGGTGCAAACTTTTTGTCACCACCCACGTCTTGTTGATTCAAGGACCATAACTACAAAAATATCAAATTAATATTCATGAATGAGGTGTCAATGTTTGAGGAAGGTATTTTCCAAGATAATGCTTGTTTCAGATTTTTGATACAAGGACAAGCCATAGATTTTGAATAAAATTACAAAATAGCACGTGGTCAGAAACTGTTTGTGTTAGGTGTATGTTATGTTAGAGACAAGATCTTTGCAAAAAGCATGAATTTAGTGGGAGGGGGGGGGGGGGTCTCAAAGTTATTAATGTTTTTATTATTATATGCCTGTTAAAAATGTAATATTGAATGCTTTAATTTTTAATGTATAAACTGCCTCAACAAACTTTCTGTGTATTCAGCACTCTATCTAGCATATCGCATACTGTAAAACAACTTAATTTTGCTAGTAATTTAATTTCACTGGGTGATCCAATACACCAAATTAAATTGCCGCCAATATATTGGTTATTTATAAGAATATGATACAAATTAGTGCAATTAAATTGCCGTAAAAAGTTTACTAAATGCTAATTTGCTAAACAGTATGGTCTCCACTAGGGGAACAATACCAAACATTGTAAAGAATAAATCTGACAGATTATAACAGCAGTGAATGGGTAGTGTCTAGTGGCTGATGTGTCATCAAGTATCAATAAGCATAACATTGTTTAATTATTATTATTGAATACAGATCATGTGTGGACAGAAGTGTTCTCCAATTCCCAGCAACGATGGCTACATTGTGACCCCTGTGAGAATGTGTGTGACAAGCCTTTACTGTATGAGCATGGTTGGGGAAAGAAACTCTCCTATTTGTTTGCATTCTCAACAGAAGAGGTACAGTCAATGACAAAATGTTGGGGTTAGGCCAAAAAAAAAAAAATGTTTGATTGGCGTAACCCGACCGACCCTATTTTTACCGCCGACCCTAAACCTTTTTGTTCTTTCTTTTTTTTGTGTGAGAAAAAGAATAAAAACCAAAAAACCAAACAAATATGTGTCAGAGAAACAGTGAAAATGTGTATTTGTGCCATTTGTTTATGTATGGTATATGTGTGCTAGTATAAAAAAATTCAAAAAGAAAAAAAGAAAAAAAGACCTACCTACCATATTTTTTTCTTCTATGTTACGCCAATCAAACCTTGCTTTTTTTTAGGCCTTATGATAATGATTTTATCAAACATAATGCCATCCTCCACTTTCTTTCCTAATTTCTGAGACAAAGTAAGTAGGTGATTATATTGTATGTCAACAGAGTTTTGAATCTATATGCACAAGTTGACCAATCGTTAACAGTAACATAATCCTTGGACTGTGTTCAGTTAGATCAAAGAAATGTTGAAAGTGACTGGTGAAAATGAGATAATGCAGACTCTGCACTTGTCTTCTGCCACACTACAATTTCATACATCACACAGAACAATTAAAACCTGAAATATTGTAATCTGCTTTATTTTAGAGGATAAAAGCATGATAAGTCCTGAACATAATACAATAGTTCTCATTTCACAGACTATGGTTCAATTTGATGCTATGTTATATATATATTTAAAGAAATACACAAATAAAGACAATTTTAAAATAGTTTTACATGGAATTTTCTATAGCCCATACGATAAAGCCCTATCATTTTATTATCCATTTCAATGTCTTTTACACAGGTTGTAGACGTTAGTTGGCGCTACTCGACCAAACATAAGGAAATACTAAGTAGACGCACAGAATGTAGAGAAGACTGGCTCATTGACAGTGTTAGCAGATTAAACAAACAGGTAGGCCTATATAGAAGTGTATGTAAAATCAACTATATATCACATTTCATCACTTGTAGACCTACAGTGTAATCTTATTAGATATAACAGTGAAATGTATGTTTGTACCATTGACCTGTATCCTTGATCCCAGCTCACCAGGGAGAGTATATAATGGGAGGGAAATTCAAATTGCAAAACAAGAGCCTCCCATATAAGGGCAAATGGGCGTGAGTACGCACGATCTGACTCTTAAAAGGAGGGCGACGCTATGATTGACAGCACATATAAGGCACATGAGACGCGCAATGTGACTCGCAGATTTAATTAAGACATGTGATGTGACTCATAAATTGAGGGCTCTACCACACTAGAGCCTTCAATCTCGGCAATGGGAGTTTGTGTACAGTGGCACCGGCCTGAGCTCACCCATAGATGCAGGTGTAGGCAACCCCAGTTGCACACATTTGACTCTTACACATACATACATTGGTGGATAGCTATAATGTTTGGATAGGGGAAATAATAGTTAGTACAGGTTGTAGCATTCCTTGAATGTGAAATATGCAGTGCATATATGGGCGGAGCTGAAGGAATACTGTACCCTTACCCTTATTTTCGCTCTACATTAATTTTTGCGCTAAAATCAGCATGCGCCAAAATAAAAATGCGTGAATATATGTGACCCGTCACGTCGAAATGGACTTGTTGGTGGCATGAGTCAATTCTGAGTTATTGTCATGACTTGAAAGAACACATTTTAAGCTTGAAAATGATACCATGTTGAATGTGATTGGACTTTTTAATCACAAGATATGAGTTGAAGAAGTATATTTTTTACTACTTTTTTCTTTATATTTCACAAAATATATTGGCCTCTATCTCAAAACTGTGTTTGCCGACAACATGTCCTTTTTGACGCGACTGGTCACATATTCACTTTGTATGTAGGTCTATGTATGGAAGCTCAAAATCACGAAAAATAAAAACAAGCAAAATTGTTCAAAATGTGTGAAGCACGAAAATATACACACGCGAAAAATTTACACTTTTACATTATGCAATGCACTGTAACACTTTATGCTACGCGAAAACCATTTTGAGTTAAATGACCTTTGCCTGACCTCACTTTAATTAATGGATATAATACTCAATAATATATTGACACAGCAATGTTTTCCCTATATTTTTAAAACTTTTGCAATTCTTTCCTTATATTTTTTGCTTTTGACACAGAAACAACAGTTCATCACTCAAGACAGAAAAGAGATATTAGAACAACGAGCCTCCTTAGAACTGATGGAATTTCTCTCACCCAAAGCAACCAAAGATGGCGAAGGCCAGGGTAGGATATCAGGGTCATTAACTTGGCGACTGTCAAGGGGAGAAACGACAGGAGCTGGTGCTACTACTAATGGCAGTGTTGAGGTAAATGTTTGCTCGATGAAGACTGATATGATCATAGTTTATTTATCTTTTACGCATGTGTATGTATTTTCCGTCTTCCTACCCTTGCATGTATGCGAGTGCTTCAGGAGGGCGCGCGCAGCAATCAGTGAATGAAAATAGACAATTGTCATATTGTATAGTTCAGTCAGTTCCAAATTGGCGAAACCTGTTTACAGCAACGAATGAATCAGAAGAGCGTCGGGCGAAAACTCTGGCATGGCGCAATATGGCACGCAGTGTCATTGTATGCGTGACGCTTGCGTATGCCAAAATCACGCTTATACGCTTGGATTACTTTTGCGCGTGAATAGATAAAAAATCAATATTTCTCGCCAATTTGAAACTGATTGAACTATAGAGTGCAATGATTTATGACATTCATCATATGATATGATTTGTGAATTTATTGTCAGATGGATCAATACTAACCACCGTCCGTGTCAAGTTAGGCATATGTATCAATACTTACCACTGTCAGTGTCAAGTTAGGCATATGTACCAATACTAACCACCGTCAGTGTCAAGTTAGGCGTATGTATCAATACTAACCACGGTCAGTGTCAAGTTAGGCATATTTACCAATACTAACCAACATCATTGTCAAGTTAGGCATATGTATCAATACTAACCACCGTCAGTGTCAAGTTAGGCATATGTACCAATACTAACCACCGTCAGTGTCAAGTTAGGCATATGTATCAATACTAACCACCGTCAGTGTCAAGTTAGGCATATTTACCAATACTAACCAACATCATTGTCAAGTTTGGCATATTTACCAATACTAACCACCATCATTGTCAAGTTAGGCATATTTACCAATACTAACCACCGTCAGTGTCAAGTTAGGCATATGTACCAATACTAACCACCGTCAGTGTCAAGTTAGGCATATTTACCAATACTAACCACCATCATTGTCAAGTTAGGCATATTTACCAATACTAACCAACATCATTGTCAAGTTAGGCATATGTACCAATACTAACCACCGTCAGTGTCAAGTTAGGCATATGTACCAATACTTACCACCATCATTGTCAAGTTAGGCATATTTTCCAGTACTAACCACCGTCAGTGTCAAGTTAGGCATATGTACCAATACTAACCACCGGCAGTGTCAAGTTAGGCATATGTACCAATACTTACCACCATCATTGTCAAGTTAGGCATATTTTCCAGTACTAACCACCGTCAGTGTCAAGTTAGGCATATGTACCAATACTAACCACCGGCAGTGTCAAGTTAGGCACATGTATCAATACTAACCACCATCTTTGTCAAGTTAGGCACATGTATCAATACTAACCACCATCTTTGTCAAGTTAGGCACATGTATCAATACTAACCACCATCATTGTCAAGTTAGGCATATGTATCAGGTTGTCTACTCATTGCAATCTCAAATATTTGGATAACTTAATGGTGAAGCTTGTGTCGGAAGTAGCTCTGAAGAAGATAATCTGTACTGATAAAATCAGAGCCATTTCTGACATAAGCTTCACGAATAAAGCTTTCTGACACTTGAGTAAACCCTTACTTATTATGAATTGCTGTTGTGAAATCCCTTTTCATTTTTTATTTAGATCTCTTATAAAACACAAAATTCAAAAAAAGAGCACAGAACCAAAAAAATAAGAAACAGTAAGATGATAACAAATTTTGAGAGGCAAAACTCTGGGATTGAAACATTGGAGCATTTTGAATACAACAAATTGTGTATTCTCTTTGTGGGAAGTGATGAGACAGTGGAACTGGCGGTGTTGGTTTATTCATTTCAGTATTTCTCTTTAATTTATGAAAGTCCTACCATGTACCCAATCATATGACACCTGTGATTGTATTACAATCAATTGGTTTAAATATATTTCTTGATTATTATCATCTCTTTTACCAGAATTATACTTTCAAGTTGACGGATGCTGAGAAATCTGAGAAATTGTTCCATTTGAAGTACAGCACTGCTAAAGATATGTATGTAAGAGTGTCAGACAACAATACAGAGATGAAGGATTGGGAGAGTAGGGTTCACACCAGTCGTAATATGTACAGGAAAGAAGAATTTGATTGGAATATGGTAAGTAGTATTCAAGGTGGTCTCTTTTGGGTTTTTTTTCCTTATGTTTGAAAACAAATTGTATTATTTATTTTGTACCATGAGAAGGGCCAAACAATTGTTGTGTTGTGTTGTCTTTTTTTCTCTTTCTTTTTTTGCTGACAAATATTACTGACAAACCGTGGTTCATGACAAGACAAAATTGGTTAATGTCAATGTTTCTAGTGTGATAATAGTTTAAAAGCAATCTATTCAAGCAAACTTATTCATTTCTTGCAGAAAATAGTATTATTTTGCCCAAAAAGGGGCAAATTTAAATGCGAATATGATTTCATCCCAGCGGTGCATTGAAACATTTCTTTCATAGCTAAATAGCTACATCTCTTGTCTTTTCAGAAAAAGTAAATCTGTTCTGGGGAAATGTTTCGAAATTCAGTGTTTCTATAATGTATTTTAGAAATGTTAAAACCTTTGAAAACATATGATTCATTTGAGATATTATTGTAACAAATGAATGAAATTCAATCAAATAGGTCACCATTTTTTTGAAATTGTCTAAATAGGCATCTTAATGATTTGTTTCTAGACATATTTTTAGTGTTTTAAAATATGATGGTGTTGTTTAAATAAATTAAGGAGCAGTGTTTTTATATTCCAAATTACTTCTATTTAATATTTTTCGAGAAATATTTATAATGAAGTAGTTGGTTCAAACAAATGAATTATACATGTTATTGTTTTAGAAAATGTGAAAAAATACCATATAGAAACACTGTATTTTTCAATATTCAGACACAGTTCCCCAGCTATAAGTTTGAATACTTTTCGATAGCCAATATGCCTAGCTATGATACTACAATCATGTTATTTTAATCCATTACTGGGATAAATTCCTGCAGGCAATTGAAGGTAGCCCACTTCTTCCATAGAAAATCAAGACATTGGAGAGGGGGTCCTATTAGTGGGACCCCCTGGTGAAGGGGAAGGAGTTATGTACAATTTTATTTCATCTTCACAATACTATGTACTTACAATTTTTCAACTTGATTCAAACATAATTTGACGCTAGACTTCAAGATTGCACTACAAAAATTATGCAGCAATTAGCCATTTTATACAATTTTGGGGGACATTTGTGGCTTAAAAGGGGCTAAAAACTCAATGGGGTATAAAGTCCAAGCTAGAGGGGTCAGATTTTTCAAACCTTGTCAGCTATTTCATCACTACACCAATAAAAGAGCGCAATCTGACAACCTTTATGTTCCGCCCACTGTCTGGTTTTCCCAGACACAACCACTTCATGTTTTCATGCTCCACGCACTTGATAAACTGGATAAGGACATCTGACACTTGAACCGCACTTGAGGTGAAAATGGAATAGTTAAATTGTTAAGTGTGTAATATTAACTGCCTCATCAGCCCTGATCCATGAGAGAATAAGTCTCAAAATGTTTTCCTTTCTGAGACTCCAACCATTTTCTCATTATTATTAAATCTCAGGCCTATCTTGCAAGACAAGAAGGAACTTCGACAGCATCCATTTCCTGGAAGATAGATTTTGAAGGCACTGGTCTAGTTGTCGATCATGTATCTATTAAGGCTAGTAGTCAGGCATACCAAACTGGACATATAGAATGGTCAGCTTGCAGCAGTGATACTTCATGTGTTAAGCTTAATGGAGGTATGTTGGCCGCATTTGATAAATAATATTCTATTGTAGAAAGTGTTCCTAGATATTAATATTGCAAACATACAATTTATGGTACCATAGAATTTAGAAATTGTTTGCGGCATCGCTCTTTGTAAGAAAACACTAGAATATCTTGGGTCCTGGTGGAAACAAGCTCATTATGTATTGTTTGAATACTAGTATTATATGAGCCAAGCTTTTCAGTACAGATTGAAGACATTCTTTTTATCCATAATAGGGTGTAGTTAGTCTTACACTAAACTGTCACCACTACCAAAACTATGCACACACTGTTTGTTTGTTTTTTGGGTTTTTTTGTTTTTTTTTAAATAGGTGATTCTCATTTATAGTTTTTTATTATCATTTCTTTCGCTGAAAAGATCACATACATACAAGGTTTTTCTTCTTTTATCCTGCTTGCACACACTGTTGGTTTGTTTTTCAAAAAGCAATATAGATGCTCAAATCTAACATAACACAATAGCCATTACAAGATAACAAATAACCTAAAATGAAATTAAATGAGCTGTGAATATTATACACAAACTCATGGCCATTGCCCCTGAAACGACATATCAATCATCATACTGTTTTCAAGCCATTATCCACCATCAAATATTCTGTACAATCAATCAATGACACATATTTACTCATCAATAAATTCTCCCCAGGTCCAGAAGCAGAAAGAGTGAGTGCCCTCAATGGTAGCACAAGCGTGACTCTCAAAGCAGCATTGAGTGGGGGAGAAGGAGATGTAGCTTGGCAACACACACAGCTCTTCAGGATGAAGTCTGATGATCGCAGTACGTTCCCAATGGAAATCACTGTACATCTCCGAGAGCAATGATAGGTACAGGCTATAGGGGGCGCTAAACATAAATAGATGTATTGGCAGGTACCTGGTGTCCAAGTGCTCAGGATGCATTTGATCAGTACATTGTAGTGATTTAGGAATTTCAGCATTATATTTTATGATTCTGTTACATTTTTAATGTTTGATAACATGAGCTTTGGAGATATAGGATCCCAAAGATGTGCAGAGGAAGTGTTGATTGGAAATTCAAATATCGTACTTTCACCCAATAAATACTATAATGAGGTCTCTCTCTTGTGCACTAAGTATAATTTCGCCGATACAATATTTCGTGAATTGAAAATGACTGCTATTTTAGTGGCCATATAATTTTGAGAATCTGGAAATTTTACTGACACTTTTAATGCAAAAGTGTTATTTTCGTGGGTATTTAATTTAGCGAATCCACATCCCTTGCAAAATTCGGAAAATTAAATCCCTTGCAAAATTAAGTGGATTTACAGTATGAGATTGAGATTTTATCCCTACAAGTAATGTGATGTCAGTATTGCGGAAAGTTTATTTTAATGCAACATCAAAGATATGTAATTATTTGCATCATAACAGATGCAATTGTCTCTTTCACAACATGATTCCCAGCTACTTTGACCTAACAAAATACAGTACACAGTGTGTCACAAATGAATGAATTGCACAACAATTCTCTGGCACAGTGAGCATTGGAAACCCTGAGGGCCAGGCAGACATCATATTGTAAGCATGTGTGACCAACAATTTTCAACAACAATCAAGACCAAACAGCCTTTCACATGTATTGTCTCTGAAGCCAGTAGTTGCGATAAAATGATGATTTGGGAGGTTTTCTACCCAGTTTGACCCTGTAAACGTATAAAAATTGACAGGAATTTGAAAGAAAACCAACCTTAATTGTAAATGGTCGATTTTAGATGCTTATAATGCGCCAGATCTTAAAAAAACAATTACGCCTTTGGTCACTCATGCTTTCAGTTTAATTGAAACAGACCGGGATGATCCCCTACTCTTTACGAAGGAGTCTGTAATGGCTGTATGACTGTATGGCCTCCTTGGATTGGAAATCATGGTAAACAATTCTGAGAACATTTTCAAAACACAAATTCCCATATACCTTTAAAAGAGCTTATACAAAACCACAAAATGTAATGCAAATGTTGACCTGTCAAAATGTTAAGTGAGAATAAGACAGTTCATGTTTCTGACAATTGTGAATCACAACATTTTGGATTTCAGGAAAAGAGTTGACAGTAAACATCAGGCCTTATAACAAAAATTGTTTGTTTCAGGTATCTTATCAGTCCATAAAGATTACCATGAATTAACCAATCTTACTACTGATGTGTTTAATTTTCAAATTGATAAGATCAATTTTGATGTCATACTCATTTAGAAAATTCAATTTGTTCATGTCCACTTCTTTCTTTTTGAGAGCTCCATTTTAAGGGAAAAGATGTTTTTGTTTTGATCTTTTTTATGAGAAATCTTTTCATAATTTGATGTATCAAAACATTTCCTGCTGTTTACCATGTTGGTAAGGATGCCAGCTGTTCCAATAAGTTAGTATGTTTATTCTAAGACAAGCTATATTTTACTTGGTCTGCACTCGCTTAACATACAAGGCCAATTCCTTCAATGGATACCCACTTAGTCTCATTCATCTAATGAATCCTATGTGTAGGCTGTAGTGGGTGACTTTGTTCTGTTCATACAGGGTGAGTCAAAATATTCAGGTCCTTTTTTCATAAAATCAGGAAATATACTTCTCGTCAAATAATTGTCAATTTTGTCATTGATTATAAGAGTAGAAACACTTTTTCATTTTTAGTGAAGTTTTCAATAGAATACCTAATTGTGTGCTATAATTACAATATATTTACGAAAAAGCGCAAAACCAAAGTGTTCCAAGAATACATGAAGCCAAGTTGGTGGATGTTACTACTACGGCAGTTTTAGTTATTCACACAACAAAACAAACTTTATACCTGTTGACATTTTATTAATAAAACAACTTTTGATAAATAGACCTAATTTACACTTTTTTGTTGAATCTCTGATAATAAGAATGATATTGTATCCAAAATATTGCAACGTTATGATATAACAGTATTGCACAAACATAGTCATAACAATTAATTAGGCACGCACTTGTTAAATAATTTAATGCAAGAACAGTTTAAAGAGATGAGATCAAATCAAGTTCATTTAAAATAATAATTTCCAAATAGTTTAGTCAACATTTTCAACTATCTTAATATACTTGATATGCCACTTATTACCTGAAAACAATATACTACTGTAAAAGCCAATGCATTTTGATATTGTAGACATTTCGCGAATTGGTTTTTTCGCGGGCGACCTTCTGGATGCACTGCATGAATATTGAAAACAATATTTTTGTGTGTCATAATTTTTGCGGAAAATTATTTTGCGCGAAAAATAAAACCTCCGCAAAAATTTCAGCTTTTACAGTATGTAACATAGCATTGCACATAATTCATAGCAACCAAGCAATGTGAATGATGAGTTGTGTGTAAAAATGCAGGCACTCTTTACAAAAGTGAAGGTTGTCATTTCCTCGGATCGAATCGAGAAAAATAACATTTTCATAATTTCTTGTTCGCAATAATCCCAATAAATGGAGGCTATTTGTCACATGTGACATGTGTATGATGGTCTGGAACTGGATTAGATATGTCCAGTTCTTCCTTCAACATGTTCAACTTTAACATTCATAGTGGTAACGTGGAAGTTGGAACAGATTGCATTACATGTAATTTGGTGGAAATTACATATCTCTCGTTTGGAATAATTAATTTGAATAAAAGAAAATTAAGGTTACCGCTAACAATGTGTTGTTGCTGTGGAAGTTGGAACAGATTGCATTACATATAATTTGGTGGAAATCACATATCTCTCGTTTGGAATAATTAATTTGAATAAAAGAAAATTAAGGTTACAGCTAACAATGTGTTGTTGCGGTGCATTTCATCAAATGTATTCAATTGTGTGTTTGAACTGGTTTAAAAAAATCGGTGAAATCAGGACCTGAATATTTTGACTCACCCTGTAGTGTAAATTTCTTTCAACTGAAGTACGATATATGGTATCCGACTACACATGAATCATAATTTAGCTGTGTATATTACAGATGAGTATGATTACCCTAGGGTCATACTTAGGGATTAAATCATGTTACAGCGTATGTGCATCACCAATCGACTGGGGGTTTATTTCACGAGGGCAACGCCCGAGTGAAATAAACACGCAGCACACACAGAACGCAAGTTGTCGATTGGTGATGGCCACACGCTGAAACATGAATCAATCCAGTTCAACAATGACCAGGGATTTGAAGGCCATTTCATAAATTTACAATTCAAATAATATCATAGTTTATTACTGCACTTCATTATTAACAATTTCTTTCAATTTTCAGAAAAACATGAAACTGAAATGACCAAATTAAAATAATACTCATGTTCCTTTAAGTTTCACAAGAGTCGATGTAAACAGTTGGCACGACCATTCCAAAACAAAACACACTGCGGCTGCGCCATCGGGTAGTGCGTAAACACACTATCCGCGTAGTGTGGTTCAATCGGCGTGCTAGTTGCCCATAGCAGCGTTGTTAAACTCAAATTGACAATGCTTTGCTATTGTACTTAAGGTATGGGGAGTTGTTGAATGCTTGTTAACATACAGCCTAGGAGTGATTTCCATGTACTTAAAATATTTATAAATAAGGCCAACAACAAATAGGTTTTGTCACAGCATCCAGTGCACAGAGGTTTATGATATCAATATATAATATATTATTTACCCATTTTTCAAAATGTTTATGTTCATGAATTGTTTTTCTTTTTTAAATGGTGACCAAAATACATTTGTAAGGATACTGCAGCACATGCATACTGTAATTGTGGTAATTTTGGGACAATTGTTGTTTTGTACCCCTTACCAATTTTTGAACTGTATTGCTTATTTTAAAATTAGCAATGCAAAAGAAATATATCGAGAGGTTTTCAGTTTTTATGGTACCTGCTTGAAGCACAAAAATTAACACTTTCCATGCGGCTAGCGTCTGCAGACGACATTCTATAATTTCACAAAATGTTTCAAAAATGTCAAAATTATTGAATTTCATTACAATATTTGGAAACACCATAAGCAATGCATTGACATGAGTACAAGCATGCCTAGTATTGGTTCAGTAATCCTTGAGATAGAATAGATGGTAAAACTATAGCCTTAGGAAAGTTTTAATATATTACGAAAATCTACACATTTGTAGTAAACCTTTTACAGTCTGTACCTGGAATGGGAATCCTCCTTTGTGGAAACGGAAGAAGAGAAAATGAAGGAAAGTGAATAGAGTGTTTTTTGTTGTTTTTGGGTTTGTTTTTATTTTGTTTTAGGTTTGTTTGTTTGTGTATTGTCTTCTTTTTTGTCGTTCTTTTACTTCTTTTTGTTATTAAACTAATTTGTTATAGCTTTGGTAAGTTTTATGTTTCATGTTGTAGATAAGTTTAGTGTTAGTGTTGGTGCAATCTGATTCAGGTATTAAAAATAACAAAAAATATAATAGTCATTATTAACTTTATTTACAATCAACTATGTAATATTTCAATAATCCAAAATGAAAGAAAATACAAGTAATTGGCAATGATCATGAACAAATAATGATGGAATCGTCATAAATGAATAATCAATTTTTACATAAACGTGTATTATATTCTATACTCTCTGTGTTTGTATATATTATTTTCAGTGAATAAAATGTTAATGTTTGAAATATTTATTCAATTACAATTCTAAATTTTATATTAAGGATATTTTAGCTATATTATGTAACCCATAGTGTGTACAATCTAAGCACTCCCTGTGGGATCTGTAGGTTAATACCATGTCATCCTTAAGGCAATGGAAAACAACCCGCTATTGTATGGGCTTGACTGATCTGTGAATGTTGAATATGAGATTTGTTTATTGATTATATATATTTTTTTAAACTGAATCTACTTAAAGGTTATGTCTACCCATGGAATAGTGGGTTTTTCTTGTTATTTGCCTCTTGGTGAATACATGACTAATCAATACTATCCACAAAATCCCATCACAAATAATGTATTTTGGTATGTCTATGTATATAAAGTGGGCATCAAATATAACATTTGGATTGAATAGTATTTTTAAGGAATGGGAAATGGCTGCAGTAAGACATCGATGTCAAGCTCCCTGTTACTGTGCCTAAACAACAAGCCAAAGAGTAGTTGAGTTAAGTATAGACACGTTTTGTCAAAGAAGATTTTAAGGTCTTCCCACAATGCATTGCACGAATGCCAGCCAACTAAAGTTTTTTCACACGATGCATTGAAGTTTTAGAAATAAAAAAGGAACATTGATAACTAATTTTTTCATTGATGTAAACTAGAACCTAGGAGCTTCAATGATGAACACGCTATGAAACCATGATTGTGTGCATATGTGGAGACCAGAATTAAGGCATTTTGCAAAATCACAATGCATCGTGGTGGTGCCTTTGAAATCTTCTTTGCCGTTTTGTTATCATTGTAGACTTATATAGGAACTTAGCTTACTGGGCAGTGGCTGGCTGAAGCATCAGAGTATAAGGGGACAGGGACATATTTAATACACATATTCAATGGGGCGCTTGGCAAATGTTAGTGTGGGGGGGATGCAGAGGGGTCGCATGTTCGCTGTCTATGTTACTGGGTCATATTGACCCTTTCATTTATTGGGTCTTCACTGCTGCTCAGCATTGTGTTTCTTTATGCCTCTCCAGTTGCATGACCATCTGTGGGTCCATCAAATGACAACAAATTATCATGAATGGCAGACAGGTGTCTGGCTCTGTTAATGGTTGGCTTACATGTGACGTATTCTACCGAAACCAGACACAATTTGGCAAGATATCAAAATTGAGTTTGATTATTAAAGAAGAGATCTTCAGCTTTCCAATGGTTTTTTTTATCAGACTTCCCAAAGTGGAGTTGATACATTTTCAAGTTTGTCTTTATGAAAACTCCAAACTGAGATATCATCCTTTAAAGATGTACTTACAATGTACTTTTAAAAATAAAAAAAATTGCATATTTTTTTGTTGGTTTGATTTTTTAATCTGAAACTTTTACAATAATGTTATAAACACTCTGAAGATTAATTATTTCCAAGAAACTCAAATTCCCAAAAAATCATCCGCAATTATGTTTTGGGCTATTTCTCAGTTTGGATCTCTGCCCAATTCTGTCTGGTTTCGGTAGAACACATCACACATGTCATGTTGTCAGAGGGTACAAACATTAACTCCACTGATTGTAGGGTCGAAAGTACAGCTAGAAATATGTTGGTGCTCTACAATGATTCAAAAAGTGTTTCTACTCTACGTATCACCACAATGATTCCAACATGAATCTAAATGCAAAGAAAGGCACCTAGAAATATAATATAGTGCATATTACATTCCAGTATATGTTGTTGTCGTCATTCTCTTGTGCTCTTTTTATTCTCTCTCGATCCCCCTCCCCTCAATTTCTCCCTTTCTCTCTCTCTCTCTCTCTCTCTCTCTCTGTTCAAAGAACTGATTTTTTTTTTAATAATCTAAAGTCTGTAAAATAGTATAAACAATATACATCGCCTTTAATGACAAAGCAATGGTTGTTGATTTGTAACTGTTAAACACTGTGTTTTTCAAATATTTATTATGATGAATTCCTTTGCAAAGTCATGCAATTTGAATCATATGTGTCAACACAAAAGTCTTTGTTGTGTCAACAATAATTGTACATGTTAGCTGAACGATTGACCTGTCTACAAGTGTGACACATCACATCAAAAAGTATATCTCATCAGAAAAATGCATTTTAGGACAAACTATTACAGTGGCGTGTCCAATTTCAAAATGACAGTCGGGGAATCAGAATGTGTAAATATGTTACTACATCCAACTACAGGGTGAGTAAAAGAAACTGCAATAGTGGAAAAAAGTCATCTTGTGTTTAAATCCGAGTTGATGTTTGACATTTTTAATTTCGTTTGTCTTTGGTCAACCTTTTTGCTGCACAACCCAATTTACTTGTTTGTCCACAAGCATAGTAATTTTCAATTGAAATTGCACACATTTCATGTTCACATTTGAATATCCCGCCATCAAATATTTGGAATGATATAATTTTTATTCAAATTCAGAACATTATAAGCAATTCGTAGCATGAGTTACGTAAATTGATTATTTTATCTCCCATGTTAACAAGAAGGATGCATTAAATTCCAATTACGACACAAATTTACTCAAATTTTCAAATTCTAATGAGAGACGTATAGTGCAATCTTATGCATGTTTTGGGTGTCTCGTGGACAGGCAGTGAAATGGGTTCATGGGTAAACTGTCATTTTGAAATTGGACACGCCACTGTAATAGTTTGTCCTAAAATGCATTTTTCTGACGAGATATACTTTTTGATGTGATGTGTCACACTTGTAGACAGGGTAAAAATGTAAAAAAGAGTCACCAAAGGCAAGCACGATATGCGATTGAGTTCATTTTTTTCACATGAAATTAGTAACTTATATGTTATTCTTATAACGTTTTAAAAATGTCAAACATCAACTTGGTTTTGAATACAAGATGGCTTCTTTCCACTATTGCAGTTTTTTGACTCGCCCTGTATGAGGATTGCAACATACTTGTTCAAATCTAGCAAATGGTCTTTTCCAAAACGTCTTGTTATATATTATTGATATTAGTTCAAACCCTGGTGATCCCAAGAGGATAAGACCAAATTATACTTGTATAATATTTACATTGTATCCCCTTGAATTCCCCTATTCAATAATTGTGTTTCCCCTAACAGTATGACTCCTATAAGACACCTGTATATAGCTAGAGAGGTAACTGTAGCATACATATGCCATTGATTTCCTCACCAAGTATAGTATTGCTACTGTTCTTCCGAAAGGATAAGTTAGTTACACAACCAAGTTCCTCATAGGTGTATATCTGTTATGCATTGCTCAAATCATATATATTGTATTTTGTGTAAGAATTGCAGAACATACACAAAAACTACCATCTCTGGGTCTGGATCCATTTTACTGTTTTGAAGAAACCATTGTTTGCCCACTCTTAAATATCTTGGGTACCATGCTTTGCAGATACTGAGGTTATCCATGTATGTAGCCATGCCCAGCAGACTACAAAGGGGAATCACACCTGGCCTATTGTACATTCAATTGAATCAGTGCATGACGTCCAATTCATTGCATGAACCGTGCTATAAAACTGGTGCATTTAAAATCTTAGACACCATTATTATTCCCGACAAGGTGGCTGCTAATCTGTTACATGGATAACCTCTATAATGTGATTTTCTGGCACCACAGTATATATCTACTAGGATGATTCTTAACACTTTCCACACGGCAAGTCGTTCCAAAATTTCACAAAATGCTTCAAAAATTGTCAAAATATTGAATTTCATCACCATATTTGGAATCACCATGAGAAATGCATTAACATAAGTACAATCAGGCATAGTATTAGTTCAGTAATCATTAATATAGACTTCGAAAGTTGGGAAAGGTTTCTGAAAAATCTGTTTTGTATGGTAAGACTAATAGCCGCGTGGAAAGTGTTAAAAATACAATTGTTTCGATATATATCCAAATGATATGAGCTGTGCGGCATAACCCTGGATCAGCTTCGCACTCATACGCCTGATATACATTTATTCCAAACGCCCATTGAAATTCAACCACTGAAAAACATGTTTGGTCCAATTACATAATTTGGTTAGCAATTGCACTTTAGAATATAACCTTTGCCAGGTCCACTGGCTCACCCTAACTTTCTTATGAACATCTGATCACATTGATCATAACACAAATCCTATAGCATATGTGACGTGTTCTACCAAAACCAGACACAATTTGGCAAGATATCAAAATTGAGTTAGTAATTGATTATTAAACTAGAGATCTTCATCTTTACAGTGGTACCTCTCTTTTTTTAATCGGACTTCCCAAAGCGGAGTTACATCATTTTCAAGTTCGTCTTTTACGGTCTTTATGAAAACTCCAAACTGAGATATCGCCCATTAAAGTTACTAAAACTAGGCTTTTTACTAGAACTAGGCTTTTTTAAATCACTGAAACATACATTTAGGATGATCTTTTAATCTGAATCTTTCACAATATTGTTATAAACACTCTGAAGATTAATTATTTACCAGAAACTAAAATTCCCCAAAAAATCACCCCCAATTATGTTTTGGGCTATTTTTCAGTTTGAAGCTCTGCCCAATTCCGTCTGGTTTTGGTAGAACACGTCACATTTAATCACTCAGAACAGATGTCTGGGCCTAGCCTTGAATCAGTAAATATGAGTTACTAACGCGCACTTCGTCAACGAATTACCAACATACTTACTGAACCATTTCCTTATAAAGGTAGTGTTTACACAATTTCTGAAAGTTGTTTTTCTGGGAGGAAATATTTGTTTCCTTGAATGTATCAAATCTAATATTGGTAATATATTGTAATCTAATAAGTGCCTTGATATATTGCATTGAAAATGAATTAAGGGAAGTGTCAACCCTATTATTTTGATGATCAACTTTTGCTTCTAAGTTTGAGAATATTGAATAAAAGTACATAAAAGTATACATTTTTAGAAAGGAAATTTGATAAGGAAGCCGATGGTGATATCAATGTGATACCAAATAAACTAAATTTTGAGAAATGAACCAAAAAGCCATTTTTTTACCCCAAATTTTTCAGACAGCATAACTATAAAATAAAAAATGGTAATTTGTTCTAATATACGTTTTTGTAAACAAAACAATTTTGTCTAGGAGGCAATTTTTTCTTTTTCCAAAATAAAGCTTGGTTTTGGAAATATTGCTAAAAACATCGGAAAAGTGTAAAAGTCGTGTTTTTTTGCGTACATTTCGCTAGAAATGGATGCATATCTCGAGTTTAAAATCCATAATCGAAAAAATAAAAAATTGCCTCCTAGCGCTGAAAGTCCGCTACACAATGGTAGTAAAAGCTTACCTGATAGTTTGATATATTTTTAGTTATGTTGTCTGAAAATTCGTAAAATTCCTTCAAATTTGAACTTCTAGAAAACATCGATTTAGTAAAAATATTGACATTTTCCACCATTTAAAGCTAAATGTTCACGGAACACACGGGCGTGTGACCTAAAAAGCGAGTATACTATTATGAACAATCATAATAAACTATCAGATTCAATTTATATTGTCACAATGTGAAGAAATTGGAAGAAAACTGAAATTTAAATGATCGTAAGATTGGCCTTTGTTTACATTTTAGACATTGTTTTGCGCTCTTTTGTTTTTCGCGTCTACGTCGCGGATATTAAGCGGCGCGTCTAGTATTACGCGCGGGAAGTTTCAGCGCGCGACGCAATGATCGAACAGCTGTCGCAGCATTTGAAAAGCGCGGAACTCCGCTTAAATTCCCGCCAAATAACTATGCGCCTTTTCCTGACTCAAACTTACCAAAACAACAATTTAAAATCACCCAAAAGAATGGGAAATAATAGCTTCCGATTAGTAACTTATGATGGTAATGATAGAATGCATATAAAAGTATAAAATAATAGAGAAATATGAAATTCAATTTTTGAAACAAGTGCCGGGTTGACACTGCCCTTAAGGTTGGGTTCAGACTGAAATGCATTTGAATTGCACAGGATCAACCCATAAATTGAACCCTTTTTTATTTGCAGTATACCTTGGTAAACAGATTCAAATAAAAGCATGTAGACTGATATTGGGTTCGATCATGATTTTATGAATAATTTAGATACCTTTTTCGAACCAATGTGTTTGAGCTCTGTAATGAGCTTCGTGATGACCTCGAAAGCTACGGAGCTCAAACACAATGGTTTGAAAAAGGTATCTAAATTATTCCTAGATTCAAATAAGTTAGAACATAATGTGTGTTAAAAATTAGAATTAGTTAAGGCATATCTTGGAAAACTAGTCTAAACACAGCCGAAGACATGTTCATAAAGATTACCACAGACACTTTAGAACATGTAAATGTGAGAAGATATATTTAGAGAATAATCATGTAATATTTGTATAATAATGAATGGCTTTGAGTGTGATAAAGAATATTTTTATAGAGAGTGCAATATATTCTTGTATCACACGAAAATGAGACATTCAATATTATTATTATTATTTATAACAGACTGTTTTGGTAAAAATAAATAAATAAGCCCAAACTGATTTTAATCACAACGTAAATTGAACGCCAATCTTAAAATGTATGTGTGCGCACAATCTGGCATATATACATACTCACACGCACTTCTTCTGCGCCGTACAATGCTTTTTGAATATTTTTCAATATGCAGTTTTATTTTACAGTTTGGGAGGACCATATAAATAATAATCATATATATTTATTTCATTTGAAGAATTAAGAATGTTCTTTATTTGGAGTGCAATTATTTGTTGTAACGATTTGTTTTCAAAATTGTACTAAAGATTTCTCTCTATCTTTATGTTAAAAATACAATAAAAATGGAAACTGTACAATGCTCACATGGTATTTTTGTTTATTGCAAGTCATTATAATTATGTGCAATGCTAGTAATTGTTTTAATATGTTTAAGGAAAAGTGGAAAGAATTGATTTAAATCCTTACCTGAGGGCCCTATTGCATAAAAGTTAAGATTAATCTTAAGTGAACTTAGGAAGCCTGGTTAAGAAGAATATTAACAAATTCAAATTATTACTAAGTTGAGCTTTATGAAAAAGGGCCAAGCTCTAAGCCCCCTCCCCCCCCCCCCCCCCCCCCCCCCCCCCCCGATCAATGTTGAGTCACCCAACCTGCCAACCATCAGCCCGTTCCCTAGCAACATTGGTTGGTGGGGAGGAGGGAAGAAGAGGGGTATGTGGAAGGGAATTTTCATGCTATCATAAGCAAATTGGTATTTTCACATGACTCTAATAACCAGGCCTGCTAATAATGTGTGCTTTAGGGTCATTACAAGGTGCAAACAAGGGTCGGTGTTCGAACACGTTTTTTCTATGATTGTAGGGTCTATTTCATGAAGAATCAACTCACAAATTCTTAAACAATCTTCCTAAGAAGAGTTGAAAACTTAAAGAAGAATAACTCTACTTAAGAATTTAAGATGAATCTTAATCTTTTATGCCCTTGTGTTATTTTGAAATTCCCTGTTGAATCACATTACTGGAAAAAAACATGGTGAACTTGCTGATAGACTGACTGCAAGCAAAAACGCTGTGGTGTAACAACATTTGAGACATTGTCATTCTTGAACAAACTGGAAAGTGGGAAAAATCCTAGGCCAGTACACCCACAAATCCACAGAGAATTTTGCAAACAGTATTCCTTGATGATAAAAGGAAGTGTAAATTAGCCTATTAGAAATTGACAGACCCGTAACCTGGAAGGGGGGGGGGGTTGTCCCACACTCCCCCCCAAAAGGTCCACAAATGCTGTTTGCGAACGACAGCAAAAAGTAAACAAGAATGCTGAAAAAGGTATACTTTTAACAAATTAGCCCCCACCCCCACCCCCCCCCCCCCCCCCCCCCCCCCATAAAAGGTCCACGTTACGGGAAAATTCCGCCTCCAGAAAAGACCCTGGTTACTGGTAATTTATAATAAGCTGAATGAATGTGGCCAACATTTATGGTAAGGGGGATTTGAACTTACAGCATATGAGGGCGGATCAAAAAGTTCTGTCACTTGGCCCATGTTTCTGAAGATGGCCATACAATTTCTAAAACTTCAGTTACACTCGCATTCCTTTAAAAGTAGTTTTCCTTGACGTCTATACACCGTTGCATCCTCCTTCACTTCTCGAAGCATTGGCGGTACTCCTTAAGTATGGATTGTCTCATGTACAGCTTTGGCTAGGTCTTGGATCTTTGAAAAAGACCTCCCAGCAATCTTTGATTTGATTGTTGGGAAAGAGCCAGGAGTCGCAGGGAGCCAATTCGGGTGGGTTAGTAAGGTGGATTTTCTTTCAAATGATACTATTTTCATCAATGTAAAAGTCTGGGGGAGGCAAGCTTTGTGAGGACTTGCATTGTTGTGATCATTGAAATAGTTTGTATCTACTTTTTCTATGTTGTGATGCAGCATGATTCGATACCTTCTCTGAGGCTCCATTTCACATGCAGGTAGAAGTAGTTGCAGAAATTGGCTTGGCAAATTCTCTACAGGCTATATCCCCACCCCACTACATAAGAGGGAGCTTAGAATGTAGTGTAAATGATATAACACAATAAAGACGATACCGTATTGTCTTGTGTAGCTGGGGCAGCCTTTGGTGACAGCTTACTGATCCGCCTCCCTCGTATATAATTTATTGCATATCGATATCGCATAACTTGAGCAAAATCAAAACTATGTTTACTGTGTGAATTACCAGTATTTTAAAGGACTATTCTAGTATATAAAAAGAGAAAAAGTAACGTCTTGGAAAAAGATCTTATTACTTTCTGTAGTCCTTGAATGTTCCTTAAAATGCCTGAGGGAATGGGCAAACACACTTTTCCATCACCTCTGCCAAACAATTATACTTTCAGCAAACTCTTGCGGCAATTCTAATCATTTCTGGTTTCCGCCTTGGATTCATGCCGGGGATTCATGTCAAATTCAAGTTAGTAGATTAATTTAGTATGCATGCACTTTTGCAGATCTAAATTATGGTTTTGTTAGTTTCCTCGAGATTTATTTTTACTACAATTGTTTTTATGAATATGATAGAACTAAAACTCAACATTTCCTATATGGCCGTGTGTTTTGAACTCGCCACCCTTACCGTCGCATGTCCAGATTTTTACATTTTACACCATCTGAGATTCGAATTAGCATATCGCAATAACTGTTTGTTCTACCCATCAAAAGTATATATTTTCTGAACGGTAATCTCACAAGGATTCCAAATATGCTATTGGAATTTAGATAAGACCTAATGGTAACATGTTGTGATTAGGAATGTTCAAAAAATATCGATTTTTTTCATATTTTGATTTAAGCTCAATAATATTTTTATACCAATCCCAATCATAATTTTAGTGTGCATATTTAAGTTCCTCATGCAATTACCCATCAGAACATAATAGTTGTCAATGGTAAACATGTTGAAATACACTATATCGAGAAGTAAATGAGCACAAACGTTTAAATTTCATATCTATTAGCGTTTACAAGTATATTTCTTTGGGTATACACCCTTTCCTGATTTCAACGGCATTTTTGAATTCCCCTATTTGAGAGCTTTCCAAAAATGTATAATTTTGCTATCATCGGTTGATTATTTCTTTTGTTATAGTCATGTATGTAAAACCGCTGAATTAGGGCAAGTTCACTGTGTAGTGAATAGGGAAAAAGCCAAGGACAATGCAATCGATTCGTGATTACAATTGTTACGTAATAGTTGACACGTTTGTTGAAACAGAAACTTATAGAATATAAAACAATCTATAAAATGAGAGCAAAATCATGTTTGTACCATACAGAGAAGAGAAGTTATTGTAATTTGAACGTAGAATTGGGAACATTTTCTACATTCCCCATAGAGATTGTACACAACGCCACCGCCACCGCCGCCACCGCCACCGCCACCACCCCTGACTTTCACAACATAATCAGTCATATCTCAACCAAACATTTATAGAAATACCTGATTTATTCACACAATGTAGCTAAATAAACAGGCTTTCACATGACACCTCAACCATAGCTCTACCACATTTAGTTGTTGAGTTAATAGAGAGAGATGGATGATTCGTCACCAAAAATGCAACGCCACCACCCTTTTTGGGTGGTGAATTCAAAACACATGGCCATATAACATTTGCAAACATCTTGGTGATAAATGCTACCTTTAGAGGTAATTCACTACTTTTCGACGCCTAGCATTTGAAAGAAATATCTTGCAAGGGTTATAGCTAATCAGACAAATATATGGGCTTTATTCTAGTGACACCAAGATCTCAATTCTGATGGGGAAAAGCAAAATGTATCTGGTCATCATTCACCTCATGATCTCACGCTATCGTTCAATGAGAAATCGATGTAAGATTTAGTGGGAAACAGTATAGGTCTTGCTGTTATGCACCCTCTCTGAGAGTTCATGATACTTGTGTCACGTTCACTGTCCGGATTTTTAATCATACGTAACGCCTTAATATAGTGTGTACATTCGTTATTTGTATTTCCATTTAAACTCCTCATCTCCATAAACATACATCAAGATAAACGTTTCTACACTTGGCGAGATCACGATTCACAAAAACAATCAAGATTAGATTACTTTCTCGTTTCATTTGATGAATTCAAAGATTACGGCCTGTGATATTAAACGGGGTATCGACTGACCATTCTATAATAGATATTCAATTTGATATGAGTAAAATTGAAAGGGGAAGGGGATGTTGGAAGCTCAATATCTGCCTGTTGAAAGAAAAATAATACGTTGACATGGTTACGGCTATCATATGCGAGGTGGTAGAACAATATGCAGCAGTACCATGCATCACTAAAAATCTGAAATATATCCATCAAAAAGACATCCAATTTTCGATTAACGATCAATTGTTTTTTGAAATTCTGTTAATGGAAATAAGAAGTAAAACGATTACATACTCTATTCGGAAAAAGAAAAACAGTTTATCTTTCGAACATGATCTTGATTTTTATTTTATTTAATAGAGTATCGGAAGGCCAGGGGCATAACCTTAATTCTCTATTAAAAATTAAACAAAATGAGCTAGCTGAACTTCGTAAATAAAAGATGGATGTTGTTCTTATAAGATCAAGGACAAGATGGATGGAGAAAGCTGAAAAACCCTCACGTTATTTCTTGAATATGGAGAAGCGTAATTTTGTCACCAAGTCTATTTCGAATATTGTTAAAGAAAGTAATAACACTTAATTTTATGATTCAAAGAGCATACTTCTGGAAACGAGAAACTTTTACAAACATTTGTACTCAAATCGCTTTACTGAGGAAACTGTGTACATTTAGATGGATTCTATTTTTGAACGACACATGAAATGACGACACCTCCCGCGACACCCTCAGACAACATACGTGATGAA
This sequence comes from Ophiura sarsii, assembly GCA_035610835.1. NCBI lineage: Eukaryota > Metazoa > Echinodermata > Ophiuroidea > Amphilepidida > Ophiuridae > Ophiura > Ophiura sarsii. The sequence goes on from CM069442.1 coordinate 45,198,785, forward strand.
CTCGAAGGGTTGATAACTTATATGATGAACTTAAATGTGCTCTGAAAAATAGCAAAAATGACAAATCACTTGGTTCAGATGGCTTTAGTATGAATTTTACAAAATATTCTTCACCGACTTGTCTTGATACCTATTGAGATCCATCAACTATGGATATGACAAGGGTTGCTTGTCAGTAACACAAAATGTTGGTGTTATTACTTTATTACCTGAAGGAGACAAGCCTCGTCAAATTTTGAGAAATTGGCGTCCTATCTCTCTGTCAAACGTAACGTATACACCCAGCCAACACGTATGCATGGGCCCACGTGGGCCCTTTATGGGCCCCATTTGGGCCGCCCACATAGGACCCTTAATATTTTGGCCACTTTGTCCTTAAGGGGCCATGAGAGTTGGCCCTCATGGGTCCCATCTGGGCAGGCCCACATGGGACCCTTACTAATTTGGTCACTTTGTCCGAAAGGGGCCCATGCGAGTTGGCCCCCATGGGTCCAATTGGGGGTTAACATGGGTTTAATTAGGGTCAAATCAGGGTTTTAAATGGGCTTGCCCTTTATATGGGCAGCCTATATTAGGTAATTGTTAACCGAATAAATGACTGGCAATTGCAAGAACAATTCAGTTATTTAGCTTTTTATTAACATTCTCCAACAAAATTGTTCATGTGTACAGTTTTGTGTGAAGTAATGTTCTTACTTGCTATTAAATGATGACATAGTGCATGATGTGGATTTAATCATTTATCAAAATTTATAAATATGAAATCCATAGTGTTACAAAACCAATCGCATGCGTGGAATTGCCCTGATGTAACCCATGTGGGTCCCATGTGGTCAGCTCATGGGACCCTGATAAGTTTACCCAAACGTAGCCCATTATGGCCCTTGTAAAACCCACATGGGGCCATATGTGGTCAGCCTATATGGGACCTGATAGGTTTACCCAAACGTAGCCCATTATGGCCCTTGTAAAACCCACATGGGGCTCATGTGGTCAGCCTATATGGGACCCTGATAGGTTTACCCAAACGTAGCCCATTATGGCCCTTGTAAAACCCACACGGGGCCCATGTGGTCAGCCTATATGGGACCCTGATAGGTTTACCCAAACGTAGCCCATTATGGCCCTTGTTAATCCCATATGGGACCCATGTGGTCAGCCTATATGAGACCCTGATAGATTTAACCAAACGTAGCCCATTATGGCCCTTGTGAAACCCATATGGGACCCATGTGGTCAGCCTATATGGGACCCTGATAGGTTTACCCAGACGTAGCCCATTATGACCCTTGTAAAACCCATTTGGGCCCCATGTGGTCAGCCCGCACATAGCCCTTGCCCTCATTAGCCCTGATTGCCCACATGTAGCCCACGTGGGCCCATGCATACATGTTGGCTGGGCACTAGCATCAGCTTGTATAGCAGAACGTGTAAAATCTAGTCTCAATGACATTATTCACGAGAATCAAAAAGGAATTATGTCGGGCCGATATATATAGGAGAAAACATTCGAGTAATGTATGACTTGCTTTACTGAAGAAAACAAAATCCCAGGTATGTTCTTATTAAAGGGACACGAAGAGATACACCCATCAAAATATGAAAGTTCCCCCCTAGCATATACTAGAATATTTCCAAAAATATTTGATGGATTTAAATAATTGTCAGCTAGAAAGATGCACCAAATTGTTAGGCACATTTTGATACCTAATTTGTTGGCCTTGAGACAATGCAACGATAAGAAATTGTGCCATTTACCAATTTGTATACAGAAAAAAAAGTGGCACTAAATCTCACTGGCTATGGCTGTTTTTTTCCATAAATTAACAGACATTTTCTTGGTGGATTTTCGTGCACAGACATGGGAATCTACCAATCAATTATGACTATGTGTGGCATCATTTCAAGAAAATCAATAAGCAGATAATAATTATGTGTGTGGCAAGTTCGTCTGATTATGAGTGACATGGCAATTTGGTCCGATTATGAGTGACATGGCAATTTGGTCCGATTATGAGTGACATGGCAATTTGGTCTGATTATGTGCGACTTGACAATTTGGTCACACAAATCAGACCATTTTGCCAGAATTGCCATGTCACTCATACTCGGACCAGATTGCCACGTTACACATAATCAGACCATTTTGCCATGTCGCACATAATCAGACCAAATTGCCATGTCACTCATAATCGGACCAAATTGCCACGTCATTCATAATCAGACGAACTTGCCACACATAATTATGATCTACTTATTGATTTTCTTGAAATGATGCCACACTTAATTGTTTAGTAGATTCCCATTTTCTGTGCACGATAAATCCACCAAGAAAATGTCTGTTAATTTATGGACAAAACCAGCCATAGCCAGTGAGATTTAGTGCCACTTTTATTTCTGTATAAAAATTGGTAAATGGCACAATTTCTTATCGTTGCATTGTCTCAAGGCCAACAAATTTGGTATCAAAATGTGCCTAACAATTGGGTGCATCTTTCTAGCTGAAAAATATTTAAATCCATCAAATATTTTTGGAAATGTTCTAGTGTATGCTAGGGGGGAACTTACATATTTTGATGGGTGTATGTTGAAGGCTGCATGCGCCCTCAATTATGATAAAAACTGGGATTTGTTTATTTTTACAATTGTATTACATGTACATTATGAAGTTACACCTACAAGGATTAAGACAATTTAAATCAGCCGTCTTCGTACAACAAAACGTCGATTCAAAAATGCTGGTAGAGCCGCCTAACCAGCATTTTATGTATATGGTTAGGGGTGGTATTCCAACATATTTAAACATTATTTTAATCAAGTTTTGCTGTGTTTTTGTGAGTAGAAACAACAATAATGGCAATTTTTAATGTTCATCTTGAATTCTGAATTAAAATAATTATAATTAAAAATAATCAACATAATTTGGGGCCTTTGATTGATTTCGAAAAGGTATTTGACTCGGTTTCTCACACTTTTTTGAAATATGTTACTTCAATTTTGGTCCATCTATAATAAGATGGATTGAGGTTTCTTACAACAGGGCTAATGCCTCCGTGCTTGTGAACGGATTTGTGTCTGTATCATTTTATTGAAAGGGGTTGCAGTCAAGGTGATGGACTGAGTCCATATTTATTCTTACTCTGCGCATAAGTCCTCGGTAAAATGATTCGTAAAAATAAAAATATTAAAGGGGTATTATAGCGGATAGGGAAAATCGTTTTTCTCAATATGCTGATGATACAATTCTCTTCCTTGATGGTTCTGCCAAATCCATAAGATCAGATAAGGCCATCCTGCCTGCCGGGTGAGTAAAAGTGGCAGCGAACGGTGAGAGCCCGGTATGAGGACTTTAAGGACGGCGCACCCGTTTCTCGCCCACTCGTAGCGCGGTGATGGACGGTGGTGGACGTCGACCATATTTTTGACGGGAATGCTCAAAACTCCTGCCGGGTGAGTATAAAAGCGGCGGCAAACGGTGAGAGCCCGGTATGAGGACCTTATAAGGACGGCGCACCCGTTTCGCGCCCGTTCGCAGAGCGGTGATGGACGGTGGTGCATTGCAATAGGAAAATACTTTTGGATTGCCATATGAATATGGAAATACTTTTTTAAAAGTGTACAACGGGCTGCGAACGGGCGCATGCCGCCTGGATAACCGTCTGCGGAACGGACTCTCACCGGGCGTTCGCAGTGTGACACCGTACGGGTTGGCACGGTACCTGGTACTTTGGGTAACATTCTGTTAACGTGTTGACGGTCTCAATACGCCTCCGTAACATAACATTACCGTTTCCTTGCAATTGTACCGTCTCAAAACTCGGGTCAAAACTCCTGCCGGGCGCGAATGGCCGGCAAAGTCCCATTTGAAGGCGTGGTCAACGGACGGGAAACAGCCCATCGTGTTTCCTCACGTTTGCCGCCGTCCGCACCAATTGTTCACACGGTAAGCTCACACGGATACATGTGACTGCTCCATTAAGATGTGTCTTTATCACGACTGATAGCATCGCCAACCTTATTCTCGTATTTCTCGTTAATTAAATTGTCTTATTTTAATTTTCTCCCCCACGACTCTCCCCCACGTGCATAGTGCATATCAGTATCCCATTCTACTGCCATGACATCCCTGTTATCTCTTAAATGTCGGCGTTCCATATTGGGATGATTTTAGACGTGTTTCATTACTACACGGAAAGGTGAATTGGTTATTCCCAATCCTTTTTACATCAGTCAACAATCGACAGAGCTCATTTATCTTTTAAAAAGGTATTAGTCTTATCTTGTTTTCACTGTCACGGCTATGTATAATTACCCCGTGGCCAAAATGTCCTTTCAAAGATGTCAGCTTAATGCGTATTCAATACACTTGAGATTCAGCTCAAGGAACATGTTCATTTCCCTCATGCACAACAATCCGTCTAAACTAGTGTAGGGGCATTCGACCAGATTTGTCAAACAGGAGCTCGAAAAAGTAGCAAAAATGGTAATTTACTAAAATTTCACGCCATATGTCCTAGTCTCTAAATTATCTTATTTCGATGACAGCATTAAATCAGCGCGTTCATTTATCATTTCGAATAATAATTTTGACATTCTCACATGCCCATGCGTCTCTAATTACTACATGGTCAATGTCTCAACACTGTGGATCTTAATTAACTGATCGTCAAACGCTCCGAATACACGTGGGACTCATTGAACATTGTCGATGTATTTTTACAATTTTGTACGGGTCCAAAGACTATCCAAGTGGGAAATGAAATAGAGAGCCACTTTCTATTATTCTTTTCAAACAGTGTCTGAAGGATAAGAAATAATAAGTGATAACAAAGTTGAAGGTTTGAAATCAGAAATGCATACTTATAAAACGAGTGAACTAATTCCCCGGACTAATTCACAGGTGAACATTGTTACAGATAACAGGTACGATAAATATTTAAGCTTAATGCATTTAGAGCCCTTTTTGTTGAAGCTATGCATGCAGTTTACTAATTAATACTCCCTCGATTGTTATTTCGTTAAATATACAGGGTGTCCCTAAAAAGTGGTGTAAATGTTCCACATCATTGCCCTCATTGATTACTCAATATTTGGCTGTAATATTTATATAATCTTAAAGATAAAAGACGTTATTCGTAATTGGTGATTTCATGTTAGACATACTCGATGTCACGCAGATAAACAGACAATCTCGTACTTTTACTGCAATATAATGAACTGTGAACTTCTACATTTTCCTAGATAGTGTCGGTTACCAGCAAACATTTCAATTCAAACTAGTGAAATAGATAGTGTGTACGTTCAAGTTTATTTCACGAATGTAATAAGGTCAATTATTGAACAGCTCAGAAGTATGAAGAATTTGTATGATTAGTGCAAAGTTCACCACATTGAAAAACTACACCACTCTCGTCTCGGCTACATAACTAGCCTCGTTTTCGGAGCACTAATTGCTCTGAGATGAGTATGCTCAGTTGGATAGCACGGCCCTCTTTTGACGTAAGTGCGCAAATTACGAATAACTTCTATTAGATCAAATTTGTGGTTCATATCGCCATTAAAACGACACATAAAAATTGGAAGCGTGTGGCGGATGAGCAGGTTATTTCAAACAAATCTGAAGTCAACACCTCATGTGTCCGGTCTTAATAATGGTGGGTCGAGTCGAACAGGGGGTAATCACAAGCAATGTATCATACGCTATCAGAGAGTTTCGGTGATAAACCTACTGTGACAAACCCTGATGTAACGTGATAAAATGCCGTAAAGATTGAACAAGATATGCTTGACCGTCTATAAAGTTGGCCTTTTTATTTTTTTTAGTTCTCGTTGACGTTCATCACCCCATCACCCTACCATTTGTTTGACAATCCTAATTTGTCGAATGGCTGGGTAAAAGTGTATCTTAGATCCCAGATACTGGTATACAAACAAATATCGTTCAATACTGGAGTGGAACATAAAAGTTGTCAGTATCGGTCGATACTGATACGATTTTATTGTTCCAGTAGCTGGCGATACTTGAACGTTTTAATGTTTTACTGTTCCAATATCGGGCGCGCGATACTGGTACATGTGAAACCAATGATATTTGTCACAGTATTCAACGATACTGGTTCATAAGTATGTTCGGAACATTTTATATGTGCCGGTATCGGCCGATACTGGAACATTAACTTTGTACCCGTATTGAAATATACTGGGTGTTCCAGTATCGGGCGATACTAGTTCCGTCCAGAATTTGGCACTTAAAGTACACTTATTCCAGAAAATCTTTAGGGAGGACCAATAATATTCCTTTTTACCCTCAAATATCCAGTAGGCATACTAAATGTATTTAACTCTATAAGTTATAGGCGACAAAAAAGGAAAGAACTCTGATAAATCAGTCAGCACGCAGGTATCGCTTTCAATGAGTGACCTTGCCGATTTCTAACCCACGCAAAGATCGATTTCAGGATGTCAACCTTGCGCTAAAACCTTACGAGAAGTTTGTTTTCCCTGAATTAATTGAGGTAGGGTTAGTTGGCAGCCATGATGGCGCGAAGTAGGTGGATTGTTCGTAATTTTCTCTATAATTTGATGCCAAATCTGCCTAATTTTAGCGCTAATTTTAGAATTTAAAACTTTCGTGACTTTGCTTTTTGTAACCATTCACTTGACCGGACTAAAATTCGTACGATATTTTAAGAGCAATTTCTGTACTGACGGAATTTAACCTTTAATTTCATATCAAAAACATTGATGCCCGACTTCTTTTTTGATGAGAAGAACGAGTCTGATTTTCACCGATTTTCGGTCAGAAAACGAAACTTACGATCCCCCGTTTAGCTATGATATGTATCATAGCTTACAAAATCAAATAATGCAATGGCTTCATTCATGACTTTATAATAGCTTATAGTCTTACTCTTCGTATAGCCTAAGCAGGCCCGTAACTAGGGGGCGTCCGGGGGGGGGGGGGGGGGGGTGGCAAATCTGAAAAAGTCCTATATTTTTGTATCAATGTACCTTTTTTGTTTACAAATGTACCTTTTTTTCACTAATGTACTTTTTGTTGTGAAAACGCCCCCCCCCCCCCCCCCCCCCACTCCTATTTCCGAAAAAGCCCCTCTTTTCCATAGTGTAAAGTATTTTTTCGGGCCGTTTTGGACTAAAATATGTCCTATACCCCCCCCCCCCCCCCCCCTCCCGCACGCCACTGAAATCAATCCTGGTATTATTTATTATTTATTACATTTTTAATGAGCTCCCTTTGCTCATAACCTTTCTCCATGCCCGCCCATCCCCCCCCCCCCCCCCCCCCCCCCACCCAACCCCCAATGAGATCGGGAAAAGTAGCAGATAGGAAAAGAAAATCCACTCGACCCGCGAAATATCAACATGTTACAAGTTAATTATAAGTAAGTCATTATAACATTGCCCTTTTGTAAAGTAACGACACTACGAGGGGAGGGGAGGGGAGGGGGGCTCCAAGGCATGATATTTGGTCTCCCCTCCCCCAGGTCCGCACAACCCACTCCACTTTGTCCCAAACACTCTTGAAAATTCTGGGGGATAAAACTAGCTTAATTGGTCGGAAATGTCAAAATCAAAGCAGATTCAGGCAAGTTTTACACAAAGTTAAAATATTCCTGCGCATTTACCCCCCCCCCCCCCCCCCCACCCCCGATTTGCTTTCTTCCCCACAACTAAATAATATATTTGCTTTTTGATCATGACATTTTTCATCAATTTCATGCAAGGGCCAAAGTTTAGGTGGACTTTAGTTATGATTCAGAAACACAATCTGTTGAAATTTCGAACGTTCAGTTTATTTTCCTTGATATTATTAAAATATGAATTTCAATAATACTGCAGAAAGTTATTTAAATATTTTGGAACAACAATGCTTGATTTAGTAAAAAAGAAATAAACCACAATACCAAATCTAAAATTTAACTTGAACCGATCACGTACGACCCTGTCTGAAAGCGCACCACGGGATCAGTAACAGCCAATCGACGCTACGAAATGAATTTAGCTCGAGACCAGATTCGGGCAGCTATATTATAACCATTCACTTGACCGGACTAAATAATTTTATAATATTTTAAGCATGTTTCTAGTTACAAAATACTATGAATATTATGATACCATGGATACAATTGCTGCCTAAAAAGGGAATCATTTACCGTGGATTTGGCTTTAGTTTCGTCAAGTAACGCCAAGTACTCTTTGAGCTGGGTGTATGTTGTTATTACTATCTATTATTATTATTTATACATTAATACACACACTTCGTATTTGTAATACCATAAATTAATTAATTAATATATTGATTAATTAGTTAATTAATAGACCGACAGATAATTCAGTAGAACATATTGTATACAGTATACTATATATTTTAAATACCGTATCTCATATCCCTTTTTATCATAAACATTCCGTCAGGATCAGTACTGTAATGGGTATCTTGAGAACTTGTGTACAACAATGTGACAATGCTATCCTTGAAAAACAATCAAGAGCACATACTTTATCAAACTAAACTAATATTATGTCAAGTAACTTTAAATCTTAAATCAATAACAAACAAAAAAACAAAAAAATACATCACGTTGCTGCTTCCACGTGGGATATAATGTATATCCATTGCTTGTTTACTTTTTCGTTGTCTTTTTTGTTGTTGTTGTTGATTTGTTTTTCCTGTTATGTTAACTTATAATTTCTGTAATTGTATATTTTGTATATTTTTCTGTATTTGTAGAATGTAAGCTTTGTTTAAGGGGGTGCAACAACGTCAGGCTTTTGCTTTTAGTTGTTCCTCCTCCATCATATTTTTTGTTAAACTGTCATTGTATTTTGTCTTTGTTGATATGATGGAAAATAAGTATTAAATATTGAATTGAATTGAAGTTTTTCTCGAATTCGGGTGTGTGTAATGGCAATAATTTGCACCGAAAATCCAACATGTCATGAAGTTCACAGATAATATTTCATGGCAAATGTGTTTGAAATGTGTGATTATAATCATGAAAAAAAGCTCATTACATCGTGCTATCACGAAGTCAACTGTGACTACGAAGCCGTATCGCTACGGGTGAGTACTTCCGGGTCGCTGTTTGTGGGTTAGAAAAACAACGGCTTTTTGCGTGGCTGCATACTGACTGAAATGGTGAACAAAATGTTGACGTGAAAATGAATACCGCCGGCAACGGTTTAGCTTGTTAAAACATTTCGCATTTTTTTCGTCGCCTTATATTCTGTTAAAAAATTCTTGTTAATGTTTTTTCTTTTTCTGCTTTTAATTTTTATTGGGAATTTTCTTCTGTCACCTATTATTCCATTATTCCTTTCTTGGAACCCACCATTCCCGCGTTCTTGCTATTTCGTAGCCCTTTTGGGTTTTTTTTAAACCAAATGATTGACAACGAATTATTTATCTTTTGCCAAGATATGACAGTATGTTTTATGTCACATTGCGGTATGAAGGTATGAAATACTTTTACAAATGTTGACCAAGACGTACATTCTGGTTTAAAAAGATTATTTGTATCATAGAAACTAGCACACATTATACACCATTTTACACAAAACACTCATCATATTCAAAGATAAAGGATTCGGAGAAAGGCAAGTTAGTAACACATTAGAAAAATGGAAAGCCAGTAGTAAGACCTCGCTAATTCGTTCCACGTATAGTCTCATGGTGGGATTTTTACATAACACTTTAATGGTTGTTGCTCCTGAATACAGATTTATCTATTTTATATTTTCAACCAGACTTAGACGAGTGGATCGAGATCCGAAATGGACCGGAATTTCCTCAATTTCCTCTTGGTAATTGCAAAATTCGATATAACCAAATAAAACCTTTTCTGAAATATTAGTTAATTTATATAGGATCGTGTTTCGCCTGCGTTCGCCATCCTGTTGAATATAATTATTGGCTACTGCAAATCGGGCTGAAGATAATCTTATACAACCTATTTTAATATTTCAAGATTCGATTCTTGGTGGTTAATTTCGATCTTAATTCTTTATTATTTCTATTGCCAATTGGTGGGGTTTAATTTAAATTTCTTATACTGTTTCATGTAAAATTTCTGAAGGAGTGTCTCTAATTATATCGTATAACAGATTTAATTTGGGACGGGGAAAATTAGATAGTTTGCAAACCGATGTTTTTTTCTGTACGCAATAACTTATATTTAAGGTAAATTAGCAACAATGATGTTTTGGATGAAATAACTTGAAATCGTTTACTTTTAAATCATTGTTCAAACGATTGATAATGTACTGACTGATCCATAACTTTGATATTTTCTTGCAATCTTTTTTCTCAAAACTTATGATAAAGTTGTTATCGTTATGAAAAATACAACAACCGCTAGACCTAACTTAAAAGGACGACCCCCCCCCCCCCCCCCCCCCCCCCCCCCCCCCCGCCGCCGTCATCAAAGAACACAGATTTGGTTCGCCAAGGATGAAATTGAAAGACTCCACTCACGTGTTTATGATAAAAATAGACTGAAATGGGACACTTTCATTTATTTCATAATTCGCAAGCTCAACCAGAAATAAAACATTTCCCATTGAGCCTTACGATCCTATCTGAAATCTCTCTCTCTCTATGTCAGATGGTACCAGGCGGTGCTGCTGTGGCCTTCACAAGAGCTCGCCATTTGGTTCTGTTTGATGCACGTCGTGTTGCTTCTATTGAACTTAAACCGGTGATCCTTTTAATGTCATCAGTCCATGGTGTATAGGACGTCCTATACCACGACTACCTTCTTCTACACCTTGCAGGATTTGTTAAAACACATGGGGGTGCACGGATCTTCGCGGCTAACAACCACGACCAGACAGTACAGGGGCGCTGGAATAAGTATAGGATAAGTATAATGCTGTTTACCTTTCCTCATTCCCAACCCGATACTCCACCTATCATGCCTATCCAATCTTCCTCTTGAACCGATTCTGTCCATTTTCACTTCACAATCCATGTTATTCTTCTCTTCCTTAAAGCACGACCAGGGATAGCACTGGATCAAAAATGTGAGAGGTCCCATGAAATTTTTCGGGACCCCGTAGGACTTCAAAAAACAAATGTAAGGGGGTCCCTCAAGAAAATGAGAGGTCCCGAAGTATGGGTATTTGAAAATGGACGAAACTGATTTAGGAAAATTAGAGGCCACACTATGAGTCGATGACTTATGATGGTTTGGTTAGTTAGGGGTCGACGGGTATGATCGATGATGAGGACAGTTTTATTGAATTTATATTGTGAGCAAAGGATGGATATGTAATTTACAGAATTTCTTAAGGTTTCCATTTCCATACATCGTCAAATGTGAGGGGTCCCTTCAATTTTGATCAGGACCCGCAAGGCTTTCCAATTTGAAATCTGACGCGTCACTATTCGAAAGTGAGAGGTCTAGGACGCGCAGACGCGTCATAATGCGACCCTTGAGCACGACTCTTGCAGTTGATTGAGTTTCAAATACAGCTTCATGCAGCTTCAAGCGTTGACTTTCGAAAGTCCACTATCCACTTCTATAAATAAATAAATTCTCAAAACAACAAGTCAATTCATGCAGTGCATAAATCTGTATAAATACATTCATTTTCCGAAAATATAGTTGCTGTCTGTCGAAAACAATCCCGTCAATGAGGTTTACACACCTCACTACCTGCTCATTCAACCTTCCCGCTATTCAAAACTCATTTGAATATGAAACCCTTTAATCGATAGCGATCTCCACGCTCACCAATAAGAAATATTATTTCTTTGGAACAGGTACTTAAGGTCCAAGATTCTGGACTGTACTATAAAAACACCAAGTGTCGCTATACTGGTACAAAGTCAATGTTCCAGTATCGGACGATACTGGCACAGCACTACTGGGACACAATGTACCAGTATCGCTCAATACTGGGACAAATCACTACTGGTAGCATGTGTACTATATATCTCCCGATACTGGAACATAAAAACGTTCCAGTATCGGTCGATACTGAAACACTAAATTGTGTAAATTCGTACCAGTATTGTACGATCTGGAACCTAAAGTACACGTTTTCCTTTTCTTTAAATTGAGTTTCTCGAATTAAGTTGATTGAATGAAGGGCGTCATTCAAACTATTTCACCGATTAATTCGAAGAAAATGCAATGTAAGATGGGTTTGAAAAGAAAACTGGCTGAGAATCCCAAGTAAGACGATGATTAATGCGCCTGACCGAAGCAGCTGCGTTCATAGTACCTTTTCAATTTTGAAACAAAAAGTTTGACGATTTTTAGAAGAAGTTGTTTAGTATTAATATCAGTCAGTAATTGTATTCTTTTATTTTCTACTTTGTGCTATTTATTCAAGATTTTGCAACATTGAAACGATCATTTTTAGCTTATTCTTTTTTTGAAATTTAAAGCAGGTAAAAACAATTTCGAACTTTTACTACATTAGGCCTATAAGAATTACATATTGACTTGTAACTTTTGTGACAAAATGAAATCAATTAATTTGTCTTTGTTGAACCGTTTTAGTACGGTACCAAATGTATGTAGTTGTTCACAAAACATCGACAATTGCAATTGACCGTGCACATATTTTTACATCTGTCTAGAATTTCTTTGTATTCAAATTTGGAACACATTATTCAATTCACAGCGTGGATAACTTGTGAATTTACAATTCTTCTCCCATTTAAACAAGACATGGTGCATACAATTCAAATTACGACATCAATATCTCACGTTTGCCTATTTGAACGAGAAGTATTATTGTGTGCTCATGCCCGGGGCTCATGCATGTCACAGGTCTCGTGAACCTACAACTTACAAGTAAATCGGGTGCTTCGGTAAAAACATCACAAAAGACAAGCAATGGCACCTTACTTCATGTTTCGTAGAAGGTTAAAGTTTCAAATTTTAACTGGAGTTTCAAAAGGTATTTTTCACGCACTCTGTAGACAATGGTAGACCTGTGCATTAGGAGAAAAACCTAGAAATAAGAAGTACACAAACGAAAACGAAAGTCTGGTGATTGCGATGTTATCGGAAATTTAATGTGCATATTAGCAAACCACCTCTAAATGAAACACGGTAAAACAAAAATTAATAAATTTAAAAAAATAGTGAGAAGAAATCCCCGCTACGTCATTGCTATATTACGCACACACACATTTCAATGACGTTTGCAACACACAGGTATTTTAGTCTCAGACATAACCCTCCATTCAACGCGGGAAATCAACTACCACTTTCAGCCAAAACAATACTTCGGGCCACCCCGCTGGAAAGCATGACAACCAAACCTACTGTCTCGGACGGATTTTAAGTATGCATGGTTTCCTCTTTCAAATATATGTTTTATTTTATAAATCCCATAAGTGGAAAAGGTTGCCATTTTGAATTGAAAATGTGGAAAATCAATCAAAATATCGCTTTTTCAATGTAGGTCAGCACTATTTTCTACGGAGGTCAACACTAGAATTAACCCGTCGGTAAATTGTGTGCTATGTTTATCTGTCTCGGATGGATATTAAATATTCATGTGTGTAGGAAAAAATGATATAAGGCTTGATATGATTGGTTCATGGGAAAAGGTTGCCATTCGGCCATCAAATCATGCGTCTTTTACTGAAAATGAACTTCCGGTGACCCAATCGATATTAATCGATACAGTGATATACCAAATTTGGTGGTAGCGGTATGGTGTAGAAGTCCCAAGTATGCAAATGAGCTCACTGAATACAATGTCATGCTCTACCACACATCTACCCAGTACTCAACAACGGAATAAATCTTATTATCCTCATTTGCATACTTGGGACTTATACACCACACCCTTACCAAATTGGTATACCATTTTAGTGACTGTGTGTACTGTCTGTAGGTTGGACGCGTTCATCCTTGACAAAGGTCAATTACCTTGTGTATTGACTTGCTGTATAGGTAATTGATTTAATGTCCATTTCAGGGGTAAACTTATTCATATACGAACTTTTCTTCGCATTATGGACGCACCATTAGATTTTCAGGGGGGGGGGGGGGGGTAGGAAGTTTTCGGAAGAAAAAAAAATTCCCCCTCTATGCAGGCCAAAAAAAAAAAATTCACCCCCTGATGAGTAAAAAAAAAAAAAAAGATTCTACCCCCACCCAACTCAATATGAATGGATACATTAAAAAAAAAAATTCGCCGCCTCCGGCGGCGCAAAAAAATAAATTCACCCCTTGCGGCGGCCAAAAAAAAAAAATTCTCCCCCGAACCCAACTTCCTACCCCCCACCCTGAAAATCAAATGGTGCGTCCCTTAGTATAGTGCGCAAGCATGGACGGTCATCAGCCCAAACCATCCTTCAGAAGACATGAAATAGAAAAGAATTACTTAAATCAATATATATGATCGGTTTGATTGGTATAAAATTCATTTGCATGTCTTCCTCAGGCTGAATGGAACTAATGATAGGCCTCGCGTACCTGTATCCAATTATGGCATAATTCGTAATTGGTTGATGGCTTAAACATTTGGTCATTTCGTTCTTCACTATAATAGCAGTCACTGACTCCGAAATGCCTCGTATCCGTGTTAGGTGACGAGCTGTCGCGCAATAGAGAACGTGCTGTCAATAACTACATGTTTACGCCATCAACGGCAGAAAAGGGTCAATTACGAATAACTTCTATATGAAATTCGTATAATACTATAATGGTACGAATTTGAATCTTCATTTTTAAAACGTGAAGTTTACAATTGGAATTTGCTTTTAACAAGTCAAACTAATCACGCCAAGATATCACATACTAATCAGACAAATCTCGTCGCACATTTCGTCCAAAGTGTTCTTACCAAAGCTAACTCCTGTTTTTCTTATACTTGCAAATTCTGCACCAATGAGCGAATTCCACACCAGTCGCGTAATTGCAAAAATAAAAATGGTACTGTATGTACATGTAGTGCTAGAATGGTTTAGAAACGATATGCCATACGGCTGCTGACACTTATAAAGGAACTGCAAGGCTTGTACAGGCTGTCCCAAAATGATTAGTACCCATCGATGCCCAAAGTTCAATAATTGTTGTCATCATCAAAATCGATGGGATTAGTTCCGTTGTTTTTACATCATCTTCGTCATACTGTACCCGGGGGGGGGGGGGGGGGGGGCAGTCAAACATAAGAGTGTACACATGCGTGACCAAAAAAACGCGTTAAAAGGGGTGTTTTTTCAGTGTTGGACGCGTCACGCGAGTGACGCGTTAAGGGTATCAAAAACGCTGATTTTCAAGAAAAAGGGTGGCTTAAAATACTGGTCGAACGTGTTTAGGGTAACTTGTTGTTCCCCGTTCCCATTCCCAGAAGAATGTTATCCCCGTTTTTGAGATTTCTTTTGAGCGTCTCATTTCCAATTTGAGAACGCATGTGTGTCACTCGTTTCTAGTGTCATAATCGCCATAGCAAACCGAGATAGCAAAGACCGTCCCCAAGACCGTCGTTTTGTAGCGTTCACAAATAATATGCGCTAGAGACCGGAGAATCCCGACGAACTGCAACGGGCTGACATTTCAGCTGATAATTTTGACAGCGGTAGAATTCTGACCCAGGAATTCTGTTTAGGGGTCATTATTCTGGCAAGAACTTGTTTAGGGGTCAAAATTTGCAAGGAAAGCGCGCTAAAAACTTGTTTAGGGGTCAAAATGTGCAAGGAAAGCGCGCTAAAAACTTGTTTAGGGGGTAATTTTGCTTGCAGGGTAAAACTTGTTTAGGGGGTGTCTGGAAAAAAAATTGGTCACGCATGTGTACACCATTATGTTTGACTGGACCCCCCCCCCCCCCCCCCCCCCCGGGATACTGTACTCCTTTATTAGAATTTTAGATCATGATTATCGAATTTATGAAACTTAAGATACACTCCATTATGTAAAACATTGTGGTTTCACCTTTTTGGCAAAGTGCTAAAAAATGTGTGTGCTATTACAGTTTGTTTGAAAGAAATTGTGTATTCTCATAATCTCTTGTCTACATGTTCTTAATATAATCTTGTGTGTCTTTCTGTTGTAACTGTTATTAGTTATGGGTGTTCATATCATTAATAATTCTTCTCCTTAATTAAAATTAACGGGTAAAAGAAGTTTGTCACACTTGAGTTACCCCATGGATTGCTTTATTTGACAAGTGTTTAGGGACTTCTAAATGAAATGGTATCTGGTGAATCACCAGTGGCTTAGATTTCATTTTCACATTGGAGAATGGATTTCGTTAGGTTAAACACTAAGAGACTACGGTATATCATTTTTACCAAGTTTGGTATAAAATTGGATCGATTGAGCCCATATGTATTGTTCAAGCTATGAGTTTTTAAAAATATTGGGCGACAAAACTCATAGCGTGACAAATACAAATTGGGTGTAAATCATCCAATTTTATCATTATTATGTTTTGGATCCAATTAATATTATCCACACTTGGACACCTCAAAACATAATATTGTAGGAAATAGCATCCCCAATATGAAAAAGAAGTCTAAGCCACTGCTAATTACCCATGATTACGTCTTTACCTGTGTAAATGTACCTCAAGTTTAGCCTCAAAACTAGCTCACCATAGAAACAAAGCTTGGGGTCGCTCATGCGTGACGATCCATTTGTACTCTTCAAATTGAATCAAAATGAAGAGGTATTAATGGTTTGAACAACAATATGATACAACAGCAGTTTAAAATAGAAAGGAACCAAAGATATTAGCAGACAAGAGATTAAGAGAATGTATTAGTTTCTTTCAAACAAGGTGAATAAAAACACATTTTTTTCACTTCGCCAAAAAGGTGAAATCACCATGTCTTACACAATGGAGTGTAACTTCATTAAAATAAGTCCGATATTCATGATCTTAAATTCTAATGAAAGGGTACAGTATAGCAAATATGATAGAAAAACAACGAATCTAATCCGATTGATTTTGATGATGAAAAATGTATTGAACTTTGGGCAACGATGGGTACTAATCATTTTTGGACAGCCTGTATAGTATAACTCAACAACGCAACGATAAGTGAACATACTCTTTAACCAAAAGGTTCCCGACCCGTGTATTGCTCAACTACTAGTACTATGCATTTACCCAACATAGGTCATGTCATGAATATGCAATTTATGGGCTATGTGGCACATCTTTTTCACAATAATTCAATTGTTACGAGTATATGTGAATGAATGAAGAATTAAAATATTATAATTCATTCATTTATTCATACTCTTAAAGTTCGAGTAGATACAATTCAAATTATGGTTCTTTTAAATTCGAGAATTGAAGAAATTAAAGTCGCAGTAAACATGGTAAATGACACTATCAATTGGATCATTGTAGATTGTGCTTGAGCATTGAAATCACCCGTGCAGACAGCCTTATAATTATTACGTCTGTACAGATCCTTTGAAATATTTCATTTACTGAAACTTTTATTTTATTACCGATTGATGCACGAACATAACATAATTCAAATACAAGTAGTACATAGGGAAAAGATGTGCCTATAAATTCGATTTTCCATAATATGGCATGCATGAGATATAGATATAAAGTTAATGGTAAATAATATACAAGGTCAGAAAGTTTGGTTTAGGTGTACTCTTCTAAACCACTTTAGTTAACATAATATACAAATCATATACAATTAAATTACATAAATATACACAGTTTGATAGTTAACAGATTCTATATGATAAATAATGAGTAATAAATATTAAATTATACACTTTACACTGTTCAACTATTTTTACTTTTAGAGAAAGACACATCACAGCCCCTGTCTTATCTAAATCTAAAAAGAAATTCACATTACAGTTCCTGTATAAGGTTACCTTTCGTGTACGTCAAGGTTAGAACACTCATTTTGAGGCTAATTCAAATCGGAAATTCCACTTACTTTAATATATTGTTCCAAGTGTATCAATTGAGCAACTGTTGATTATCATAGCAAGCGAAGTGCGGTTACTGACAATCTGTGGGAATGATCCTTATTTATTTATTTAAAAATTCAGAAGTATAGACCTTCCGGAAAAGGAGTCGTTACTCTGTGTTTCATGCATGCCGTTAAGGCAATCGTCAGACGTTTAATCGTCGTCTGACGATTGCCTTATCGGCATGAAACACGGAGAAATGAGAAATGACTCCTTTTCCGGAATGTCAATACTTCTGAATTGTTATGACGCTCTGCAGTTTCGGCATTGAGCACTTAATTCAAAAAGATAGTCTAACCATGAAATGTTGTTGATATTTATTTATTTATTTATTTATTTTTATTTATTAGTATATTTATTTATTTTTTATTTATTAGTATATTTATTTATTTATAAATATATTTATTTTAATTATTTATTTATTTATTTATTTATTTATTTATTTATTCAAGAAGAGGCTCAATGTATTTAAGTTTACTGCTAGTTAGGTCTACAATTTCTAATCTAGGTCAGTAGGCCTACAGAAGACAGCATTCTGATGAAGACTTCTGTCTAGTATTCACCACGGTATACAAGCTCGGTATACAAGAAAGGTTATCATGATATGTTGAGATGTTATTTAGGAAGTTCCATGCATTATATATCTACATGTCAGACAGACATAAAGCCGGAACGTAAAGTAAAGATCAACAACAACCAGGGCGAACGTTCATGCTGTCTGAAAAAAGAAAAAACTGAAATTGCCAAAAGTACCAAAACTTCGATTTAAGAACAAATGAATAGTTGTTAGTTCTGTTGTCCATTAAATCATATTTTTCACTAACACCCTTTCGTTTTTCAGAAATATACACGGTGAATAGAAGAAAAACCCTAACTAAATGCCTCACGATGAATGCGTCCATGTTTGTTCTTTAATTTGCCAATTTCATCGTAGTGATAAATGATGAATTGCACTTCCGTCATTTGAACTTATTAACATTCAAAGCAGCTGGAAAAATAAACCTTAGATTATCAATAATCCGTAAACCCAAACAAAATTATTTGTATAGCATATACGAAATTCACAATCACACATACTCTCAACGCTATATTTACATTTGTATGCTTCTATCTGTTTATCTGACAGATATTTTACCGAAAGTCAAGATTATAATGCATATTGATTATAATGCATATCGATTATGAAGATATTTTTAGAAATTAAACACTTACATTAGTTTAAATCTTTAAAATTAAAATTAATAACAACGCAATTGTGCTTCTACATGTACAACTCCAGACATTTGTTTTATCTTTACATTTTTATCAAAACCAACTTCCTTTGAAAGGTCGGCAAAATGGTTGTTCTAGCCTATACATTATGTTCTAATCGATTTAGTGTAGTGTAAAACAAAATGTAAGAACTACCCTTTGAATATTGCCTTTGAAACACATTAAAGGGAAAATGACAAGTATAATTGTACTGGTCTCTATCCGTGTGCTATATGCGTAACATCCATACAGGGTGTTCCCAAGAAACCTGTGCACGTGTTTACCAAACTTATTGACCATGAAGTTTTACAATTTGGTATAATTATATTCTTTTATATTTTGAGAGACTCAACGCTTGGCTTTCATGCAGATGCCGTTTATTTAATCTGATATGGTTATGAGATATGACCAATTAACTAAAGCTACCTAGTGCCATACATATCTCCCCCCTGTTCGAGTGGTCTTAGCAAATGTTATGCAATCAAATGTTTTGTGCATTGCGATTGAATAGGTTTAAATTCAGACCGAACGCATCCACACTCACTCAATGTTTCAAGACGGATTGATGCCCATTGGAAGAACAAGTAAGTATCGGTTTGACGCTTTTAAGCATTTTTCTGTAAAAGTGGCACAACATCGATTTTAGGTAGCTTTAGAATTAATGGATCATATCTCAAGATTGAAGAAGAAGAAAAAAATCAGATGAAATAAACGGCATCTGAAAGCTAAGCGTTTAGTCTTTCAATAATGTATAAAAATGTTACACCAACTTTAGAACTTCATAGTCAATAAGTTGGGTAAACACGTGCACAGGGTTTTTTTTGGGACACTCTGTATACGTATGTTTCGATCGACGGAGTCCAGGACCAATGCCGAATGAAACTTGTTTAATACGTGGTTACACGACATATCCATGCAGTACAGCACTTTACAATCAAATTGCGATGTTAACGGAATTTATTTATCCGACTTTACCAACGGACAATTTTAAATGTGACTTATTTTTGTATTTTGCTTTAAACTCGTTCCATTGATTGAAGATTACAAAACATACAAGAATGCTCACCATGTTGCTGACCTTTAAAAGTGAACGCGATTAACATTTTCACATGGCGTAAAACAGGAGATAAAACGTAATCTTATGCATTGTTATTCGATAACAGGTGAAACACTTGACACAGGTTAATTAACACTTTCCGTGCGGCAGGCGGCTGCAGACGACATTCCAAAATGTCACAAAATGTTTAAAAAGACCCTTTGTGCGCGCACCTGGTGTAAGTTGTTTATCAAAGAGTGAGCAACAACATGGCTAGGAGTGTGCATTATTTTGAAAAGAACAGATGACGTTACACTTCGACAAATCAGTGAAAGTTACAGGGTGTATCATAATGAACTATACCGAGGCAATATGATTTATTACGGTATGAATTTGATCGATATTGCTCAAACCGTTTTCACATATATCTTGCGCAAACGCCCAGCTTTCATAAGAATTTTAGACTTTGAAAATCGGACATTTCTGATGGAAAATACAGACTTTCTGGTAAAGATGGTAGATTTTTAATTTTGGTCGAAATGATCAATTTAAAAAATAAAAGTATTGGACATAAAATACGCATAAGAAGAAACCATGCGTTAATCAGATATGCCGATGGCTTTTCAAGGTCTGCGAATTCTTTGAGCTAACAAATTGAAAACACGTTTTTCATCGATTTTCGATTAAGTCTTGTCACAGGAGAACAAAAAGAGATATCTCAATGAAATTAACATATAATTTAGGAAACATGTTCACCTTTATATATTGCAGGTGTTTAAATTTAAAACAATAATAATTTTGTATTTTTTTTATGTATATTAGAAACACGGTATAGTTCATTCTGCATGATACACCCTATAGCTGAACATTGCTCATATTCACAGTGGAATGTTGCGAACAATGACATAAAATAGTCATCAGACAATCCAACAGATACAAATACCAGGAGATTGTCTGCTTATCAAATTACCGTGTAATACAGGACAAAACATGTGTAACTTAGGAATCCGAAGTTGATAACTTGCATACGCCATAACTCTGAACAATCGATTTACTTATCCAATGTGTCATTCAAATACTATTTAGACGTATGATTATATAATATAAAGACATTAATTTCACCGATCTGGAATACTTTTCAAAGAAAGTCACAGAAATATTTGAAAACTTAAAATAAACCAAAATAGTGACCTCCTATTCATACATTTCTTGTTTCAATTTAGTGCTTTCAGTTCTACTTATCAAGTAAAATAATTCCACAATTGCCACGCTTATACTTCTTATACTGTTTACAAACATTTGGGTACAAGTATGACACATTTCGTAATGCGCACAAAGGCACGCAAGTTATTGAACATTTAAAATTCAAAAAGATTTCTTAAGTGCAATGAGCAGTTTATATACTATTTTACAAGGAATATATGACTCGTTCTGGACACTTAATGTGTGTATTCTCTTCTGGAAACTAAAATAGATTTCTGTTTCTGATGGCTTTGGCCCTTCAGGACTGACTTTGATTGCTCTCAAAAATACGATAACCATACAAAACAAATATGACGTCGTTCATGCTATTCAATAGATAATCCTGCAGCTAGCTGAACAGACTCTCAAAACAGATTTCAACACAATTTCTCACAAACATTTTAAAATTTAATTTAAATGGATCTGTTAATGTTAAAATACACCCAAAAATCTCGGATGAATTTAGGCTACACAAAAGTGGGGGCTATCTCTAAGCCAAATTGATCCTCCAGCAACAAAAAACCAGCCTTTTCAGGTTCAAAGTCATCCGAAACTCCTATTGTATGTTTATGCACGACCCTAAGCAATAGTCTAATGTAGTGCAAGAAATCCTTTATTAACATTGTGCCGTAGGTAAGAATTCATTTTTTATGACAATTGATTCTGAGCTATTCTGTGTCCTGAAAATTATCTAATTTCTACTGTCAGATACAATCCTGGAGATTGTGCGACGTGTGCATAACTCAGGCTGCTCGCTGAAATACCGTATTGTGTTATTTCGTATACTCTTGTGTTCTTAGTTCGGCAAGATTGTTGTATGGCACATAAAGTATCACAACATTGTAGAACAGAGAACTGGATTGGTGTGTTTTCTCTTTTTCGTTAAACCTGCACGGGAATACAAAAAGAATGCGGTATATGCAAATGATTACATTGATACATTGCGTATGAGTTGTTTAATGATAAATTTGCTGTGTCTTTTGTCTCCAAGATAGGCAACTCGGCATCTCATAGTGGTTTCCATGAGGAACACAAAACATTGGAACTAAACTTTAATAAGGAATTATGTGACAAATCATGTCGAAGGAAAATTATGAAATGTTGATATAGGCTATCCAACATTCAGGTATCCTGATCAATGTGAGAATTAATTTAATTCGATTTACAATACTATTTGTTCAATTTGCAATTTGTTTGTATTTATGTGCATCTTGATATTTTGGTAACTTATGATGATCTAATTTAATCCTACACAGCCATGACGACCTAAGGGTCAAAAGGCGACCATCTTAGTTTTAAGGGCGATTGTCCAAAGTAATTGTCGGATAATTCACTTATGATAATGGATATATAGTTCAGGGGGTGTAATGGGTACTAAATACTAAGTGAATCGTGTCCACAATTAATTCGAGCAAGACGAGGTGGACATTTTGGAATAAGGGAAACGAATTTCGATAAGCGTAGAATGTAATAACACTCTCGTAATGTTTTAACATTCAAAAATCGTGAAACTCCACCATTGTAGAGTGAATTTCAAAGAGTAACAGCGAGTCGATGGACAATTTATATAGACATGGATTTTAATTAACCACTCAAACCATTCGCGATTTCTTTCTATATGTATTCTATTGTTTTGTGAAACTTAAAAGTTAGAAGTAGATTTTCTAACCACGAATTTGAGATTTTCGGAGTGAGATTTAAAGAATAAGTCACTCCAAACAAGTTACACGACCACTCAATCTTCTAGAGTCGCTTTTGTTTCGCTCTTTTGGAGTCTCAAAGTGTTGTTTTCAGTCTGTTGCATTCAGAGAGTAGCAATGCATTAGAGACCTTCCGTGTTTTGGATTTAATAAGCTGCCAACACAAAAGGGTTTGCAACACGGTTCGGACCCACAACCCTCCTTCCTCATTCAAAACAACCTGGTGAATGACCTCCAAATAAGTATAACCTCTACCTGAAATGTTAAGATTACTTGAACGAATAATGTGCTTCTAGCCGAAAGTTCCGTTACTTCAACAGAGTTTGGGGGTTACGATGGCCGCTAATCCCTTATACGGAAGGTATCTATTGAACAGACTGGAGCCACCATTACCATTAGCAAATAACTCTTTCGATAAAATCAATCAAATTATCAGAATATACAAGATAATTTAAAATAAGGCGCATCTTGATACTTTGCATGTGCGACGCCGAAGTCATTGTGAGCATTTGGTATGAAAACCGAGATAAAAATAATCCACTGAGATTTTGAGGAATGTGACTGAACACATATAAGCCTTTTAAAACAAAATGTTGCTATATTAATATTGGTTGACATTGATATCGTAATCGTGAATAAGGTATCACATAGTGTCTCGGAATATGATGCCTCTAATGACTGTTGTTATAGTTATATAAAAGAACAGGATAATGATAATATTATGTCTTTGAAATAATCTGTTGTAATAAAACATAATTGCTATAACGCAAAGTAGTCAGCTTTTTGAAAAGAGGGGGGGGGGCACATGCAGTTGAACAAGGCAGTGGCGTAGCTGAGGAATTTCACATATGCATGATATGGGGTGGGGGTGGGGGTGGGGTAAAGTGAACCAACAAGGACTTTAGGCATGACAAATCGAGCTCGATAAACAGTGCCAATCTCAACTGACACTGGGGGTTGGGGGGGGGGGGGCGGTGGGGGTCGCCCCTCGCCTCTGGCTATACGCGATGTACATGGATCAATATTGTGGTCACTTGGCCCATGTTTCTGAAGATGGCCATACAATTTCAAAACTACAGTCACACTCCCTTGAAGAAGTTTCCCTTGACATACTTTTGTATATACACCGTTGGCATCCTATCCTCCACTTCCCGAAGCAATGGGTGGTACTCCTAAGGGATTGTCTCATCTCTAGTCTGAATGTACAGCTTTGGCTAGGTCTTGGATCCTTGAGAAATGTTTCCAAGCAATCTTTGATTTGATTGTTGGGAAAGCCGAGCCAGAAGTTGCAGGGAGCCAAGTTGGATGATCAGGGTGGTTGTCCCATCAAATGGACACCATTTTCATCAGTGATGGGTGAAGCAAGCTGTGTAAGGACTTGCATTGTCGTGATGCAGCATGGTTCATACCGTCTCACAAGTAGCTGCAGAAATGGGCTTGGCAAATTCTATACAGGCTATATATCCCCACTAAATTTACATAAGAGGGAGCTAAGAATGTGATGTAAAGGATGATATTACACAATAAAGACAGTATTGTCATTAGCTGGGGTAGGTAGCCTTTGGTAACAGATCATACTGATCCGCTCTCGTATTCCAGTGTGGACTTTGTCAACCACCGTTGCCATGAATGTACGTTGGACTCAACAGTTGCCCCATAATTGGTATACATGTATAAGGTTTGAATTTGTTTGGTATTTAATGTTTTCAATAGTAGATAACAAGTAATTTGGATGAATTATACCATTTGTTATGCATTTTCGCGGTGTTAATTTGGTCAAAAGAGGTTGCTTTACCGGTTTGTATCTATTTTTGCCATAATTGTAAACACGAAATGAACATGGTGAAAGTCTTAATTGGATGATAATTGGATTGGAGCTTACATCGTGGAATCTGGCGCAACCTTTTCATTTCTTTGTAACACCCACGTCACTTTGATTCCGCAAGAAAAGAAGGGCCAAGCATGAACTAAACCTGGTTAAGTGCCTATATTGCTGCAGGGTTTAACCGCCTTAAATAGCGATTAAGACGCTTAAACATGAATTGTTTTTAAATTGAAATCTGTCTGATATAAGAATCAATAAAATACTCGCCATACAACCATCATTCTTGGAAAGATGATAAGGACAAGTGATAGTGATATCGGAAGTGCTCATGGGCAAGATCACGCTACCCAGTATTCATTTTCATACGGATGTGAGACGATTCGATATTTACATTTATATAAATGTTTCAATGTGATATCCATTTCGTAGCGACATGGTTATATTGCAATGACCTCCACATTAGGATATAGCCAGGTGTTCACAGACGTGTTCTAGAACACATAGTGATCACAAACTGTTACAAATAAGGTGTTAAGAACGGTGTAAGAAAGGTGTTCCTTTGTTTAGAACGGTGTTCCTTTGTTTAGAACGGTGTTCAAAATATAACACGTTCCATTTTCAGCTGACTAAATCCTGTAATGATAATATAGATTTTGATGTTTTTCAAATATTTGAAGAGCTGTTTTGCAAAAGGGCCTACATCCACTTCTGCCTTTTTACTCATTTTGCATTATTAAATGGATGGCTATTCACTATGTGGAATGTCGCTTGTATTGTTGGTGCCTCAATTGGCGTGCATGGATGCACTAATCCAAGTCATAGAAACAGTAATGAACACAGCCATACAATAATTTGATTAATTCCATGGACTTGTCAATACAAATTCACTGATGCAAAACGAGTAACATGTCGGGTGGTCTAGTGGCTCTGGTCTAGTGGCTCTTTTGCAACAAAGCTCTTCATTTGTGGATATAGGATACTGTTTAAATAAGAGAAAACTGAAAATATGTGTAATTATTTCCAATATAAAAGTTTAAAATCATAGCACACCTTTGGTGTTAATAACCAGAACACCTTTTGAGGCGTCCAAAAATGTTACAGCGCATCGTTGCTATGAATACGTTGGATTCAACAGTTGCCCCATAATTAGTATATACATGTATAATGCTTTAATTTGTTTGGTATTTAATGTTTTCAATAGTAGACTGTAGATAACAAGTAATTTGGGTGAATTATGCCATTTGTTATGCACTTTCGCGATGTTAATTTGGCCAAAAGGGGTTATGCTCTACCGGTTTGAATCTATTTCTGCCATAATTGTAAACTCGAGATGAACACGATGAAAGTCTTTTGGATTGGAGCTTACATCATGGATCTGGCGTAACCTTTTAATTTCTTTGTAACACCCACGTCACGTTGATTCCGCAAGAAAAGAAGGGCCAAGCATGAACTAAACCCGGTTAAGTGCCTATATTGCTGCAGGGTTTAACCGCCATAAATAGCGATTAAGAAGCTTAAACATGAATTGTTTTTAAATTGAAATATGTCTGATATATAAGAATCAATAAAGATACTCGCCATGCAACCATCCTTCTTGGAAGATGATAGAGGACGAGTGATTGGAAGAACTGACTGCGCGCATGCAGGGCAAGATCATGTTACTCAGTATTCATTTTCATCACGGATGATGATGTGAGATGATTCTACATAAAAATATGTAAATTTCAATGCGAGATCAGTTATGGAGCGACGTGATTATATTATTGCAATGCAATGACATATGAAGGTCTTTAACCAAACTTTCGCCTTTAACTTAAGGTATATATGTATCGTGGACGGGGTCATCTGGTAGTAATAAATAGCAGCAGATGTGTACCATCTGGTAGTTATTCTTCCGCTTCTATTTGTGGGGAGTGACCTTTTTCCAAATCTGTATCAACTTGAAGAAGAAGAAAAGTTCTGTCATTTTGGAGATAGTGATGTGCTTTGCCAGTTTTTCTAATGTACATTATTGCAGCCTTAGTAAATATTTTGACTTCATTGTTCATAAACTTCGGAGAATTCATGAGGACATCCAAATATTTGACAAGATTTTATTTTTGCCATAACAGACTGCCTGTGTTTATTTAAGCTGGAGGTATGTTTTTTGAAAAACGAGAAATTAAACATTGATTATAATTATTTTCAATACATATTTTTGCATTTTCTTCTTCAAGACAAGATCCCGACCCAAGGGCTTAAAGTTAGTGCATTATCTGCATAAAAATACTTTTGGTTACTAACGTACAACATAGCAGGAGCCAGATGCGGATCCTTGTGGAATTACACACCTAGGCAAAATCAATCAGATTTGACCTCTTCAGTAAGAACAGATTGATTATGATTTGTCAGATATTATCTAGGCCTATAACTAAACGGCACCCTCAAATGTTGGTGTGTTTTTACTTTCAGTATCTTTTCCTGTGAAAATAAAGCAATTCTCCCAAATTCGAACTCCATATTCAAAAATACCACAACTAAAATCCACAAGATGACCACCGTTTATGCTATTTTTCATTAAATTTATAATCTATTAGGAGACGATAGCACTTTGAAAAGATAAAATTGAGAAATTAAATTTAATAATAATAATAATAATAGAATAAAATATTAAAAGAATGAATAAAAGAATAAAGTACAAGTCGGATGAATAATAAAAAATAAAATGATGGAACCTATCCTAATCTTTACATAACACAAGCTATCCCTAATTCTTATACTCTCGTATGACTTATCCAGTGTGATTGATTTAATTGTCAACTATTCATACGTGTGTGCAAGTGTAGCAAATGGTCTGAGTTCAATTCATAGGTGTTTAATCTAGTTTCGACAAAAGTGTGATATTTGTAGCAGTTTCAAGCTTTAACTACAACTGTCAAAAAGTCATCATTATAATGACAAATGACAGTTATGTGCACGTGCATGTATAGGATAGCTAGTTGTTCTGTGGTGACAAGTTAGGCCTATAGAGACAGGATATTGCGATGGTACCAGGTACGTGGATGGATGTTCACTTACTCAGTCATGGGCTTACGTTTTAATTGGTATAAATTATACAATCAAAATGGTCCAAATTAAGTTAACATATTTCAAGGGTATTCAAGAGATTTTAAAGTACTTCGTACTCTATGTTGATAAAACATGATAAGAATTTGGTATTTCCCTATAGAAGAGAGGTCCATATCTGTCTGCGTGTTTCATCATTCTTTATTCAATCATTAAAAATACAGTAAAATTGATAAAAAGAACGTACATAAAACCCAGGACACGATGTTGGCCCGTCAATGACCAGCAATGACCGACCAACATACAGGCAGGGAAAGACAGGACAGGACAAGACAATACAAACATCACCATTATAAATAATTTAATATTTGAATCAGGTATATGGCGGAGACCCGAAGCCATTGCGCACTGCGTGAAGGTTCTTGGGTCCGGGCTTGGGTCATACTTTTAAACATGTGGCTGTGTCCCATTGGGGCTCGTTTCGAGCATTCCAGATCGTGTAACTGCACAGCACTGAGATTTTACTAATCTCTTTAATGACAGGATTGGAAAGTTTTGACCCGACAAACCTAAACGCAGTACGCAGTCTCTTAAGCTTATACTTATTTGGCAGAAATTGTTAAAAACAAATAAATAAATAACATATAGCTTATATAAAGCTTAAGGGAACGTTAAGACTTGTGGTATGTATTTTTTATTTTAAAAAAAGTGTCTTGTCATGCTTGCTCGTTTCTGAAGCACTTCTTTTTTGGCAATAAAACCCCACATTACTAAAGGTCCCATTTTTGAGAAGCCATTTTTGAAACACATCTACATTAGAGTGCTTGTAACATATTGATTGGTGCCAGTGGCTGTTGCCACTGGACAATTTTCGCATCCAAATTTACCAAATATACCACAAAATAAATTCCAGATATTTGCAGCGTTTGCAAAAAGCAAGGAGCAAGTGTTTTATTGTAAGTTACTTTGTAACCAAGCCTACTTCACTTCAATCATAGCTGTCAAATTGCCGCATCATGATAACAAATGACTGTTTCGTGGCGATTTGTAATGGGGGACAGGAAACCGCGTGTCAAACTGAGTTACCTGTCCAGGGATCAATAATCATACTCACTGACATGTTTGTGTTACATTTGGAGTTGTGTAGAAAATTATTAACAAATCGTCAGGGTTAGGTTTATTTCAATTTTATAGTACACGCATTGACAGAAAATGTACACAAAATGGTTGAAAGTTATCAAACCTTTAGTAGTAGTACGCCCATGCCGAACAAATTGTTTTAAAAAAGCGGGGGTTCATTAAACAATAGGAGAAATGCATCACTTGTATCCGGGTACCTGATAAGTGAGGAATTAAGGATCATCTTATCTCATTTTAAACTTCAAAACAGGCTAAATACACACGATGAGGTAACTTGGGACATTTTGAGATATTGTAGGTTTCTAACATGCCATGGATTCGATCTGGCATATCATTATATAACACATCATGGATAATGTTATGACATTTTGATATTAAAGACTACATGATCACATTCTTATGGTCAGACAGGGTATAAGTAGGGTATCTAGTCGGAAGTTTAATTGCATAATAATTGCTTACCTTATGAAGATAAATTGCAGGACCTGATTATAGAAAATTAAAGTAGATCATTCCAATTCCAGTCTGGTCGTTTTCTGAATCTGTAGAGATAATAATGAGTAATATCACAGTTATTAGTATTTGTGAATCGTTTAATAAATGGCATAACTTTATGTGAATAACCTCTTCACGTATGTAAATTAAGAATTTTAAGTGGGTTTACGCGTTATGAAGTACGGGTAAAGAGTTCTCATAAATCGCGCATGACTTAATCGCGAAGCTATTAACATCGTACGCTGACCAATTGAATAAACAACCCTTTCATTTATGATTTTACAGTCTTTCATGTCAAGTTATTGACGCCTTTGAGTGCTCAGATATCGTTTGTATTCAGATTGGATTCCTCTTACGATCGTTTAAAGGTATTAGTCCATTTAACCTTTGATATTTTTGCTTTACATCTCCTGAATAAATAAAGGGTGTCCTAAAATGTTGACTATGAGGGCGTAACGATTTTCTGAAATGAAAGATAAGGGTTGATTTAGGTTTAGTACGTAACCAGGGTAACGAAAGCTAAAGAGATAAAAACTTGTTTGGTTATTATTTCACTCCTCCTCCAATCGGATATGTAAAATGGGAGTTATGCGTCAGCAGAAATGAGAAGACAAATTCGTGTTGCTCCGAGTCTCTGTCTGTAAAAGCTTTTTTACGAACATGAAGTAAAATTGATATGTTACACGCAAATGTTACTCAGTTATAGTTTTATTTTTGTTTATTTTAAAGCATAAACATATCAACATTACATATACTTTTATAGTCGTCTTATCACTATGTCCAAGTTGTGCTAATATGTGTACTGTGCCTACACAGTGAAAAATATTTTAAACAACGCCCAACAGTTGTATAAGCCTGTCACTCTTACAACTATTGTTTAAACTGTTAAACAATTGTTTAAACAACTGCTTTAGTTGTTTAAACAATTGTTTAACAGTTTAAACAATAGTTGTAAGAGTGACAGGCTTAAACAACTGATGGGCGTTGTTTAAAATAGTTTTTACTGTGTACGTGAAGGTGCCACAATTACTATGTTTCTCTGTTTCTTACAATAACAATCTGTTTTTTGTTGTTGTTTTTTCCTCCATTCTTTTTATTTTCATCTATGTTCTATACATATAACATAATAACAATAAATTAAACATACTGGCATCAATAAGTATGACTCTACCAGCGAACAGCATGTACCAACAATTACCATTAGCATGAAGATAGATGGCTAATGATCATCAACGGCACATGATCTCCGCAGGTGAGTTGACAAACAAAGCAATATATAATATGGGCTGTCATGTAGGCCTACATGTATTTTACAAGACGAATATCAGAACCTACTATTTACTCTGTGCTATGTAGGCTTTTGCCAATCTTATGCCACATATTTTCACTATGTCTCAAGATACTAATTCTCCATCTTAATTCGTATAGAAATCATTTAAATGCATCAACGTTTTTATTGCCAGTGATCTTGATTTGTCTGGATCTATACAGAGTGAACGACGCCAGACAATAACAATCTTACAGATTACAGGTAATAAATACGCCCATACAATATAGTTCCAACTTAAAAATATAAAAATCACAAAATTATGGATTAATTTCTTCTCTTTAATTTGAGATATTGTTTACGAAGATCGGTTAACAACTAAGAAAGCTACACCGAAAAGAATGAGACACAGTGCAATTTTCACTTTCGAAATTGGTTTTTGAACACGCATGATACAGGGGGTATCAGTATGATCTATACCTGGTTTCAAAAATATATAAAAAATATAAAACAAATAGTGTTCAAATTTAAACACTTGCGATTTGATGGTGAAATTAAATGTTTCCTACTTATTCTGTTAATTTCATTGAGTTATCTCTTTTTGTTCCGCTGTGGCAAGACATAATCGAAAATCGATGAAAAACGTATTTTCATATTTTGGCTCGCATAATTCATCTTTACAGCTACAGGCTGTCCCAAAATGATTAGTACCCATCGATGCCCACAGTTCAATACATTTTTTCATCATCAAAATCGGTGAGATTAGATCCGTTGTTTTTCTATCATATTTGCTATACTGTACCCTTTCAGTAGAATTTTAGATCGTGAATATCGGACTTATTTTAATGAAGTTACACTTCATTGTGTAAGACATGGTGATTTCACCTTTTTGGCAAAGTGCAACAAAAAAAAGGTTTTTAAACAGCTTGTTTGAAAGAAACTAATACATTCTCTTCATCTCTTGTCTGCTAATATCTTTGGTTGCTTTCTATTTTATACTGCTGTTGTATGATATTGTTGTTCAAACCATTAATACTTCTTCATTTTTATTCAATTTGAAGAGTAAAAATTGATCGTCACGCATGAGCGACCTCAAGCTTTGTTGCTATAATGAGCTAGTTTTGAGGCTAAACTTGAGGGCCATTTAAACAGGTAAGGACGTAGTCATGGGTAATTTGCAGTGGTTTAGACTTCTTTTTCATATTGGGGATGCAATTTCCTACAAACTTGGTAAAAATGATATAGGCCCTTAGTGTTTAACCTCACGAAATATATTCTCCAATGTGAAAAAGAAATCTAAGCCACTGGTGATTCACCCTAAGTCCCTAAACACTTGTCAAATAAAACAATGCATAGTGGAGTCACTCAAGTGTGACAAACTTCTTTTACCCGTTAAATTGAATTAAGGAAAAGAATTAATAATGATTGGAACACCCATAACTAATGAAAGTTACAACAGAAAGACACATTATTTAGTAGACAAGAGATTATGAGAATATACAAGTTTCGTTTAAACAAGCTGTAATGCCACACACATTTTTTAGCACTTTGACAAAAAAGTGAAATCACCATGTTTGCTATAATGGAGTGTATCTTGAGTTTGATAAATCCGATATTCATGATCTAAAATGCTTATGAACTAGTACAGTATGACAAAGATGATGTAAAAACAACGGACCTAATCCCATCGATTTTGATGATGACAAAAATTATTGAACTTTGGGCATCGATGGGTACTAATAATTTCGGGACAGCCTGTATTCTCCCTATAGCTCTACCAGCATTTCACACAATGAACACCACACCTCATAAGTTATATTCAAAACTCCCGCCAAAGAAAGGAATGTTTAAACCACTCAAGCTAAACAAATTTCAGAAATAATTTAATGTTTAAAAGGGTTAATAGTGACTTTATAGATTTTCATATTAAATGGATCATTTCGACAAAAACTTGTAATCTACTATCGTTACAAAAAAGTCTGTATTTTCCATCAAAAATGTCCGATTTTCAAAATCTAAAATTCCTGAGAAAACTGAGCGTTTGCGCAAGATATATATGAACACGGTTTGGACAATATCAATACAGTATATATCGAAAAAATCGTATTACCTTGGTATAGATCATTCTGATACACCCTGTATAATGTGACAGGTATGAAATCGAAAGGGCGAAATTGGATTGGTCCGATTATGAATTGATAACGACCTTTGATATGTAGGATTATGAGAAACATGATTGTGACATTACTAGTACGTACCTCAGAGAATATGATTTGTTGATGCTTAATAATGTGCAATAGGATTGTGCATGCTTAACAGGAAACAAAAATGAATGTGTTCACCTAACATAAAACAATCAGGGATGTTGTGTGTGACGTATTCCTGTTGCATCATGCATGTAAAATCTAAGACACAGACAGAAATCGGACCAACTCGATTTTGCTTTTTTCATATTTGACGTAGTATATTTACCGTTTATTATCCGATTGAAGCAATATGAAAAGTAAGTGAAAAAATGGTTAATTTGTTACAGTATAGATTGGTATAAGGCACCCATCTCTGCATGCATGACATACACGCAACCTGAGACTTACTAGTATACCAAGTATACTAGTCTCATCACGCAACACTGGTTTCACGCTTCATTCCTGAGAATTGGTATACTAGTCTCAGCTTCATTCCGTGTATGTGTATGGAGGCCGGATTATG
Organism: Ophiura sarsii; assembly: GCA_035610835.1. Taxonomy (NCBI): domain Eukaryota; kingdom Metazoa; phylum Echinodermata; class Ophiuroidea; order Amphilepidida; family Ophiuridae; genus Ophiura; species Ophiura sarsii. The sequence goes on from CM069442.1 coordinate 45,232,437, forward strand.
GCTCCGGGGACTTTCACATCGTACTTTCGCATAGCCTACCTTTAGAAAAATCATTATTTTTTTCCATTTAATTGGGACACCCTGACTAATAATTTGAGGAAGTATAGAGGACGAATACATATGCAGTGTTTCCTACACTACTTCCTTATACGCAATGTGTCGCCTTCAGCAACAATGTTCTTATACGCAATGTGTCGCCTTCAGCAACAATGTTCTTTAAAGGCCAATCTCATCGTCATCACCTGAATGTCACACATAAGATATGAAGCAATGCATCTCGCAACATTTACCACCCATTATTATCCAGCCGATGGTATGTTGTTTAATGTAAGAACTATAATCTCTTCTGTTTCACCAATTCAAGCACTAGTAAAATAATTTATACACATTCTCGTCACATTATATCACAAGTAAAAGTGATCTTTTCCTTTATTTCTGAGCGATTTTAGAAAAACAATTAGGTTGTTTCATTGAGAGAAAAAAAAATCATCTACCAAATATTATGCCTATTATTAGTTTAAGGGAGCACATCAAAACTCGACCGCGCGGCAACCGGCGGTTCCGCCCGGTTGGACCGCATATCATTGTTTAGACCAATAGAAACCGGCTGCAACCTCACGGAACTGCACGGAACCTGCGGTTGCCGGGCGGTCGAGTTTTGATGCAATGGGAGACTCACCTGTATTTTAAACCAAAATCTTGATCGGCATCCGGCGATTCAATTTGTCTCCTAGCAAATGGATTGATATAATCTTCCTCTGTGGTGACTTCCAATTTATTTCCCCCGCCTCCTACTCCTCTTGGTTTGCCTCCCCTTGCCCAAAAGTGTCTCATTGGTAAAGCTTTATTTGAGTTCCGCTGTTTCATGGTATTGCTATTACCACTTCGTATTTGCCAATAGTTCACCGCGTCTATCGTCAACACAGCCACAACAAGTAACATAAAGGTCGAATTCAATATGTGTCTATACATCTTTGTATCTGGAATCTGTTGATCGTATGATGTGTATAAAATTCCTCAGGTATATAGTACTAGTAGCTCCAAGGTCTGAAGGAAAGCAGATAAAAATACAGCACTTGTATTAATAATATCAAATTAACATTCTTAAAGCAACAGCAAATGTCATGGGCGGCGAATTATATCCATTTTAAAAAGTGCGTGTTAACTTGTTGGCAGCGATGCACCAAGTCTTAGTCACTCCTGTGTTTACAAAACTTTGACTGACAATCTTGAAATGCGGAAATTTACAACAGGGGTCACCATTCAGGCAATTCCATGAAGCTATAACAAAATGTAAATGTTAAACTGATTAATAGGTCTTAACTAACATTAATAAACAGGATTTTTTTAACAGCAATGATCTTATAGATCTGTTATCTGGCATGACTGAGTTATTACAGATTGCTTCAAGGGATACATGTATATCCTATATTTCCTATACATTTGCCTCTCCACACTCGAGAAGTCTCATGTTACAGTACGTCCTAGGGGAAAATATCATTTGGAAACGAAACAGGTTATGCATTAATGAGGTAATGTATTAACAAATTGATGTTGGAAAAAAGTAACAATTATTGTGAATTGCACTTTTAGTACTGAACATAATTGTATGGATGTTCAGTATGCGTTCATCAGGCTAGTTCTTGTCATATCCTGGTTGTATTAAAGCTACTGCTATACGTGTTGAAATGAAGTAATTGAAGTCAGCCCACGCACTCAGAAGTTTTTCTTACTTTAAGTCAATCCAGATCTTCTGATAAAGAAATAATTCAACTACGTGACCTATTCAATAGTGCAAAATAATCATCGTTTCAGTTTTAAAACCCAGTGGTATATCGTATTCAATGTTCATATTGTGCGCGAGTTATCCAAATAACACGACCATCTATATAGTTTGGATTTGGCCATTTCGTAACTTTTCATCAAATGGGATGACGTAAAACTAGATGAAATACCATGATGTTGTTTACCAACAATAATTCTTCCCAGATAGGCCTATACAAAAGAAAATTGAATATCAATTTCAAGTTACAACTGAATGAACGCATCTGGACGACTCATCTTCATAATTTTTTTTGCAAATGTTATGATCTTTCACTTAAAATTCAGCAGCTTTTTGCAGGAAGAGCAGAGATCCCACAAGAACTGACGATAATGAATTGTGCTTGGGCGTATCGCGATCGTTCATGACTATTCCAGAAGCGGCGCTTGACCACGTGCTTACCACGTGCTTACCACATCTTGTACATTATGAATTCATGATAAACATGTTCTAAATCGGTTAAATTTGAACACAATAGGAACGCTTCCGAAGCCCCCAGAACGACGTTGTCTGATTAAGCATTATGCAATTGTCATTGTCTCTGTTTTACTAGTATTGAGGTCGTACACCAATTAGCCGTCTAAATGAATACACGCATGTTCTGCAGTTACTGGTTCGACCACCTTTCGATTCTCACTCGCTAGCAACCCATTGAGTTTATGTGACGATTATTTTTGTGGCGTGAACTGGGTTACCTACAGGCTGTCCCAAAATGATTAGTACCCATCGATGCCCAAAGTTCAATAATTTTTGTCATCATCAAAATCAATGAGATTAGATCCGTTGTTTTTCTATCATATTTGCTATATTCCACCCTTTCATTATAATTTTAGATCATGAATATCGGACTTATTTTAATGAAGTTACACTCCATTGTGTAAGACATGGTGATTTCACCTTTTTGGCAAAGTGCAAAAAAAATGTGTTTTTAAACAGCTTTTTGAAAGAAACTATTACATTCTCTCAATCGCTTGTCTGCTAATATAGCTTTGGTTCCTTTCTATTTTCAACTGCTGTTGTATCATATTGTTGTTCAAACCATTAATACTTCTTCATTTTGATTCAATTTGAAGAGTAAAAATTGATCGTCACGCATGAGCGACCCCAAGCTTTGTTTCTATAATGAGCTAGTTTTGAGGCTAAACTTGAGGGACATTTAAACAGGTAAAGACGTGGTCATGGGTAATTAGCAGTGGCTTAGACTTCTTTTTTATATTGGGGATGCAATTTCCTACAAACTTGCTAAAAATGATATAGTCCCTTACTGTTTAACCTCACAAAATCGATTATCCAATGTGAAAATGAAATCTAAGCCACTGGTGATTCACCAAATACCACTTCATTTAGAAGTCGCTAAACACTTGTCAAATAAAACAATGCACGGGGTCACTCAAGTGTGACAAACTTCTTTTACCCGTTAAATTAAATTAAGGAGAAGAATTATTAATGATTTGAACATGTTGAACACCCATAACTAATAACAGTTACAACAGAAAGACACACAAGATTATATTGAGTAGACAAGAGTTTATGAGAATACACACGTTTCTTTCAAACAAGCTGTAATAGCACACACATTTTTTAGCACTTTGTCAAAAAGGTAAAATCACCATAATTTTACATAATAGAGTGTATCTTGAGTTTGATAAATCCGCTATTCATGATCTAAAATGCTAATAAAAAGGTACAGTATGACAAAGATCATGTGAAAACAACAGATCTAATCCCATCGATTTTTATGATGACAACTTATATTGAACTTTGGGCATCGATGGGTACTAATCATTTTGGGACAGCCTGTATAGATGTGACCGATTTTGTTTCCTACTAAGAAAACGTGTTCTGTATATATAAAGGTCTCACACAGTGAAGCATTTCCTCAACGTGACATTCTTTTGTTTCCCCCGGTGGATTCGACTAGCTATATTTATAGTACAGAATACTCAGAAATAAAAATGTTATGATCTTTCATTTAAAAGTCAAAAGGCTTTTTGCAGGAAAGAGCAGTAATCCCACAAGGATAACTGACGACATTTGATTGTGCTTGAGCGTTTTGGTTCAATATTATGCTGTTAAAACTTAATGTACAGATGATGTAAATAATAACATATGAGATTCAGAAATCACAAAAGACATGTGCATAATGTCGGTGAAACAAGCAACAGTGTTGTAAATAGTAAATATGTCCATGTAAAAAGTCAAAACAACACTGTTAGAGATTTCCGTAAAATTACGGACTCTGTAAATGACTGTGATTTGTCCCAGTATTGAACGATACTGGTCCATCATTTTGTTCCAGTGTCGCCCGATACTGGTACATTTGGTATGTCCCAGTATCGTCCTATATTAAAACACTGACTTTGTACCAGGCGATACTAGTACAGTCCAGAATCTGGGACCTAAAGTACACCTTTTCACATAATTGATCCGATCTTTTCTAAAGATGCGGATGCGGAGAAACCCAAATGACCATTTAGTGAGACGGAAACGGACGAAAAACAGCAAAAAATCTAAGTGCTAATCATTCCGGCCAATTCAAAGAGACACGACTTACCTATCGGTCATGTATAACCGTTTAAAATTTCAGATCTTTTAGGGGGGGGGGGGGAGGGTTGAGTCAGATTTGGCCTATGTTAGAAAACCTTTTTACGCAACTTTCCCGAATAACAGTCGATAAGTGTTGTATACCATATTGTAGCCCTTGATGTCTAGTTTTGAAAAACGCTTTTGGTTCCGCTCTGGTTGCCATGGAAATCGAGCAAGGGCTCTGATTGGCTAAACACGGGAAACGTCATAACTCAAAAAACAAATAACCCACTGGGGTCTATGTTAGAAAACCTTTTTACGCAACTTTCCCGAATAACAGTCGATAAGTGTTGTATACCATATTGTAGCCCTTGATGTCTAGTTTTGAAAAACGCTTTTGGTTCCGCTCTGGTTGCCATGGAAACCGAGCAAGGGCTCTGATTGGCTAAACACGGGAAACGTCATAACTCAAAAAACAAATAACCCACTGGGGTCATATTGGAGGGATAGATGCATTAGAACAATATGCACAAAAGAATGTCTCCGGATTTTTTGATTGGTTGCCATGGTAACCAGGCCGCAGCCAATCAGGGTATTTTACACCGTAATTCAAAATTGAAAAGGAAATTTAGAAAAACTCTTCATGATTTTGTTGGTATTGCTCTTCTGAACAGCCGTGCAAATTTTCATTACAATCATACATTACGTTTTTGAGTTATGATCGTTCCCGTTTTCCAGATACGCGCTTTCGCTGTTTTGAGATATAGGCCGTTAAAGTTTTGAAACACATGAGGGCGCTTTTGCATATCGGTCAGACATTTAATTAATTGTCTTTTGCTTTTTATAGTTGGAGATTGAATTATCATAATTTTTAATGAAAGATTCATAAAAATCGAGTGATGCGTTCTCTTTTGATTAATTATTTAGTTAATTTCCTTATATATAGCAGGGTGAAAAACAATAAAATACATTAGAAATTCATCATTATTTATTGCATGCTTTTCACCTCGTCTCAGCTTTGCACCAATGCTCACAAAAGTAGAACGTTTTACTGGATTATACGTTTCTGCTCAGAATGTAGGCTAACTTGTTCAGGTTATAAAGACTCACAAAACCACCCAAAATGTATAAATATGACACAATTTCCACTCGCTACGCTCGCCATTACTAATTTCACACAATAAAAAGAAGGGCCATCATAAAATTATTGGCCGTTCAGATAGGGCACAAACAGAATTTGCCAACGTATCCATGAACAAAATTCCAAAGGTAAAGACAGCCCCATGATGTGACAAGTTGATTTTTTTTCAGGGAGGGGGGGGGGGGGGGGGTGGGGGTCATGTAATTTTCAGTTTCAGCTGTAGGGGGTGTTAGGTAATTTTAACATACGAGTCTCGAATTTGTCCCGCCCCCCACCATAAATAATGAACGGTCCCTAAACTTAATCCATTGTTTTCCGTTTGCAATATTTATTTATTTATTTATAACAATTGGCAAAACAGCCAGGACAAAACCCAATAGTGACATAAGCACTAAATTAAAGGGATGCCCAAACATCAGACAAACAAAGAAACATAGACACACACAAATAATACGCAATACAACCCCCACCCCCCACCCCCCCCCCCCACCCCCCCCCCCCCCACCCCCACCCCCACCCCACACCCACCCGCCCACATGAAACACAGAGACACCAGGCTATGAATAGAGATGGAGGCGGAGAGCAGTTTTAAAAGCAGGCAGAGAGGCACAGTTTACTATGTACTCCGGAAGGTAGTTCCATAATGTGGGAGCATAAGGGTAAAAAGTCCTTTGTGAAAGAGTTAGCCTGCAAAAAGGTGGATTGAGAGAAAGGCTATTGAGATTACGGAGAGTTGGTCGAGGATGAGGCTTGAACATGTTGAAAGGATTGGGAGATGTGCAGAGGTGGTTCATAATCTTGAAAAGATGACACAGGTCGCGTCGGCAATATCACGGCTCTTGGATAATCTAGGGAGATCGGCTTTGAGGAGGAGGTTATCATGAGAGAGCTTCCATGATTGAAGAATGACTCTACAGGCAAACCTGAGAGTGGATTCAAGCCTATTGGTAAAGGTGATATTTAGTGGGTGCCAGGAGATACTGCCGTACTCAAGAATGGGTTTAATCAAGGCTAAGTAAAGAAGCCGGCGGGTTTTAGGGGAGGCACTGTTGAACGCCCTGCACTGCAAAAACTCCGGTGTTAAACTGCAACACTGAGCCGGTGTTACGCTCCTGGTGTTAATGTTGGTGTTAGGTCAACACCATAGGAATAACTGATGTAACACTTCTCATGGTGTTAAATTTCTTGTGTTAAACTTGGTGTAAGAATAACTCCCATGGGTGTCACTATTCCACACATGCGCACGGGGGTGGGTTATATTGGTTTTTTAACACTTTGGATTGTATATTTATACATTTGATCTAGTGATTCCATCTGCAACATGCACCATTCCATAATTAAATGGCAAGTAAGAACATTAATTCACAAAAATGTTCAAGTTTTAATAAATTTGAACTGTTGAACAGTGAAATATGTTATTTGCAAGTATTTTATTGTTAAAGTACTTCAACTTATCTAACATTAATATTTTAACACCAGAAGGTGTAAAAGAAATAATATTTTAACACCAGAAGGTGTAAAGTTTTTAATGTTTTAACACCAGAAGGTGTAAAATTGTTACTGGTGTTGTCATATTGTAACACCCATATTTAACACCAACGTTGTAACACTAGTGATGGTGTCATTTTAACACCAGGTGGTGTGGTCCTATAGTGAATCCGTACTGGTGTTAAATTTAACACCCGTGGTGTTAAATTTAACACCACAGTTTTTGCAGTGTGTGGATGTAACCGATGGTTTTTCTGGCTTTCATACAGATGTAGTCCACATGCTCGTTCCAGGTCAATTTGTCTGAAATGTGAATACCAAGAAATTTAACGGAAGAAACTCTTTCAATCACCTGGTTGTTCATGCGGAGACATATGCTAGGGAAAGGGTCCTTTTTGGTGGAAATAATTAAATTAAAACCGTGCTCATCGTATGACTAATCATAATATAGAAACCGAGAAAATCGATTTAAAAGAATACAACTCCGTGACTTCCCCCTTTTAATAAAGGTTTGCATCAATGCACCCTTGATTTCAAAATTCCCACGCAACTGAATGGGTAACCCTCAGCCCCCCCCCCCCCCCCCCCCCCCCCCCCCCCCCCCCCCCCCATATCATGAAAATGAATGTGAAGGAATTTGTATCACACTGTAAGCATGTCAATTATGTACAAAACCCCAATGAGATCACCAAAAAACATATTGGTTGTAAAAATTGTAAGCGTGGTCATTTCAAATTCATACTTGATCATCTGAGGTGTCCATTCTCTCAGGTACTTCAAATTCCCCTAAGAATGACCGTGTAAGGATAAAACTAGCTTGATAAATTGCTGCTGCCATATGTCAAGTGTAAAGTTGTCAAACACACAGACAAATGACGAGAGAGAACGATTTCATACAATAAGACCTGAGACTAAAATACCTAATTTTTTTAGTCTCAGATAAGACTAGGGTGTATTGAGTAGCTGATGCCCAGATGCGTGTATGTCTTGTATATTTAGATAGCAATATTCGAATAATTCCATAAATGTATGATAATTTTTAAAGATAATGTGCCATGTTCTGCTTAGTATCCTATCGTGTAAATGTAACCGATAGTACATAGAGTGGGTAAAATGTCTTCATTTGTATTAAGAAAACAAAACATTCAAGCTTTAATGATGTGAGGGATAACAATTTCATGTGATTTCAAGATATTGAGCTTGATAAGAGTTACTTACATTCAATTTATTGAGCCGACCAGATAACTCATGCTTATTGTAAATGTTCTAGCTTGTTGGTTTCAATATTATCACCGAATGACGTCTGAGATTGTTACAGTTCAATAAGTTTGGAAAAAAAAGTTTGCAGCGCTCAAACTTTGAATTCAATGTTAATCATAAGAGTAATTACTCATTCGACAAACTCCCACACATTTAGCTATCTGCAGCAACATTTAAATCCCTCGTTATTGCTATAAGAATTCCATTCACTGCAATAGGACTCTTGACTACTCTTAACACGTGTTCACGGGAACAAATCAACACTTGGACACCCAACGCACGTTTGGTAGAGATAACTGCATCAAATGGGTATATTAATGGAAGATAAGGCAATATCGTAAACGGATATAGAGCTTGGAAAATGCAATACCATAATAACTTGCATTGATATTCAGATGCGAATCTCATATCACCTCGTATAGAACGTTTGCGTGCGAATGCATAAACAGGGATTAATTGCTTTATGCTTTATAATCACTTTATATCAAGTTTAAATGTCAGCCCCTTTATATTTGAAGGGAAATTATTATTTAGGTGTAGATAAAATGGTCTCTGTAGGGTAGATAAAATCATAGCTTAGGGTCTGTAATCAAATAGTTTGCTTTTATTGATTGTAATGATAATGATTACAAAACATATGATTAGAGAATAATGACTGCGTAACAACTGTTTTCGTGAATTTGTTTTGAAATCAGAGGTTTTTGTTCTGGTCTGAGGAATTGTCCCTCAGGAGCACAGCCCTTCGGGACAATTCCGAATGACCAGAACAACAACCGAGAAAAAGATGCGTATTTATCAAAATCGTTGATTTGTACCGATATAGCGCTAATAATTGATTAGTTTTCTGTTTATTTTTATTCACCGCTTCTTAGTTATCGAAACAGTTCAAGTCAGGTCATCCCCTCATAAACATTTTTATCATTCAACCAATCAGAAATAAGCTCATAACTCATTGAATATTCCGTTTAGGGGCGTGAGGCTTTAATTTGATAGGTCGGTTAATGAACAAAACAATCGAACACTTTGGCGCGCTACTTTCGGGCAATTATTATATTAGTAACCTGCGCTCGGCGTGCGCGTTCTCATCTAACGATTAATTTCATTGGAACGCACTTGATACGCAGCTATCGGCGATTATTCATGAAGTATTCAACAACTCCCCAATACCTAAGTACAGTAACAAAGCGTTGTCGATTTAAGATAAACCCACTGTTCATATGCAAATTACTAGGATGGCGAACCTTATTTGGAAACCACTAATGCATTATGCATCGATGCAAAATTGTAAACAAACAAAAATGTTCGCAAAATTTGTTCATTTTTTCGGCGTATAAATGCATTTCGCCATGCAATCCTTACAGATAGCAAACAGCTTTATATACCGAAATGTAACTATATCCCTGAAGAAAACATTTTTGGCGAGGGCCATATGTCACGGCTCACTCCTAAAGCCATATTTTTAGTCCGAACGTTGGCTACCTGAGCACAAGAGAATCGCCATTTTTGCATCATCGCGGTAAAAGGAGTTTCCTTTCATCTCATAATGGACCGTACAACTATTGAACATTGAAATGGAGGGGTGTGTTTTGATTGATACAAATGTTCTATAAACATGTATCAAAATGTGTTATTTAAATTTAACGCATTCTTGATTAAATTTTTCTCTGAATGTTAAAGGTGGTGTGTGAATAAAATGCTATTTACAAAATATTTTAAATTTCCAAATTACTTGCGAAATAATTTGTCTTCTCTAATGTTTACCTTTTGTAACCCAGCCCATTCAGAAGCTCCCTCGCCTATCTACAGGGAACGGACAATTTCCAAATAAGGGCCTAATTATAATACAACGTAAACATGTTTCCGTTTTTTAAAGATCAACTATTTTTTTATGTCAAATTAAGCCTATTAAAACAATTGTTTTACTTGTTTTCATCAACTATCCAAAACGCTTTTCACATATGAATGATGTAAATATGTTTGGTCGTTGTTGAACGGGGTACAACAAGGTCTTCGTCGTTGTTTATCTTGAATCGACAACGGTAAGATGGATTTATTTTGCTCGGAAAATAAACCCGTCTTACCGTTGTCGATTCAAGATAAACAACGACGAAGACCATATTGAACCCCTAAATGAATACCGGTTAGTCGTTTAAATAATGCCATCATCATTTGAAATATATCCTATATCGTGTCGTCAAATCGTAATTTATATGAGAATGAATAAGGTAATAGCGTTGAATGTTATAATTTAAAATATAGAAGTAATAGACTCACATGAATCAGAAGAAACTACTGGACACAATTAATTGGAACGCCCATCAAACTATTCCAATCACCGTGCTTCTCTAGCTGTATCACGAACACAGTGTCGAGATAACAAGAGGCCAAACGAATTTGAAAGGAATATCTTGAGTTGAGATATTTCTAGTGAATTTATCAGAACAGATCTTTAAAATATCTTACTAGGATATACTCAAGTACTACTACTTTATGCATATCGAGTATGTGCTTCATTTACATATCAACTTTGGTGGGGGTTTTCTCGATGGTTCCCCACCCATGCATTTTGGGGTAATTTTTTTTAGATGTCGCTGATTACACTGGAAGGCCCAGGCCAACATTATAGTGACTGACCACACTTGGAATTGTATACTCTTTTTTTCTTTCTCATTGCATCACGATTGCGTGCGTCGTTAATGGGCATTTCACATGTATAAATAAGGTATGCGAAGTTTGTGTCTACGGATATGAGGATAATTTTGCTTGTATAGGGGCGTGTGTTGTTATCACAGTGGAGGCAATTCGCATTTAAGTTGCTTAAACGGTCTTATCATATTTATAAAAGGAACGTGTGAGTAGCCAAGGAACTCGTTTACTTTATCTTGGCTAACCAATCACGTACGTAAGATCACGATTTCAAGTAGCTTTAACCCAGCCATTATGATATCAAAAATTTACACTTAACCATTTCCTTAGACGCGTGCTTAGAAGTCTAATCGCACGTCTCAGTTGAAGGTGATATTCAAGTTATCAAACGAGAGACCTCTACCACAAAATATAACGAGGAGGTTTCAATTGAAACAAAATATTCTAACTATGTTTAAGGAAAACGAGCTTTTCCCCGGGTTTTTCCATCAAACTTATTAAAATTATATACATCATGATGCTCAATCTAGGCTTAAATACAATTGGTAAAATCAATTCACCAAATAAATAGTTGGTATACTAATCATGCTAATTGCACACACCCACACCAATGCCCAACAGTAAAGTGTTTGTCAACGATGTTATTGGACCTTTATGACGTCATCCGTGCCTTGAATTTTATTGTTGTTGGGATTTATTCGGACGGCACCATGCATCCACATCTGCAGGACGGCATACTGCTGCTTCTACAGTGATAAGTGCATAAAAGAGTAGACTAGTGTACTACTAGAATTGAGACTTTTTAGGTCAAGTGCACTTAATATTATTATTACAAATTAAGAAGATTGTAATGGATTAATCCTATAATTATTCATAGCTCTTCCATTCCAACAATGGAAGACTTTCCCTTACAGTAATCGGTTTCAAAAATACATCTTCCGTCGTCCACCGTGAGATAAAGTCTACAAACGATCTGGATAAAGATTCTAGAATTACAAGTATTATAGTAGCCAAATTAGACGTACAACACGTATGTAACTGGGATAAAAACGTTAGCATGGTTAGTTTCAACAATCTTATTAAACATGATGTACCTCGGGTTTTTCTTTTTTAATGTGAACTTGAGTGCGAACAAAATATATTTAGTGTTTAGTCGGCAGAGAAATGTTGGCATCAATTATTTCCATATTTTCCGCAAGAACTGATATTTGATAATTTTGTCGCTATACTACCGTCGACTCAGGAGTTATTGCGCAACAGCAAGAAACGGGAAGACCCCAACATCATCAATTACTGTTTTAAAACGTGGAGACTATCAGTATCAGTCGTAAGGGGGCTGTCAACCCTAAAAACATGAAATTTATCAAGCGCTGTAACCTTTGAACTATTAATGTGATGTATATAAAAGTATACATTGTTGGAAAGGAAATGAGTCGGAGATTTTTGGTACCAAATTTTTTGGTACCAAATTTCACTAAAAATTCTGATTTTTTAAAATTTTGCCCAAAAATATTTTTTTGGGCTCAATATTTGCTGTCAACGTAGCAAAAAATGCTGAAATTGAATCAAAATCTTCTAAAGAGCCTTCTCTAGGGATATATTTTGTTTACTTTTTCTAAATTTTGACCAAAAAGTGCCAAAAACTGATTTTGCGATTTTTCAGAATTATAATGAAAATTCGATCTCTTACTCATTTCCTTTCCAAAATTGTATACTTTTCACAAGTGCTACCGCAAGCATATCACGGACATCAAATGCAGCGCCCACTAGCAACCAGCTAAACAATAGGAATCGAACCACAGCTAAACATCAATGGTCTCTTGCTCTGATGTCAATTGTCTAAAGCTAACTATTGGAGTTCAAACGCCAAGGCAATTGAGACTACTATTGGAGTCAATATATTAGAAAATTGACGTATCAAAGTTGTTGTTTAATGGTATGGATGTAATGAATATTAGTCAAACCTCTATTATAGATGAGATGAGAGCCAAATGCCATTCCCCTGCAACATAGCAGATCGATACAGATGAGTGAAAATTAACGTGTCACAAACAAATAAAAAATTCAACAAAAATTAAAAATGTTTGCAACTTTCATTTCAAGATTTCTCTGTAATTTGTGCATTAAAGAGAATGATTTCGTTTATAATACTTATTCATACATCAAGGAATATTTTGATAGCTTACTTATTGAAATTGATTCTATAAATCGTCTAATATCAATGCTCCCGTAAGTCCCAAAATATAAATAATTCAGTTGTCCCCGGTCAGTCCTTATATTTGGTCATATCTAAAACATTTTTAGTGAGTTCACACGCTCACCATAGGCCGGTGAACAATGATGTCAATAAAGAAACAAACTAATACAACAAATGAATTTCAACACATTTCCCAATCGACACTTTGCCCATCAACGGCTAATAATTGGCGTTTGAACTCACGTCAACTTAGCATAATCACACGCTACTATACACATGAATGCCTTCATTGCACACTGGTCTATCGTTATGTCAAATCCGGCGCCACTGCACTGATACAATACCGGTATATCGTCTCATGGTATTATGTTCATCGGCTAAGCATGAGCGGGTAATTTGACTATGAATAAGGTTACGAGGTTTTAGAACTGACGGAAAATAAGATAGGAATGTCGAGGACAACCAAACAATATTTTATTATTGGCCTACTGCTGGTTGGAAAATTCAGTCATGGATGACTAGTTAAACAGTTAAATGCTGTCACTTGGAGGCGCTGTAGTTAATGTCCATAGTCTACCACTTGTGTTTATATGGATTAAATGAAGAATGAAGAAGTTACGGCAGTTTTACGGAGGCTACTCCTGAGACTTAAAACAGCCCCTTTCTTTTTAATGTAAATGTCAAGTCACTTCTAGCGTCTTAAATATCTTTGTATTACTCTTCACTTCCATTTTAGATTCAGTTTTATCCCATTTTATAAATGAAAAAATAATTTCAAATAAATCTTTGTATTATTTCACATTTCTCATAAACATCATCCATAGTGATCTTAAGTCCATACACGATTTGGGTACTGAATTCGCAGTATATACGGCTATAATATGACAATATCTTGATTTAATCTTAATAACTCAAAATACGTTAAGTATACATTTACGGTGAATAAAACGAATGGCCAGCGCCCAGCTTGATTCGAACAGACAAACTACTGGAAAAGGCGTTCTTAATCACCAGACAGCGGAGGCTCAGTGAACATAGATATGCTCGAATTCTCACTGGCTTGAGCATACCCCGCCCCTATTTAAGAAGTTTAATACCCTGACAATTTATGATATTCACAAGCTGACTCATTGTCTATTTATGTATAATCACGCATTCAACAATCTTCCCGATACTTTTACCGATTACTTCATTAAAAATAGATCAATTCATAGCTACCCATCCCAACACGCATTTCTTCATTGTATCGCCCCTTTAATTTGAACTATGATTTAGCCAGACATACGACTAGAAGTCAAGGCCCTCTGCTATGGAATTCAGTGAATAGCGAGTTTAAAATTGCCAAATCACCTTATGTGTTTAAAAGAAAGTTTAAGACATATCTTCTTTCATATTACAAATAATCAATTGATCATTTTTAAAGTTTAACGTTTACCGTTTACCACATGAGATGTTGCCATCATTACTGCCTACATTTTAGTGTTTAGTTGCACATGTCCTGTCCGGTCTTGTTTGCATATATCCTGTCCTGTCTCTTGTTTGTAGTCGTCTTTTTTGTAGTACTTTATAGAATGATCATATTTATCATGAAATTATGAGGGTGACCAATATACTTCGAGCTGTGCTCCTTTTGGTTTTCCCCACCTTTGTTTTCTAATAAATTATTTGATTGTTATGATGTATTATATACTATGGTGAAAATAAACTGAAACTGAAACTGAGATATGATATACGGCTTCGTCATATTTCTAAAAGATCACAGCAAGACTTGTTTCATAAACTAGATAGTTCTTTGCTACATGGATGTATTCTGCAAAGAATGAGACGAAAGCTAACTATAATGCTTTTAAATCATCCCTTTAAAGATCATTTCAGCCCCTGATATTTCGATATTTATTGATTAAGAACGCCTGTCTATACTTCTCGTCTCGTGCAGTGACGTTGTATGCATTTTCATGACAATATGGTATTTTCGTTACACGAGTGCTTATTAGTCCATTATCTTAACATTTTCCACTCGGCTCTTGGTTTTACCATACAAAACAGATTTTTTAGAAACCTTTCTCAACTTTCAAGGTCTATCCAAGGGATTACTGAACCAATACTACTCATGTTTGTACTTATTTCAATGCATTTCTCATTGTGATTCCAAATATGATAAGTGAAATTCAATAATTGGGACATTTTTGAAACATTTTGTGAAGTTTTGGAAATGTCGTCTGCAGACGCCTGCCGCGTGGAAAGTGTGAATGGCCCAAAATCCGCAAAGAATAGAATCACACACGAAATTATAAATAGGTGCCATCGCTGGAATTGGCTCTTACCTAATTGCACAGAGGAAGGTAAATTGAGTGATGTCGATAGTTCGAATCCAGTCTGAAACACATGAGTTGTGGTTTAAGATGTTAATGAATATAGTGCATCGGTCACTACTGGAAAGATAAGAACTAAATTGCTGTTGACTACCTAGACCACCACGTATATATTATTAGCTTCTTGATGAATCTTTTTTTTATTTGAACGTAATATAAACGAAATTGCGTTTTGCGGGGATGAATCTGATGATCTGGGCTGATGAACCATAGGCATGATAGGGGAAGCAGAAGAACCACCTGAAAGAAAACAGTTTCATGCCAAACTAATTCACGCGTCAATTTAAGCATTTATTACGATATCAATCCAACGCAACCAACTTGAGAAAATACAATATCGTTTCAAATACTGTTTAAAACCTTCAGTCGCTATTTTCTCCGCCTGTCATATATAAATAATCCATAGTCCGTGCAAACGATGACTTCATACTATATATCATATCAAATATTGATCCATTAAAGTTGTCAGATTTTAACCTAATCGTTGTTTTAGCGTGATTTATACATGAACAATCACGCCTAATGGTACAACACTTACTGAAAGTGTGTGTAGCCTCTTGACAAGTGTGCAGTGATATGAAATGAAAAGACAAAGATCAATCACAAGCTGTCCCTACAAATAAATGTTTAATTTGCGCATTTGCTTATTTTTGTTTTACCTTTGTCGACTTGAGTGCCTTGGAAGCGCGATTGGCACATGCGTTGCCTGCCCGGAAAGGTTCCCATAACCTAATCGGGTAGATTTCCCTAATGGACACCTTTAACACTAAAAGGCTATTGTGCTAATGGTGGACGAACTTTCTGATCACGTATAAGAGTAGCCTATGCAAGATTCGTATATTTAAAAACGGCTAAGTAGGGGTTGATTAAAAACACGTTTACTACGTTTGGCCTTGTTTAGCCTACTCCTACCTTTTAACACTTTGGCACAATCTTATGGTCACTTAAGATTCGTAACGATTAGGCAATATTCATGTCATACTAAGGAATTTTTAAACGATCTTCGTTACTGCTTAATATGGCACCACATTTTGTGCTCCAGAAATACCTACGATGTTCAGTTGTAATGTAGTAGTATTACTTCAAGCAATGAATGAACAATTATTTAATTTGTGTGATTTGCTGAATGTTTCGCAGTCGGTTTAATGAGAAAATATCTTCAAATAATTCGTAAGGTGTTCTTAAAACAACTATCTCAATGGAAATAAATCGTTGTGCAGAAAGTGTTCTTAACACATAAATGTTAACTCTTTGGGAACTCTCCTTTAACATGATTAAACAAAGTTTCGTGGTCTAAAATGATGACACGTTTCCAGAAGTAAATTTCTAAAAGCGAGGGAGACTTGCGTAAATGATTTTTTATATATATCTGGTGACACTAAACACTTCGTTTTGAAAAATTACATTCTGGGGATATTATGGTTTGTATTTGTTTTTATTTAGAGGATCTTCTAATATATGACTACAATGTAACTGTCCAGAAATATACACTCGAAGGAAAAGAAACATATAGATGGCGCTGTGTGGAAATATCTCTTACCATTATGGCTTTAATTAATCGAGGTGTGTACCTATTTGTTCCGATAACCATACGAATAGATTAACAATTTCCACAAACAATGAAAAGTCACATTAGTCAAATTGATTATAATGTCAAGCGTTTAAAATAATCGTTGCTGAACGGTTAACTTTGTTAAAATGGTAAACTCAAGATTAATTTGTCCTGCAACGATTCAGGTTAAGCAATTTCATTGATTGGGAATTGTCAGTTTTCTTTTTACATTTTCAGTGGAAACGAATAACCAATCTAATCCAGTATGTTTCAATTTCATTAAGTCTCTTTTGTTCAGGTCACTTGTGACCTGGAATGATATCCCAAACAAATGCTGGACTATCAAAAACTTACCTCGATTGAGACCACGAAACAATCATTAATATCTATGGCAAATCTCAAAATATGAATGTGAACAGGGAATTGAAATTGCTTATCAATCGATCGTTATCTATTCTTGTTTTCGAGAGAAGATTCTCGCGAAAATTTAATCTATAATACAGGTCGTCAATCATGATGAGTAAAATGAAGAATGATAATCAAATTTTGATTACCATGAATATGTAGTGCATTTTATGCTTGAATTTTGTGAAACGCATTTAACGCTCAACGTCTCGCAATCCGTTTCTGCGCTGTTTTGGGCGAGTAATGCCAAATGATGTAAATACATCTTAAAAGCAGCAGAACGGGAGTTTTAAAATTTCAAAAATCGTATAATTGACAAGGAAACAATAGTTGACATTGGTACCGGTTTTTATAATTGGATTTTAAATGATTTTGTTTAAACAAAATCAATTACACGTGAGGAAATGTATATATTTTCACTACCGTTACTATGGTAACGTAACCCTGGACTTACAAAGGCGTTTACCTTTAGTATCATATCATTTTATTTTGTAATAAAAAGTATTGTAGTTAGTGTTTGAGGATCAAACAATATACCAAAAACTTGAAATTATCTCTTTTATTTTTGGTACCGACATAATAGCAGTTGAGTATGCCGCAATGGGTTTTAACAAAATTTACATAATACGAATATGTTAAAATTCAATCTATTATCTATCCTTCTTCGAAGATATATTGAAAGTAACTTTAAGCTTAAAAGATATCTTCTTTAAAAAACAATATCTTTAAAAAATAAATGAAAGGGTTAGTTTACTAAGTATTAAGTTGCTGGAACATCCAAGGTAATTGTTCTGTAAATTTAATGTAACTTTTAAAATGAGAAGAACATACTTATTACATTATTAACATTATCCGACCGTTAAAAACATTATTCGGTGACAAGCAATCTCCCAAAGACAACTTTGCGGCCCATACTTTATAATAATTCAAATGTATTCTCAACTTCCGATTCGAGTGGAATATAACTCGGTCCTTCTTTACAGTTCAAGAAAGCCGATGATGAAGAGAGATTTAAAGGAGGTGTCCCGCAAGCATAAAAGTGTGCATTATATGTTAGAAAAATCACTATCGAGCCCAACTTTTGTAATTATATAGAACAAAACACCACACTTATGACAAAAACAAATAAAAACCGCAATCTCTCAACATGCACTTTTTAAAATTCGCGGCGATCGAAAGTCCCAGTGTCGATGATGTCATAGTTATACAATGCACATGCGCACATTTTGGCACCGATACCCATGACGTCATCGACACCGGGACTTTCGATCGCCGCGAATTTTAAAAATTGCATGTTGAGTGATAGCAGTTTTTATTGATTTTTGTGACTACTATGGTGTTTTGTTCTATATAATTACGTAATTTCGGCTCGATAATTATTTTTCTAACACATAATGCTCGATGTTGTGCTTGCGGGACCCTTTCTTTAAGCCGACCACGTAGCAGCTTTGGACCGCAAACTGCTACCAACTCAGTTTAGAAACTAAGATGTTGACTCATCATTGATTGTTCTTGACAAAGAACGCAGGTATCACCAATATTTCAAGGATTGAAATTTGATGCAATTTCATATTATACGAAGCTTATATTATTTAATTTGTTATGTGTAGGCTATCATACGGTACTTCACTGTATTTCTGGAAGTTCTGTATTTGAAAATGATTGTTTTTAAAATGTCGTTGCAAGCTATAATATGAATATAATACTATAAACATTAGCGGATTTAATTTCACATTTAGTACAAGTTTTAATGATCATGTAAATGCCTTCTGATAATTATTGCATTGAAGTTTATACTATATATGCATTTGTAATACTCTGTATTTTTATTTTTGTATGTTCTGTTATTGTACCTGTTTTCTGTTGTTGCAACAACAAAATGCCCATTTTGTGGGCGCTAAAATAAAATAATAACAATTCAAGGATCAAGAAACGATATATCAATTAAGTTTAAGCTGTTATTCAGGGTTTAAGACACCATGCGTAACTAAGCTCGTAAAGAAATATAATCCTATCGTAAATAACAGAGGTGAATCAACCTCTAGGTGAATATATTTCTGTAACCTTTACTTCGTCCATCACATGGCCAATAAAGTATGAGATAATAGCATTACAAAGTGTTAAAGGCACGCTTGCCTTACTACTCTATTAACAAGTAGAGTTGTTAGAATATTACACTTAAATCCTATATCTTATATTTTGAATCATACGCTCTACAAAAAGGTACCGAATATACGTGTATGTATGTTTCTATTACTAGAATATTTCAGAATTAATATGCAATCATGAATCAAATAGGCTACATTAGACATGTTAGACCAAATCATAGTTCATGAGAAATGCGTTGTCCGAATATGGCTATACGAATACTAAATATCGTAAACATGGTAAACGTAACACAACATGACGAAATAGTTGCGATGGTAGTTCACAACAAGACGAGTAACAACAATATGAAAAGATGCACTTCCGTAAATACACGACTTCATTGAAACAACAGATTTAAATGTCCAAAGTAGATATAAAACATATACACTGCAAAAAGTGCAGAACACATGACGCGTTCAGAACATATTCACGGTGTGTTCTCCAGGTGTTCCAGAACATGTTCAAAATGTAACAGATTTAGAACATGTTCTGAACGTGTTCTAAACACATCACAACGCGTTCAGAACATGTTCAGAACATGTTCTCAATCTGTTACATTTGAACACGTTCTGCAGTTTTTGCAGTGTAGGCCTACATAAGAACATGGTACTTAGCTTAGTTGCAATGATATTTGGTTGAATGTCAGCAAATGCACTTACCTGTTTGTAATCCTGCCAACTTTTTGGTCAATGTCGATGTCTGTGTTTGGTGTTTTGTTCTAGCCAGAACCAATAACAATACTTCTATTTAAAAGGCTACATAAAACCAATGTTGTATTTGCAATGTCATTCGATCAACAAATTTGAAGAACACTACTGTTCACTAAGTGTCATATATATTTGCGCGCCTTTTTGGAAGACCACTGTCCCACGCAACCACTATTATATGTCACCTTTGGAAAAACAAATGCTGCGTTACGATCATCAATCATGTGATAGCGCTTATTCTCTCATGGGTTTCAAAATGAGACTCTTACTGCCGAATATAAGACGATCGAAACTGTCAAGAAGTTGTGCGCCTTTAGCAAGAAAGGCAATCATTCCTTTAGTGAATGATGTCATAAAATGATGTACGACATAGGCGAGCAGACGACATATATTTACGATATTTACGGCCACTTATATCCCGGGCTTAGTAGTGGCAGAATACTTAGCGCACGCGCGTTGTAATGCTTCTACTTATAAGATGAACGAAGTGCACGTATAACTTCCAACATTTAATTTTCCACCATTAGGCTATATCATGAATATGAAGATATTTACGAAATATAGAATTGATGTTACAGCAATAAGAATTAATAGTACAACTCACAGAATTGTGATATGCCTCAAACTAGACTATTTTGAGACTATAAGCCAGTCACGTTCTGTGATTGAATTCGAGTAAACTGCTGCGGCCAAAGTTCCTTTATGCGTTCATTTTAGATTATGCAATAAAAATTTGTATAATTAATTTGTATTTTAAATCATAGATCCTTGAGGATCTATTTCTCTCCAGTATTTATGATCTATGTTTAAATGTAGGACACGCGGTTAAGAGCCCTCAGATTGCAATACACCATGATATCAGGCTTGCAAGGCCTCGATTTAATATTCTATTGACGTAAACTGATAATATCGGTCATTAATAACAATAGTCTAGTCTATAACGAGATTTTAATAGGTTGTTTTAACAACACAGTGAGTGTTTTACTCAGACAACGTGATAGGTAAGTAACCTACGTCTTGTCTTTATTTTAAACGTTGATGTTTATTCTGATTAACACAAAATCGTGACTTGAGTGCAAAAAACATCGAAATATGTAGATGCTATAAGAACCAGTATGTCGAGATCAACTAAGTATGGATATTGACATGGAAAAGAACCAAGTTCCTGAAAGCGTCTGCTAAAGAAGCTAAATGTAAAGGATGTGGAGAAATGTCTTAAACATCCAAAGAAGAAACACTTAAAGGCATAAAACAACATTATTATAAAAAGGGATCGATCGAATAAAAAACGAAAAAATAGACAAATTAGTTCAAACTGGCTAAAGTGGGTGTGGGGATAATGGGGAGGGGCTGTGTGTGATGTGACTTTACTTGTTTAATTGTTATAGCATTCCGAATGTTGGTACCCTTTTAATTTTGTGTTCTTTTGCCTTTTAATCGTTGGACGTTGTCAATCGCCCCTCTTTGATATATAGCGGTTGAAACTTTTTACAAGTGCCCGGCCTTACTTGTGTTGAAACCTGCTGATTATCCCGCCTATTCCGCCAAATCAAAAGTAAAATGGCCTATTTTGAGTGGGCGCATCGGTATGGGTAGAGGTATTATCATGATTATAGCGCGAGAAGGGTGAAGAAAATAATATAGAGAAGACATCAGAAAAAGCACAATGGTTTCATAACATCGAGGAATGAACTGGTATGAGTCTATAACAAAGGGTTGAGTGTCTGCATGGCACAACACAGCAACTGGTCACAAAAATCATAGATAGTCAAGACGGGGATAGATAAATGGGGATATGACTATTTTGTTTGAAGCTATGTGGCCATGTGTTATGAACTCGCCACCCTACCCGTTGCATGTTCAGATTTTTACATTTTACACCATCTGAGATTCGAAATAGCATATCGCAATAATTACTTATTCTACTCCATAAAAAGTATATATTTTCTGAACTGTAATCTCACAAGGAATCCAAATATTATATTGGAATTTAGATAGAACCTAATGGTAACATGTTGTGATAAAAATGTTTAAAAAATATCTATTTTTTTTTTCCCTCTTCATATTTTAATTAAAGCTCAATAATATTTTATACCTATCCCAATCATAATTTTACTATGCATACTAGTTCCTCGTGCAATTACCCATCAGAACATAATGGTTGTCAAGGGTAACTTGTTGAAATATACTATATCGGGGTCGGGGAGTGAATGAGCACAAACGTTTACATTTCATATTTATTAGAGTTTACAAATATATATATCTTTTGGATTCACCCTATCCTGATTTAAACGGCATTTATGAATTCCCCTATATGAGAGCTTTCCAAAAATATATGATTTTGCTATCATCGGCTGAATACTTTTTTTGTTTGTTATAGTCATGTATGCAAAACCGATGAATTAGGGCAAGTTCACTGTATCGAATAAGGAATAAACCAAGGACAATGCAATCGATTCATGATAACAATTGTTATATAATAGTTGACACGTTTGTTGACAGAAACTTATAGAATACTAGCGGGCATCCGCGCTTCGCGCGGACCCGCTAGAAGATTTCACGGGGACACACAGAAAACACTATGTAAAAAAAATACACAAATTATGTAAGAATTACACAATCTGTGTAAAAATAGAACTCCATAATACTATGTAAACAGTTGTGTAAAGCTTTTGCATAGGAATTTACACAAGCTTGGGTATATATTACATGTTTTATGTAAACTCTTACATAATAATTATGGAGTTCTATATTTACATAATTTTTTACATAGTGTTTTCTGTGTGGAGGTAAGTAAACAAAGCGTAAGCAAATTTGATACTATCAAGAACATGTGTATACATAATCCAGACGGGCCCTAAATAATCAGAATATCGCAGGTGCTTTTGATAATCCAGGTATATACATGTGCCTAAAGTAGGTAGGCCTACCTTTGTGTTTCCTGATACCTATGTAGGCCTCCCATGTGACCTGAAATGCAGGTACCCGTTGTCCCATTATATCCAGGGACCCCATAGGCCTAAGCCCTACCCCTAATCCAGTTACCACAGGTACCCTTAATAATGCACCGGATACCACATAATCCAGGTACTGCAGTGTGCCGTTAGGCCTATATCGAGATACCCAGGTGCCCTTATATTCAAGTAAATTAAAAGCGGGTGCCGAAGATAGTCATATCACAATAGGCAGAGGTGAGTAATATCAAAGCGTTATAAACGTTTATATAAATATCAAGAGTATGCCCTTAAATAATTCAGGTACCTAAAGTGCCCTTGATATAATGTAAGTGACATGGTGCCCTTAATACACCATGCACCTAGGCCCAATGTGCTCTTAAATAATACAGATACCCATGTTCCTAATCCAAGTACTCCACGTGTTCTTAATACACCGGTTGCCCAAAAGAAGGCCTACTCCTCACAGATGGCCTTAATAACCCAGGTACCGCATGTGCCGGCGTTATATCCATACCAATGTGCCCGTATTATATCCAGTTTATAATGGAAAGCGCAGGTATAGGTGCCGAAGCTATAATAGCGGGTGGTTAGTCACATCAAAACGTATAAGATGAGGGTATTGTAAAACAGCAAGGGTATGTCGTTGATACTCCATGTATCCTAGGTGCCCTTAATACTGACATTGGTACCACAATGCCCTTAATAATCCATATACCATGTGCCCTAAGAAATCCATGTACGCCATACATGTATAACACATGGTGCCCTTCATTATTTAGGTACCACCCCATACTTTAATAATCAAGATTGTGTATTAGTGATCCATGTGGTTTATCTTGAATCGAATATTAAGGGCACCCGTGATAACTGTGTATGCGGCTATTAGGGCCTACGTGGATTAATAAGGACATACTTAGGAATACTTAGAATATTCAGAGTATCTGGATTGCTTTAATATAATCATAGAACACATGGGTGGGTAACCCCATGTGAACTTTAATCCAGCAGGTTAGACCTAGGTGCAGTGACGGCACTAACGGTAGGGGGAGGGAATGCCCAGTCGTGTCCCTACCCATTTTGGACCCCAAATAATAATAAAAAAGTTGACTTTTAATGTCAAAACTGAAAGTAACTTCAAATTAGCTTTAAAATGTCTCCCCGATTCTTTTATTGATTCCGCCACCCCGTTTTCCTCCTTTAAAATGTTGATGCTGGTGCCGCCACTGCCCATGCACATACTTTTTTCAGGTAATACGCCTACGTTCTGAGCGTTATAGTGGGTTCTATAGTTTTATAGTCGGTCGTTTAGTTTTATGGTCGGCGGAGTCTATCATCAAGATCACTTGTACCATTCCATGCTTGTACTTGAACACTATGTGTGCCATCCGGGTTTTGTTTGGCCTATTTACATTAAATACATTATTCCTCCAATAGGCATGTACGGCCTAAACGTATGTAGTCTCTTTGTCATGTTTGTTGTGTTTTAAATTAGGCCTCCCGAGATACTACCTATAATACCACCCTTAAAATCCAGTTATCACAGGTGGCCCACCTGCGCATAGTATATCCAGGTAATTTGAGACATCTGCGTTTTATAGTCAACCCCGTAATGGTAATCCAGATACCACGGGTGCCCTTACTAATCCAGACACTCAATAATAATCATGATAATATACTACACGTTCCGTTTATCCAGATGCCCCATGTGCCCTTATATCCAGATTATCAAGTAAGGGAAGTGCGGGGAGGAGGAGGTGGCTTAGTTTAGGGTATGATGGGGCAATACCGCACGTTCCGTTTATCCAGATACCCCATGTGGCCTTGGTAAGGCCGCCTTACATCCATATTATCAAGTAAGGGAAGTGCGGGGGAAGGGGGCTTAGACCTTTAGGGTATGATGTGACAATCCCGTAATTTACGTGCTATAAGCCGCACGCCGGGCGAATAAGCTGCAGCACCTCAAATTAAGATTCAGTCCTCATCATACAGTAAGCCGCACCGCTGTATAAGTCGCACAAAGAAAATGAAAGGTGTGTGTGTGGGGGGGGGGGGGGGGGTCGACCCTGATCCACCAGCCCATAGCTTCATGCTTCATGACCAGCCATGGGGTTACAACTGCATGGGTGACTCCATCAAATGTATTTTCCTTCAGCCACTTCAATCACTATGTTATCCTGGATACGGTTTGCGCCTTGCTCCCAGTTTCTTTATTAAAATAAAGGTCTTGGCTTTATGATTAATGTTTTGTTTGTGTCTTGCTCTCGTTACATTGTATTGCACTGTAAACGGTATGCACTCCGCGGAGCAGCCGTACGGACTGCCTGCTTTCACTGCCCCGTTACAATGTACAGTTTGCGCCACAAATGCGTACACACTTTGTCTGCGTCATTACGTGTGCGCCGAATCGCGTGCGCCATGTTAAACGCGGTCGCGCAGCAACAACGTAAGAGCGGTTGGTATGGTACCGCCAGTTTCTTTCATGCAATCTAAATGTTATCGAAGATGAATTTCACTTCATTATGAAATGCCCGCTCTATAATGATATGCGTACTAAAATGATATCTGAAATTGGTGATATATATGATCTTGATAACTTAGATGACAATGACATTTTCTTGACTATAATGAGGGTTAGCGAATTTGATTGCATTCGTCCAGTTATTAATTTTGTAAACTCTGCGTTTGAGTTGCGTACATCTTCAGGAGTTTAAATGGTATATGATATTTTTTATAATTATGTACATTTGTTTGTTTGTTTGTTTGTTTGTTTCCTTATCTTTGTGTACTTTGACCATACCTATATGTTTGGTGAATGTCAAATAATAAATACATTACATTATCGTTAGCAAACTCCGCGTTCATCTATGTTATCTAATATGAAAGTGTTACTTTAAGATCTGTGTAAGAGTTTTTGTTTACATTTAGAAAATATTTTTATTTGTCGGACGTATAGTCCCGTATAAATGCTTGTTACTATGCGTTCTTTAAGAATAACAAACAACCGCATATACAGAAATGTAGCTATATCCCTGAAGAAAATATTTTGGGTGAAGACCATATGTCATCACTCACTCCGAAAACCACAATTTGTGTCCGAACAGTAGCTACCCGAGTGAAAGAAATTCAACATTTCGGATTATCACCTGTGATCCTTTCTGCGCATGTCTGAAAACGGGAAAAAACGGGCATTGAACTATCTAATTAGCTCGTGTATTAGAGGCGCAATTACCACGCTTTTTCAGTTGAAGAGGCACGCGAGTGTAAAATTATTATTGAACTATCTAATAAGTCGAAGGACCGAAAATTAGTATATAGATAAAACAATCTATAAAATGAGAGCAAAGTCATGTTTGTACCACACAGGGATGAGGAGTTATTGTAAATTGAACGTAGAATTGGGAATATTTTTTTATATTCCCCATAGAGATTGTACACCAGCGCCACCGCCACATCCGCCTCCACCCCTGACTTTCGAAATATAATCAATCATATCTCGGCCAAATAGTTATAGAAATACCTGATATATTCACACAATGTAGCTAGATCAATAGTCTTTCAAATAACACCTTAACCATAGCTATACCACATTTAGTTGTTGAGTTAAATAATAGAGAGATAGATGGATGATTCGTCACCAAAAATGCAACGCCGCCACCCTTTTTGGGTGGCGTGTTCAAAACACATGGCCATGTGTGTTTCGGACCAAGGTCGCTCAACACAAAAAGCCGATTAACCTTTCGCCCTGTCATGAAATAACTTCTGTTCTCAACATCCATAGATAATACGCCACTCTTGTTCCCAGATGCATTAAATCGCTAGGAATCGCTAGGAATGTGCTATTATCCATCGCGCTCATCAATAAAAACCTGGGTGAAATAAGTGTCTATAAACTTCACAAATAGTGTTACATCTATCGCATCGGTGAATGTGTGTATTAAGTATATAGGCCTATATTAAAAATATTATAAGTATTTTAACTTTCACGGTTGCTTTTTTTATCAAACTAATTGTATGTATCCCGTTAGCTAGAATTAGATACTGTGGTTGCCGCAATAGACTATCAATACCCAATCTGTTTACCGGGCTTTTCAAACATGCATGTCATACAGGTGTGCGAACAGACATAGATTTATTGTTATATTTAAATGTTTGAATCTGCCGGGTAAAACACCACAACCTAACTTCTGAAGGGTCGCTATACAGGGTGTCCCTATAAAAATTGTGCACATGTTTGCTCAACTTGTTGACCATGAAGTCCTAAGGTTTGGTGTAATATGTTTGCACACACGGAAAGGGAAAACACACAGCTTTCAGATGCCGTTTATTTTATCTGATTGGGATTTGTCTATCCTGAGATATACTCAGTTTATCAAAGCTACCCATAATCGACGTTGTTTGCCACTTTTTCATGTCTTCAACGGACGCGAACCGAATTAGTAAGGTGAAAATATATCTGTTTTAATAAAGAAATTCGTTAAAAAGTTTGAGTCAGATTTTTTTATCACTGTCAAATGTCAAAAAGCACGGCAAAAGCGAGAAGCTAATAATTGTTCTGGCATTGTTGAAGTTTAAATGGACACATGGGAAAAGGGCACCATAATAACCCCGAGTCCTAGGCTTAATTATGATCTTCACGATAATGGAGACAATAAAGTCCGTCAATTACCGTATAGAAACGTGTCCCAAATGAAAAAGAAATGATGACAACGTATTTAAATTGATCAAATCGTCAATGGCATCGAATATCTTTGACAAACAATGCAGCTCTCACATACAAAGGATGACAATATCAATTTATTATCAAGACTACCAACTATAAAATCACACAAACTACAAGCATGTTAAATCTAAGGTAAATTAATTATCAACACATTCAATGTTAAGCTGCTGAAAATATAATAGCATGTGTCAAGCAAGGATGCGAATAAGTTCGTCAATACAATTTTAAACATTTAACATAATTATACGGATCAATATGTCCAATTTCCAAGGGGTTTTGAATTATACTATAATCAACAGTTCCATCGAGGTTCCATCTCTGGTTAATTGTCCGAAAGCAAATCACATTTGACCACACTTTGATAACTACAGCCAAATGATTTGTCATTTAGATAGGATCTATAATTTAACCAAATTGGCGTAAGAAAATGCCGTGCGGCGAGAGTGGTAAAACAATAGCCACAGAGTTACGGGCAAACCATTTCCACTGAACCACTATTAGTATATAAATCGATAGTTGTAATCAATACAGACACTAATGGTCGCAAAGCTCAAAAGAGGGAATTTTGTAAAATGTGAAAGCAGTTATGCCTACTTATTTCAATAATTCTACAAAGTGGTTGTTTAAAATATACTACACAACTGACAGTTATGGAATCGATTGTAAGACTCTAAGCGCATCGCATCTTTGAAATTTCCGAAAATGAAATGCTCCTGAAGTATAAATAGCAAATAATTTTACACGCGTAAAACTAATTTGCATAACACAAAACTTATCATGAAAGTTTTTTATCAAAGAATAAAAGACCGCGTGAATGGCTATGTTTTCATATTTTTCTGTCAACTAGGACATTGTAGGTCAGATTTTGTTTTTTATCAAACCGAAGTCAATTAACTTCTCTTTTATTCAGAGCCCGATTAATCTTCCCGAGTTCGTCACAAAAATTCAATTATTTGCAGTTGTAACACTTTGTGATGGATTGCCATGTATACGTATAAATGCATTGCACTCATTTAAATCTGAAATCCAATTTGTCTGCATCATATTAGCCATGTTAGCGTGGTATGTGGGCTTAATAAATGAGCACTTATAAATAGCAGGGGTATGGCGCCAGCCAGCATCGTTTTTGTTGAGGGGGTAAACAGGGGGCAATAACAAATCTTGAAATTGGGGAAGGGGGGGTCACAATTTTGCCTTTTAACGTTGTTTGATATCAAAGCAGACATTTCAGATACCGTATGTGGGGTATGTGTGTGGGGTTGGGGTTGGGGGGGGGGGGGGGGTAGCACGGGTCGTAGCTGAGAGTGGGACCCCATCAATCCCCAGTGGTCCCGCCACTGTATAATAGTAATTCATCGTTTCCTAAAATGCTTATTTTTGAAGGAGCTCTAGGTCCAATCTTAGTACACCATGAATTGCAAATATGTTAAGGAAACTATTAGATAACCGCATATTGCTTACGAATCAAGATTTATAACCTGTAAATAACCTGTAATCAGGGACAGTTAGTCACTTAATATTTCCTGGACCACGAGCTCCTAAAATACATATTATTCATCTTGGAATTAAAAACGGACACCAAAATATGCTTTTACCCATACACAATAGTAAATGTGTTGTTAATCATGCATGAACCCTAACCACCCCCAGTGCCATAAATGGGCACGGTGCAGTCCGTCTGTGTAAGCTGGCGTGGCACTTTTTCGATGAAATAATGGCCCCAGGCTATATAGTTGGCCGAGTATACTCGGCCAAGTATGGTTGACCCCCGTATGGTTGACCCCCGTGGCGCACTGGTAGCGCGTTCGTCTCTCGGTTGTGGGTTCAAGCCCCGGGGCGTGGACACTCTTTTTGTCCTCGCTTTTTGTCGTTGAAAAAAATCCTTGAAAAATGTGGGTAGGAGTTTAGGGTTAACGGCATTTTCCCCCCTTTTTTCTTTTCTCAAATTTGTCTATGTATGGTTTCATTAATCGTTATTTCCGTGAAATCGGTTGACAATTTTTCCAACATTTAAGAGTCATTTCAGGTAAATATTGAGTATGGGTGGCAAAGCTCGCCGATTTTTTTCCCTGGCCAGGTTGAAGTACTTTGGTAGCATATTATGAAAAAAGATTAGTTTGTTAATCTTCTACTCGTTGCCATGGCAACAGCGTAATTAAGATTTTAGCCATTTTTGGTCAATATCAGTTAAAAATAGTCGAAATTTACCGTACATTCGTTATCTTATTGCAGCAATATATAAGATAATTTTTTTCAAAATTAGCTATTACATGATAAAAACACATCTTTATACTTTAGACACAAATAAAAAAATAAAAAAATAAAAAAAGGTTTTGATGTATTTTCTGACCTGGCAACACTGCTAGTTTTGACATATTAAGAAAATTGATATTTTAGCCCATTTTGCATCTCGTAAAAACTCCTTGCCAGGGCACTCAGGATATTGTACTCATAGGTGGAGGGAGAGATGACTTTACCCTACTCATATCTGATGAATACAGCTTGGGGTGTTATATACTTTATCGGTGTTATGGCGCCAGCCAGCATCGTTTTTGTTGAGAGGTAAACCGGGGGCAATCACAAATCTGGGAATTGGGGAGGGAGGCACAATTTTGCCTTTAACGTTGTTAAATTTCAAAGTAGACATTTCAGATATGTGGAGTATGTGTGTGGTGGTGGTGAGGGTGGGGGCGGTACGGATCGTGACTGAGAGTGGGACCCCACCCCATCAACCCTCAGTGGTCCCGCCACTGTATAATAGTAATTCATCGTTTCCTAAAATGTTTATATTTGAAGGAGCTCTAGGTCCAATTTTAGTACACCATGAATTGCAAATATGTTAAGGAAACTAGTATTTAGATAACCGCATATTGCTTATGAAGATTTATTAGATCTTTATTCAAATTACATGTAATCAGAGACAGTTAGTCACTTATTATTTCTTGGACCACGAGCTCCTAAAAATACATATTATTCATATTGGAATTAAAAAAAGGATAGAAAAATAGATATTTTATTTTACACATAAACAATTATAGTATTGTGTTGTTAACCATATATAACCACATAATCGTACTTTCCGTGAAATCGGTTGAAAAGATTTCCAAAATCAAACTTTCTTTAATCACACCCAATTGAAGAACTTTTTTTGCAATCTTGATTATTTATTATGTCAAACGTACAATGTGGGCATGTTTTAAAAGGTTTCCAGAATGTGTCAATAATTGCGTGGTGAAATATCAAATAGTAAACCCCACCACAATAAAGGTTGCAGGTTTTGTAAGACGGGGTGCGTGTAATAATAGTGTTACTGCGTTATATATTTGTATTGATTATCAGGTTTGGGTTAAAGTGTAAAATTAGTTATACTGATTGTATATATATGTCCTGTTGTATTTTTTTATTTTTTCTGTCGTTTTTAAAAGAAAATCTGTGCAGCGCCGTGAGGCTGTTTACATCGTAAGGCGCTTAATAAGTCCCATGTATTATTATTATTATTATTATTATTATTATTATTATTATTATTACAATTGTTCCTTTTACAGTGCGTAGTTTGAAAAAATGACGAAATAATGTCAAATACTGTACCGGATTTAGACCTGTTCATTATATTGTTGTAAGGTATCATGCGCCCGACGCATTACTTTGCTTACATTGATTGGATAAACCAGTAAACAAATATTCGCAAAAATAAATATTCCATTATTACTGATTTATTCCATACATATTTATATGATATATAATTCATACTAATCATGATATAAATATTGAGATGCTGGACCGGCTACTATAACTAACGCGGAATTGCCTTTGTAAAGAAAATAGGCTATTATTGTATAAAACAGATACGATAGTTTCGTTGCACGTGGTTTCCTCTTGTCCCGTACAAGGGAAGTCAGCAAGTATGGTCATTTCTTTCGCAAAAGCGGCCTCTAAAATGTCAGACCTACATATTCAAAACTAATAACAGTGCTATTCAAGTATCATATATTCTTTTCAATTTGACCATCAATTTTAGTGGAGTTCGGTATCCAATCAATGGAGTTGGCAATGAACACATAATATTTTCTATAAATTGCAGATTTAGATCATAGATCATAAATATATTCTGAGTTACAGAGCGATACACTTCCAGATTACTTCAAAATCATGATTTAAAGAGGTTGGCTGGCTGATTCAAAATGCCACAAGGTATCAATGAAACTGGTGATAAACTTGAAAAAGTTGCATGAATTTTGAAAATATAGAGAAAAGAAAGTGTGGAAAAGGTGCCCGTTCTTTCTGACTCACATTGTAAATCCCGCCAGTGTCTCCTCTTGTTTTTGCTTACCTCTTGTTACAGGTGATGGATGTATACCTCGAGGCTGATCAATCGCCAGTTGATGATACTCTAGTTCCATGAGCTTTGGACGCTAGGTGCCCCTAATTTGAGTTCAATTATAAGGGTTGTTTATTATGTTATTCTAAATTACGATTGACTTTATCAGCGTTTTTTACATGTTGCTTGATGTGTCAGCTAATGCATTGATGTACAGAATCAATTAACAGGAATGTTCCGGAATGTGTGATATACTCCACAATCAGGAGCCAAAAAGCTCATTTTTAAGTAAAAATCAAAAGTCAACATTTTCGATTGTATGGGGGGAAACATGGGGGAGAGGGGGGGACTTGAGTTGTTAGGGGAAAGTTGGAGCCCAGCGGGCCCTCATTTATATTTCAACGATGAAATATGGTTGCTTTGTTGAACAACATGATTTCAACATAACATGT
The DNA here is from genome assembly GCA_035610835.1 of Ophiura sarsii. Lineage (NCBI taxonomy): Eukaryota > Metazoa > Echinodermata > Ophiuroidea > Amphilepidida > Ophiuridae > Ophiura > Ophiura sarsii. The sequence goes on from CM069442.1 coordinate 45,265,148, forward strand.
TGAAGATAACGTTGAATATTGACGTTGATTCAACGTTGTTGAATGGAGTTGTTCAAATTCATGTTTACAACAATCAGTCTTGAGCTAACTTGCATATTTTTCTTGGCCCTATAGCCGAGTAAATTATGCAAATTAGTTTATTAGCATAATTGCAAAAATTTACAAAAATGAGCACCGGCGCTCATTTATACCATTGCAATTATGCTAATGAACTAATTTGCACTATTTATTCAATGACACCTATTATTTGTTTGAATTTGTCTGTGCATTAAGTTAGTTAACACCATTGAATGTATATTTGTTAGATTTGATATAGGCATATTTTTCTCCTCGAATGTTTAAAACGGCACTAACTTAGGGAAGTGATTGTTCACAAATTAAATGCACAACGTTGTATAAAAAGTTTTCATCAAAGAGTCAACGCCTCCCTTTGTACAGGTTTTCCCCGGCTGCAAAGCAATGACAATGCGTTAAAGCTTCACCAAGCACATTTTGAAGAAGTTTTTAAGTCAAATTTCTACTATATATGACGTTGAATCAACATTGAAATATATGGTTGATGTCAACTTCCAAATAAAAAATGTTTTTCAACGATATTTCAACGTTGATACAACATTAATTGTTGCATCATCATTTTGCCCGCTGGGAGGGGATAAAGGTCGTGACTGGGGTTCAAATGCCCCCCCATGCTGATGCACCCCCAGTTCCCGTGGTACCGCCACTGACCGACAATATTAAAACGGGGAATATGGAGACCACTTGAAAAGAACATAATATCCGCGGATCAACTAAGGCTAAAAATACTTACGAGTAAGTACACGGTAACGTTGACAGTTGGCCGACGAGTTATCTGGTTTAAGCTTGGGCCAAATTTGTTTTTGTTTGTTTGTCCATAGAGGGTCCTCAAAAGGTAGGGTCGGTAGGTCTGATTTGTTTCGGATATTTATTGTTGCTATAGGGTGCACTACACTAAATGGGGTATCCCCTATCCCCACACCACCAAATCATATTTTGCATTCTGACATTACACGGCAGTGTTTGAAATTAAGATTGACCCCACCATAAGTCTAAATTTAACATCCTAGAAAAGGTAATAAATGCTGTAAATGTACCTAAATGTTTCATAATTTTGTATTTGTAGGTTATTTCCTCCACATCAGGCCCAAAATCTCTAGCTTTTTCTTGAATGGTATCATTTTACACGATTTCACTGTTTCCACCAATTTAGAACTAGAATCTCTGATCTTAGGATAAAGGCAGTCTGTCGTACCTAAGCTAGATATCATTGGCTCGTAGCGAAAAAAAATGCTGGTCACCCCCACAAAAGTGATTGTTTTGAAGCAGAAGACATCTAGATCTTCAATAAAAACAATGATTTGAATGAACCAGTTTGCTCTAAAGGTGAAAAAAATTAACACAAACTTGACCTCTTAACCACACAAAGCAATAGGGAACTGATTTGGTGGTATGGGACCTTAAGGACGGTGTTTACCACTAAAATCGGAAAGTATGCATCACAAAATCCTCAATTAAAAAGACTTGACAGTAATACCATTGCGTACATGCTTATGATTTTTTATTAATTATGATTAATGGGACATCACCTACATGCACCCTGACTATAAACTGTGAATATCATCTAGGTAAATTTTGAGAGATCTTTCAAATTTGTGCTTTTTACTGGAAACATTGGCGATTACGGCGACATTTCCAAGCTCGTCAGAGAGGTAGTCAACTCCATGGGCATATTTTGGAAAATCGAGCAGGTTCACCTCGGGGTTCACCTACCTATTGTTTTCACTTTTTGGTGGGGAAATGTGATCATCTTTAAGAAAAAACGACTCAACGAGGTCCAATTTCGCAATTTAGTGGTCTAAAACAGAGTTTTATATCAGTTTTTTGTACATATTCTTATATGGGGCTCTATTTAGTGGTGTGACCCCTATTGTGTTTGTTCTGGCCCAGTCCTAGCCAGTACGCCGAATTCTGAACCGTGTCAGATCTTTTGGATGACCCATACTCGACCCAAAATAAGGGGGCTTTTGCAACTTTTGAAATTCGACCACTAAGACACGAGATGTGTTGGAGGATGCGCCCTCAATTATGATAAAAACTGGGATTAGTATATTTTTATAATTGTATTACATGTATGAACTTACACCTATAAGGATTAAGAAAAATCAGCCCTCTATGTACAAGAAAACGTCGATTCCGACAGTATCCCCCTGATTCCGACAGTATCCCCCTGCAGTACGCGTGATACATAACGCGACCCATATTTGCATAGAGGGCGTTTTTCAATAAATAGCGATGATATTGTTTTAATCAAGTTTTGCTGTGTTTTTGCTAGTAGAAACAACAGTAATGGCCATTTTTAATGTTCATCTTGAATGCTGAAGTAAAATTTTAAATATTTAAAATTTTCAACACCACTTAATGTGCCTTTAAGCCACTCAAGTGCCCACAATCCGCCAAACAACATCGTAGCGCAACAAAAGAGGTGTCAAAATGCGCAGAAGATAACTGTGAATCGAATTAATTAATTATTTTTTGCATACTATTTCAGGTTCCGATAAATCTGACCATTTGGAAGTATTTAGATACTTTATTGGCGCAGTTTATGTTGTCCAGCCCACAGGCGCGTAGCCAGCATTGTCATTCCGGGGGGGGGGGGGGGGGGGGGGGGGCAAACATCAATATCGTCCCTATTTTTTTTTATGTCCCTAATTGAATTTTCGCAAAAAATCGCACAGTCCAAAAAAAATCGCACAGTCAAACAAAAAACGCACAGTAAATGTACTACATAAACAATTTTCCGTCCCCATTTTCCCGCTTTTCCGTCCCCATTTTAGGTGTCCGGGGGGGGGGGGGGGGGGGGGGGGGGCAGTCTGCCCCCCTTGCCCCCCCCCCCCCCACCCCCACCCCCCCCCCCCCCCCCCCCACCCCAGCCCAATATAAACAAAGTATCCTTTTCTATGCTGGCAGTATTAAAAGAACACAGATACTTCACTTGTAACAGACAGGAGGCACTATGATTCCCGCAATCTACAGATATTCCATTCCTCAAGGTTTCGCCTATAACTGGTTTATCTGCTCCCGTGTATGTTAGCAGATGCATGACAACCATAGCCTACTCCCGTAAGTGAATCGGACACAGCTAGAATAGAAAGTTATCCGTTATTATGCCTTATATTTGATTTTGTGGACATATCTCTTTGACACATTCCCAACAATTGCACTCAAAAAAGAAGATAGATTTACGGCCTTTATTGTGCTGTAATTAAGCCTATATACACCAGAAGGGAGGAAACATTAACCATGATCTCGGTTGGATTTACGAAAAATTCGGCTGATTTCATACATAGGGTTAATTAGGGTTAATTGAACACTGGCAATATAATTTTCTCAATCAAGAACAAAATCAGGCAACATCGTACCGAGTGTTCCAATGACCCAAACGTCATACGTCCATCGATTGTTTCACACTCCAAAATGGATTCACCTGGTATTTTGAAGGCAGAAAAGCTCAAAAGTTGACACTGGCCGTCAAGCGGTGTCACAGTTCGCTGCATTTTACTTAATTAAGGGTATTGATTGCTAAATATTTGAATACGTCTGCTGAGAGTAGTAATATAATTGACCATTATGTTAACTAACTACAATAACATGAATGTCTTCAACAAGTAATCAACACTGATAAATTAATGACAAAATTATGAAAATTATTATGTTAATGAGCTAATTAATTAGTTAACTATTTATATACATAATATTTAATTTATATTGTGTTAAATAAATTATTGTTAGTTCTAAGTGGGGTCAATTATCCACTTATAGACAGCAAATGATTAATTCATGGTACAAATGTTATTGATTTTTACCTGAAAATATTTTGTTTGCCAACATAGTCGATAATTGTTCTAATGATATGGTTTATTAGTTATTACGTATAGTATTTTATCATGCTCAGGAAAGAAACATGAAGTTGACAAAAGAACTTTAATTCTTTAGCTTATTTTAAACTTATACATGAAAAATAAAATTCTAATGTTCTTTCAATGTGAATAGCTATGAACAGGCTGGTTGCAAGAAACGCCCCGTGTTCCAATTACCCTAACTGCCGTTCCATTTATTTACCCCAATGCTGAGTGAAATTGGGCCAAATGGATCACTCTTTAATTAACGATTTCTGTAATTAATATAGATGTTCTACTTAATCATACAACAGTTAAAAATGTTCCTCATGAACTCTATTTGAAATCAAAACACAAACGTTCTCTGAATTACATGCCATTCCGTTGTTTTGAACTCATTTATGCTTAAGAGTTCCAATTACCCCAATGTACCCTACAGCTGATTTGTCAAGATCTGCAAAATAAAACTTCTAGCACGCGATTATTTTGCAGGGTAGCCTGTTTCATAGAAAATTATCCAATCGTAAATATAGTTATTTAGTTACAAGAAAACAGTTTTACCAAATGCCCTATAGGCTTCATGAACTAGTGTTTGGAGGGCAGAGTGTGAAATGACCGAGACCCTCCAATGTGGAAGTGGGTAAAGTGTCAGTGTTTTGCAGAAGCAAGATTTTCCTTTTCTATACAACGTCTGAAATCTGAAGCCAGTAAAAGTGAATGGATAAAGTATGGCGCCCTCTTTTAAGATTAAAATCAGTTATAGTGAAATACATCGAAGAGACATACACAGATACTTTTCATAAAGGGGTATTCCGACCCGGAATTTCCGGGGCACAATCTTAGCAGAAGGGGATCGGTGAAAATGAAGGGAGTGCGGGGGAGTAATGTGAATGTTGTGAGTGAGACATTAAAGCATAACTCCTTGATTAAAGCAAGTTGCGGCTCAAACAATGGGCCGGTAACTGTTCATTAGCGATCCCTATTATTTCTTACTCATTATTTTATTTTAGTCTCGTGTTTCTCTTTTACCATCTTTTCGAGTCATCGTTGCATGGTGCTTCAATACCCACTTGACGTGGCTGACTCTCTGAACAGATTTTCTTGTGTATGCAAATCGAATTAAGTTAGTTGCCCGGGTTAGTTGTAGCATGCATTGATTTCCAGGTAAGCTATTTAAAAGATCACGTTGACACAAACTTAATGGTTAAGTCGCCAAATGCCAAAACGGATTGCTTAGAAAAGGTACTGGTTAAGATATTTAGCATCTCCAGAACGTAATGAAACGCTTAATATCGATTGGGAAAGGCAATAATGAAGTTGTCATATCGTCAGCTTGCTTTAAAATAATTGCCAAACTCAATTTTCAGCGACATTGAGCGTTTTGCCTTAGGTTAGAAGTCACAAACTGGTCCAAAAAAATGTTTCACTTCTAATAATGTTGAGAAATGCACCAATTCTGATTAAACGGGACAAAACTTAGGTTTTACAAACTTAATGACCCACAAACTATATATTGTTGGAAAGCTTATGATTCAAGGTTTTTCATTTTTGCAAAAAAAGAATCAAATTATACAGGGTGTGTAAAATTTTTACAGGGTGGAACATACAAAAGTTGATTGTTTTTGCTCCTCACAAAATATTTTGATAGTTTGTACAGTTAGGGTTTAGCTGAAAATAGTCACCAAAATCAGAACAACCGCAGAAGGTGCTACCAAATTTGCTAAGAATCATTTGCCCAAAATGTACACAGAAAAAGTACAGGGTGTCTAAAATTATGATGAAATAATGCATAAAATGAAGGTTTTTATATAATATTCTATGAAATTTAGTTAGCATGGACTATTTAATTTAAAAGAAAATGGTTATCAAAATGAACTATATGAATATCGTTAAAGTTCTTTTTATTTTGAATACAGGGTGGTCCAAAATAGGTCTAAATAGCAAATTTTTCATAAATCTATGAAAAATTCTGTGAAGAAACACTTCTGGATTTTTTAGTTAAATGTTTTACTACCCAGGGTAGAAAAGGACCGAAGAGTCACACAAATGAAATAGAGAGACTGCGATTTGGCCATTGTTTAATCAATAAAATGAATAAAACTGTGTATTCTTTACATTAAAACACTCCCTGAATTGAACATCATATTCTAGTAGAGAATGTCTAGATATCAATTCAATATTAGTATTCATAGTAGCAGGCACATGTTATTACCACATATGAGAAGTTTGAATACTTTCCTATGTATACTTTTAAAATGGCATCAATTTCAAAAGTTCTAGTTTTCCGCTATTTTGTGTAGAAACCTATGGGCGCCTCATCCACCGGCTCCTCATCCACCGCTCCCACCCTTGACTCACTCGACGTTTAGATTGATAACTTCACTGTTGCTAAACATGTGGCTTTAATTCTTTTTTTATTCGGTAGCTGGATAAATTGTCTTTAATATGATACCAAAAATGTTATGTTTTTTTGACAACTTCTATTTAAAATAGAGACACGTATCACGATTTTAAGGGTTTTTTGAAACGATCCCACCTCATTTGATATACCTATTAGTGACCTGTGACCCTTACTCTAATCTTCATAATATTTATGAACATGTTGTAATTATGTCAAAGTACCGATCTAAGATGCTGATGATTTTTTTGAATTATATATATATAAAAATTCAGAGGTATAGACCTTCCGGAATAATCGCTACTCTGGAAGTTCATCGACAATCCCATACGGTCATTTTGTCCGATCATCAGGCGAATGGAAGATCTATACCTCTGATTTTTTATAAGCTCTGCCGTTTAATATTAATATTAATATTTCTGTACTTGTTTTCGAATAATTAATAACATTGCTATATTTTAGGACACCCTGTATACAAAACAATTACCAAACTCACACGTAGTACAACATTGGTTTGTTCCACCACTTCCCCGTTTCTTAGATTGAGTGATGTTGCCGTATAATAGAATTTCAGTATGACATGTCCACCACACTGGTTACGGATGCAACTTTGAACTGATATTACAGATAGGGTGACAGGTGACGTCATACCAAACATTTGGTCGGCAGTTGCCATCGTTCTTTGCCTGGAAGTATGCGCGCCCATGTTTTGTTTATGACCCATGTTTTTAAAACGCTCGCCAAAGTATTATGGCAATGTGTTTTGAACTCACCACCCAGAATAAAGGGTGGTGGCGTTGCATTTTCAGTGGTGACGAATCATTCATCTCTCTCTAATTAAACTCAACAACTAAATGTGGTAGAGCTATGGTTGCTATGCTAGCTACATTGTGTGAATATATCAGGTATTTCTATAACTGTTTGGCTGAGATATGATTGATTATATTGTGAAAGTCAGGGGTGGTAGTCGGGCCCGGCCCGGGGGTGGCAGCGGTGGCTGTGGCGCTGTGTACAATCTCTATGGAGAATATAGAAAATGTTCCCAATTCTACGTTCAATTTACAATAACTTCTCATCCTGTATGGTACAAACATGATTTTGCTCCCATTTTAAAGATTATTTTATATTCTATAAGATTCTGTTTCAACAAACGTGAGAACTATTATGTACCGATTGTAATCATGAATCGATTGCATCGTCCTTGGCTTTCTCCCTATTCATCGGTTTTACATACATGACTTTAACAAAAAAGTATTCAACCGATGAGAGCAAAATTGTACATTTTTGGAAAGCTCTCAAGTAGGGGAATTCAAAAATGCCGTTTGAATCAGGATAGGGTGCATACTTGAAAAATATTCATGTAGGCTAATATATATGAAATTTAAATGTTTGTGCTCATTAACTTCCCGATATAGTATATTTCAACAAGTTACCATTGACAACCATTATGTTCTGATGGGTAATTGCATGAGGGACTAATATGCACAGAAAAAATATGATTGGGATAGGTATAAAAATATTATTGAGTTTTGATCAAAATATGAAAAAAATCGATATGTTTTGAACATTCTTAATTACAACATGTTACCATTAGGTCCTATCTAAATTCCAATATAATATTTGGATTCTTTGTGAGATTACCGTTCAGAAAAAATAAACTTTTTAATAGGTAGAACAAGTAGTTATTGCGATATGGTAATTCGAATCTCAAATGGTGTAAAATGTAAAAATCTGGACATGCAACGGGAAGGGTGGCTAGTTCAAAACACATGGCCTTATAAAAGGCAATAAGGCATAGTGGACAGTGTTGTGGTCATATGCTGTTCCCTCAAGCATGTATCGACAGTCCAGTCCCTTCGACCGTTGCTTTTGTTGATAAAACATTGCTGTCACCCAATATATAAGTTTCAAATCCTATTTCTGTTAATGTGATGTGTATCGCTAATGAATAACTTTCAAGCCTCCTCTCAAATAATATCCTATCCCCTTCCAAAAATGAGTTTCACCTCAATAAGATTAGTGGAAATTTGTCTTTGATTAACAAGCAAATTGGTTGCAGGTGGGATGTTAAAATATAATTAAGTAGTCATTTCATGTCCTGTCTGTGAAGACTGTGCATAATAAAACAATAATAATAATAATAACAAGGATTTATAAAGCACTTTATTAACCAATGGATGCAAAGCGCTGAGAAAGAAGAAGAAAAAAGTGTGAAGAAGCAACACAGGAGGACAATGATCATGAAGATGGAACCTTTTGAAGGTGGTCAAATTGTCAGCACTTCTGATGTTGGCAGGAAGTGCATCCCACAGGCGAGGAGCTGCTATAGAAAAGGCTCTGTCACCCGCCTTTTTGTTGGAACGTGGAACAACAAAGGATGTGACAGAGCTGGACCGGAGTGCATAAGCAGTGCTATGGATCTGAAAAAAGGCACGTATGTAGCCGGGAAGAGAGAGATTGAAGGACTTGTAGGTCTGGAAAATACTCTTGAATTGAATTCTTTGGGCCACAGGCAGCCAGTGAAGAGACTGAAGGAGTAGTGAAGCATGGGTTTTAAGATCAGACGAGCACATTTGTTCTGCAGTACCTGAAGACGGGCAAGATCCTTCCTGTCTATGCCATTCATGAGGGAATTACAGTAGTCGAGCCTAGATAAAATGAGGGCACGGACGATGTTGTGACAAGTGTCAACATCAAGATACTTCCTGATGCGATTCAGATTACGAATTTGCCAGTTGATTGAGCGGGAGAGATGGGTAACGTGAGCAGTCATTTTCATGCAGCGATCGAAAATAACGCCAAGGTTTTTGATAGACTTAGATGGGAAAACTTCCTGCTCAGGAAGATGGAGAGAAAGATGTTGAAGATTCTGGACGTGATGAGCAGAGGATGCTATAAAGAACTCAGTTTTGTCTTGAGTTTAAATCGGTTATGAAGCATCCATGTCTGCAACTCACTGACACATTGACTGAGCTTAAACAATGCACAGGAGGCATCCCCAGGGCAGTCAGGATTAAAGGTGGTGTAGATCTGGACGTCATCTGCATACTTATGATATTTGAGACCATGACTTACGATGATTTGACCAACCCTACGTGTGTAATACGTGAAGGCCTGAGGGCCAATGACTGAACCCTGGGGAACACCATACATAAGCTCTCTTTCATCAGAAAACACACCCTTGACACAAACCTTACTTGTTCTGCTACATAAATACGATTGAAACCAGGTGTGAACATTATCAGTCAAGCCAAAGTATACAACGAATGACAATATTATGTAGTAAATCAAATTCACAATTAAAAACAAGAGTATTGATAGTTATCCAAAAACATTTATTGGGAAATAACATCTTACAATCCGATTTTCTTTAAAAATAGCTTGACTATGTTCCACATGAGAACACATACAGCATTATAAAACATACCTGATACAAACATTTATTGCATACTTATAGTTATACTAAATTGATAAGCATTGCATAAGTATCAAACGTTTTTCAATCTATTGGACAACCTAAATTGAAGTTCTACCTAATCCTCAGAAAACAATTGCATTGCTGGAGCGTATTTACTCCCATTCTGCTTGCCATAAGCAAGAAATTACTTGTAGAAGCTAAAACACATTCCTGATTGCAATGTTTCAAAAGTAAAATTGTATTTTAGCAAACAATTTTTGATTGCTGCCAAACCATCTTACTTATCAAATTATAATATGATTAATTTGTTTATAGAATGATACATTTAAATTTAATAAAGAAATGTTTGTCTTTGCTATATGATGACACATGAAACACTTGTACCCATATTATATATGCTAGATAGACCCGAGACTACATGTAGTGTAACTAGTCTCAGAGTCTAGACTATGGTGGTTAACATTAACTTGTACAAACTGTAACAAAATAGTATACAATTATTATTATGTTAACAAACAAGAATAAAAGCTATGATGGAGCTTTTCTTGGTGTCAAATGAGTAACATATCAGCTACCAGTTGCAATTTACTTGATTGGACAATTGGTCACATCTTTGCACTTATACCACAGATTTGAATGAAACAAAGTTTACTTTGAAGCTGTAGATATTGCCTTGCAATCATACAAAACTCAAAACAATAAATACATTAAAAACAATGTCTAATGATGTTTTGAAAATTGTATTTTTTGTTACAGTTTGTACACTAAACAATCATATACTTAATCATTTTATGAGGATATATTTTGTATAACATATGGTGTGTTTCAGTAGTTGAACATGAGGTGTACTGGAACTCAGTCACATAGTGCATGCAATGAGCTAAACATACAACAAAGCAAATGATAAACAAAACAGCAAACACATGATTGTCGAGCAAGGTGAGTTATGTGGGTAGCAATACCATGTATTTATCATACTGAATACAATTTCTTATCAATTACAAATTACAAAGTCTAATTGGAATAATAATAAACAATTAACCATAAAATAGCATTCTTCATTAAGATGTATGAAGCTTGCACTTACAAGTTTCTGATACACGGGAGTGCCATCATTTGTATGCCATGTATACAATATTTGTTTCAATTTTATTGCAACAAAATAAGTTTTGAATACATGTATTTATTTTGTCATTGTGACCTTCTTTTGACTTTGTGACCTCCTGGGGAGGTTACAGGTTTTCCATAGCAAGGGACCATGCCCAGTTACAGCAAACGAAGGGATAAATAAATAAGAATCACACACAGAAATGGTAAAGAATGTTCTACAATGCAACACCATTAGTGGTGATTATTTCTCTTTTTATATCACATTTCCTGTTTTAAACAATAATTTGCCAGCAACAAAAACAAATAACAGATGAAAGCCTTAATAATCCCTATTAAACAATATTTACAAATCATTTCTTATCAAAGTCAGTTTGACTTGAGCTTTGGGGCTTCATACATTGGTAGCAATCAACATGATATTTTCAACATCTTTTCTGAAATATTTACTCCTCCTTGAAATAGAGTTAAATAAGTATTTAACCGACTGTAAATATATATAAACCCCACATCCGAAGATGAGCACTGTATAAAACAGTCTATATGGTGAATTGCACATCTGGTATAAACATGTGTACAACAAAAATGACAGCTCAATGTGTTAACGATATGTCAATTTATATTGCCACTATCACGAGGAAGGGAAAGGTTTGCTACTCATGTGTACACGGTTCTCTAATGGGCATGGTACTAGGTCATTTTCCATTTTGTAATTTTTCTATTTTCTATTTTTTAATATAATTCTTTACAAATTAAAGGTTATTGGTTTAGAGTTAGGATCACAATGAGGGTAATGACACTGGGCCTTTGAGGCTGATTTCATGAGAGACCAAAATGGGAAAGGTCAAAATGAGACCTTGTAGCAAGTAGCCGTTCAGAAATACATTTACCATTTGCCAACTGAAGAAGAAACACATGGTTAACTTGACATAACATATGAAAAGGTACACACTTAACACAGAAAGTTCCTGACCAGGTGCTTATATGTAAGCTTATTCAAAACCAATCGGTACCATATGCATAAGTGTGCAGATTCTGTCCCCTGTAAATTAACCTATCTTTCATAAACATTGAGTGGATAAGTTATGATGGCTTAACTGACCAGATTTAAGAAACACAAAATTGTTTTTCTCTATTGGATATCATTGCTTAGTGTGTGTTAGGCAGTATCAATATGTGCGTAATGAATCACAGCAAATCATCCATCCATGCCTGATTGCTTTTGATTTGTACTATAGAAGAATAAAATCCTATACAAAAATCATTTGGTACAAGTTTTTTTTCGTTGGATCTGGTCACATAAGCTAAGATTACTTAGTATCCACTATTTTTTTTATGAATGAGGTATCAATTTATGTGGAAGAAGTTTGTTCACTTAATTTAAATCTTAGATTTGTGGTACCAAACATTGATTTTGAATTACCTTACATTATAAGCATCTGGTTAGGAACTTTTTGTGTTAGGTGTATTTAACAGCACTAACCTGCCATTATATTACTAGTACACCACCTATGACACCAAACATTTTACTCTTAACAAATAAAATGTGAATAGCATTGATACACAATGTTGCATGCATATGCTGTTAAAGAACTTGCATCTGATTTGCAATTCAAAGAAAGATTTGCTAAGAGTGTATATGTTGCCTTAATGAAATAACAAATTGTTTAGGATGTGCTATTCTATTCTATATTCTGTACACAATTACACCTATTATGGAAAGTATATCTAAATGGTAAGACCAGCACATGGCTGCCTTGATTGAGGTGTATTTGTCTGCTAATGGAATAGAAATACCCCAGAAAAATATGGATAGAAAAGTACATCAGGTTATTTGTGTAACCAATAATGATCAAGGAATCCAGAATGTTTTGCCACACTAAACAGCAGTGGCAAATCCAACACGATTCATTCCACGGTCAAACTCGGTGTAATATTTGCGAAGGAACACATCTCCCAGAATCCAGAGAGGTCCGGCTGGTGCCGGCACATCTAGTCCAAGGAAACCACTCAAGCACACAGTCTGACCAGCTTCCTCTATCTGTGGGTCAATGGAGAAAGAAAATTAAATCCAGAAGACTGTATATTATCTTGAAAAAGTATGTTTACATCAAATGCCTGCTATTGTCCTTGTACTCTTATCTACTTGAGATCATGAACCAATCATGCACTGTTTGTATTGCTTTTTAACACTTTTCACGCGGCAGGCGTCTGCAGACGACATTCCAAAATTTCACAAAATGTTTAAAAAATGTCAGCATTATTGAAATTCATTACCATATTTGGAGTCACCATGAGGAATGCATTAAAATATGTACAAACATGCCTAGTATTGGTTCAGTAATCCTTGAAATAGACCTTGAAAGGTTTCTGACAAATCTCTTTTGTAAATGTGACCTGCTCCCACAAAATGAGCGTAAAGTTGAGGCGAAGATGTTGCTGAATTGAGGTAGCATAGCATATTATTGATTTGCCGTCTAAATTGTTGTTGGTATGGACCCATGGTCCCATTATAGGGGAATTCTAAAATAGCAGTATGTATTGTTATTTCAAGAGTATTACCAGCCATGCCGGGCTATTTATTTTATAATCCCACAATAATAAAAGGGCTTGGTCCATACTAACAACAAACGGCAAAAATCAATAATATGCTATCCTAGCTCAATTCAGCAACATCTTCGCCACAACTTTACGCTGATTTTGTGGGAGCAGGTCACATATTGTAAAACCAATAGCCGTGTGGAAAGTGTTAATGATAAATTACCTTAAAGTAAATAATAGATACCAATATCATAATAAAATACCTGCCAATGAAGAACTAGGTTGCACAGGTCTCAATCTATCTTTGTCAGATGTCAGGTAGGAGAAGGGTGGTGAGGGGGGATGAGACTGGAATTGTCAAAACAGGGTGTATCCACTAGTGTTACAACCCTATTACTGAATAAAGCTGCATGATCTTTTAAACCTTTCACGAAAGATATTGTGCTAGGCTAATTTCATGCACTAAGGATAAACCAAAAAAGGGCTGAATAGAACACAGAAATTGCAACGTGAAAAGTAGAATGTAGGTAATGTCTCCAAAGGATTGATGCCCAGGCTAGATTAATTCAACCCCTGATGCATGACAATCTAGGTCCATAGGAACTATAATTCCAATCATAATCCCTTAGACACTTCCTAATATACCGTGCATGCCTGCCAAAATATAATGCAAATGAATCAATCAGGCAGAAACACACTGCACGTTGGGTATCATGCACAAGTTATAATGGTTTTGTTTTATCAACGGAATTCTAAATCGGACTACAATGATAAGTTTTTCAACCTACATACCTTTAAAACATAGTCATCAGCTGTAAGAACAAAATCCTTGCCGCTCAATGTGATATGTACATCTGGCATTTTAGGAATCTCACTGCATATAACAATACCCTGAAACAATTATAAAGATAGAAATGCCTTTTAAGTTATTTTCAAAATTGCATATCATATAAAGATATGCTATGGATTTAATAATTATCTTCATTCAAATGTCATCATATCAAACTGTAATTTTTATGTATAATGACATTACAGAACTCATGCTCTATGTAAATAGCCTAATGTATTATAAAACAATAAATCTATAGCCTTCTGAATGAATGATCTGTGAACCTTCTGACAATGTATGCACATTAACAATTGCCAACCTCATTATCCTGAGGACACCATTCAATCTAACAATGAATCTGTATATAACAATTGATCTACAATCTTATAGATAGCAGTTGTTTACTTCAGATTGATACAGTATGCTAGGTCTTCCCCACTTCCCCATTTGACATTCAACTTTTGCCCTGCTCATTTTTGCAGGTGGATGGAGGTCATTCTTAGTACACAAGTTAAATGCTCCTATAGTTTGATCAATGAATGAATACAGAAGGACGCGGGAGCGCATGTTGGTAGCAAGTGCATTGTGAATTATATGAGTAATGTGTGCATGAGACCAAAACCGTGTACGTGTGGCCATAAATCGCGCATGTGCGCTTGGATTACTTTTGCTCGTGGAGAGACAGTAAACAAATATTTCTTGCCAATTTGGAAGTGATTAAAATATAGATGGATAGGTTCTCATATTCTCAAATTTCTAAAATCTGTTTCAAAATGTTACAAGTGCAACTTTGATTTCAGTACAAATTTAAATAATGTCCATATGTTTGGATTAAAGGTGAAATGCCAAACAGACAGACATTCAACTGTTGATTTATTCATCCGTTTGCATTTCTGATTATGAATTATGATAAACCAAGATAAGTTTCAATGTCATCCATGTTTAAGCTTACTGGTGGCATTTTAGATAATTTGGATATCTGGCTATATTCAATATGTCCTTGATTTAACATTAACCCATGAAGACAAACATGTTATTAGTTTAATGTATTTCATTATAAGGCTTATACATTCATTACATAAATTTAAAATATATATATAAACTAGTCTTTATCAAGTGGAGAAAAAAAAATTGAGCAAGACCAATGTATGCAAATGTGATGCGATCTGTGAAAACCCGTCGGATGTCGCAAAATGTGAACTAGGGATTATGGGTAAATTTGTTTTTTTTAAATTGTTAAAGATTTTTTTTAAGGATTATTTTAAAGAAAATTAATCTCCAATACTTTGTGTCATCATCTTTCATAAAATTTCACCTTCAAAAACTTACCTAGTCACTTTTATCATTAACCTTATAATGTTATTCTATTTAATTATGTATCTATTTTGGCCTGTTCATGATTTCTTGTTTTGTAGCTTTTTATGACATCACAATTTTCATTCACTCATAACCTTTTTTGTAGTGATCATAGAAAAATGATCGAAATAGTTCTGTAATCAGCACAGTTTTAGCTTTCTTATGATATAAATATCTCCCAAATGAAAAATGCCACCATGTGGCGGGATTTCGCAGATCGCATCACAAATATGAAAAATACAACTTTTCTTTGATTTTCTGGGGTTTTCCTTATCAAAATTCTTTACCTCTCCTGTCACAGGAATGATGACTGCTCCAATGGCTATTTGGATTTTGTTGATAAGAGCAGTTGGACCCGCAATAAGTGAAGTGCCGGTGTCAGCAATGGCTTTACAGCTGCCGTTACAGTAAGACGTACCCTTGATACTCAATCTAGAAAAGGAAATAAAATTATGAGAAAAGAACATGTCATTCTTGAAGCAATCAGACCGTACACCTCCCAGACTACCCCAGAATCTGAATATTTATCCACAATGGGACAATGACTTAACTATCTACGGCAGGCCTTCTCAACTTCATCTCCAGCAGCAACAGTGATTCATTTTACATTGTTGGAAGCCAGATCATTCATGCCAGGAAATGATCACTTTGGTACTGCCAATTGGGACATAAATTTAGATCTGAATGACCTGAATTGTTTGTATTTTAAAATCATACTAGTTTTTACTAATTGATGAATTTTTGCAAAATGTTGTACCATACTTTATATTGAATGAATTTTGCATAAAAAACAATTGCTGTTATTCCCGATGCACTACACAACAATAGTAAATATGCAACATCAGTTCACTTTACAAACATGTATACCAATCATGCACCAACACAAGAAAACCATTCATAATTTTCATCATTCTTATATCGCAAGATTTTCATTGCACCCAAAATATATGTGATATCCGTACCAAAACAAAATCCATAAATTAAAAGCCACCAAATTTGTTAACAGGTACCATAAAGTAGTTACACGCATATGAGTGGAGCTTAAGGTAGATGCAATAAACTATAACGCTACGGTAAAATGGTTAAAAGTTACGTTGGTATTTATGACTCTCGTAGCTTAATCACAAGTCTATAGATAAAATATATTGTGACAATAATCTGCACCTTACCCAGACATTTGGAACTGCCAATAACCCTGTTTGGACACAGGCACATAGTGGAAATCCCCTGTGTAGTATTTGGGATCTGAGCCACCCAGAATGATCTCACCACCAACTGATGCATCAGGATCCCTGTGAACAAATACCAAGATAAAGTACTCAATCAAAATCTAATCAACCAAATCAAAACTTTAATTTTAATTGCAAATTATACAAGTACAAATCCACAAATCACAAACTATATGAAAACTATGCCCTGATCATGAAATCATTTGTGTATCTAAAATATGATTGGTAATTTGAATTTTGAGTTTTGTGTTGTTGGATGGTTTTATTTTAGTGTTCAATAAATTCTGGAAAGTAGATCCAAAATAACCTAAAATAGTTGTGTTATTTCTTACATCCAGATACACCATCAGGTCAGTTTGTGTGTCATCTGTGGATTTGTATTGTTAGATATGAGAAGAGATTACGCAGGGAAATATCAAGATACCATGAAATATCAGAAGAAGAAGAAAAAAAATAGCAACAAAAATCATTGTTTAAATGGAAAATTAATAGAGAGCACCCCCTCAGATCTTTTAAAGGCATATTAAGTGATCTTTTCATGTAGTCATTGATGGGGTATTTGTTATGCAATGCACAACTTGAATTAATAGTAATGTGCAAGTAAGAAATGTGTAGACCTACTGTTACAGGCAGGTACAATAAAGAGAGATGCAACATTCTCAAAAAGTCCTCCAAATATTCACATGGTTTACACTCTTTAACATGTAGGCCCATAGTGTTTTGTTTCTCAACTGACCTGTGAATTTCATGTATCGTTGATGATCGTTAGCAATTTATCTTTAAAGCTAGATAAGATTGGTGGTACATGCTGTTCGCTAGTTGAGTCCATGATTGTTTATTTTGTAACTTCATAATCAATATATTGTTTGTATTTATGTAATGTCTTGATCAATATATATTTTAATATGTATTATTATAGATGCAAGTTTAAAAAAAATGAATAGAAAGAAGAAGAACAAAAAAGAAGAAATAACACAGATTCTCTATAATGAGGTTAATTAGCCTTACTTGCTGAGGTAGAAAGAAAATGTTGGAGCTGTGACCAATTTCTGTAGCATCATACTGTCAAACACGGGAACCACATTATCCACCGAGATATTTGGATAACCCATACCAAGTATGCCATCAAACTGGGCAGCAATGAAGGCTAGGCCAGGCTCCTTGGTGGCTTCGGCAAATACTTGACCTTTCACCTTTACAGCACCAACCTAATCGTAAACAAATATGGATAAACGGATGTTAAACTGGATTAAGATTGTGAGAGAAAAATATGAAAATATGTTATTATACAAAAGGCCTACAAATTTTGAGTGGAAACAATACATCTTAACTGTTAACATTTGGATAGGGTATTGTGGCGTGTCGACTACAATTTAGTTACAGAGTGTGGGCTAATGACAGTTTTGACATCTGCTTCATTCCATACATATAACTAATCCAGATTCAGACATGGTATAATTTAAAATGGAATGTCTTCGTTATGACCCTAGTTCAATTTATGCATCGATTGTAATCAAGGAATTTGTGCTAAGTTGCTTCCCCCATTAATAATATTAATTGTCCCCCTTTTCTCTCTTCTTATCTAACATCTTTTCACCTATTGCTTTCTCTACCTCCCCTTTCCCCCATGCCCCTTTCTCCCTATCGCTCTCTCACTCTCTTTCTCTCAAGAGGTTTTTTCCCCTTTTCAAAGAATGTTGAGGTTTTCCCTACCTTCGAAGCAGTTATTTTGTTTCAAGTATATGTACATGTATGTACCGCTGGTGTTAACTTGAGAGATACATACAGGAGGGCACCCTCAATTTTCCTGGAAACTACCATCTGAAACCATTCACCTTAATTCAACGTCTATCGTCTCAAATTTTAAGATTTGGTCATTTCGATGTAAATCACATCAACATTATCAGCATCGCTCACCACATAAATCGGAGTAATTCTGTTATACCCTTCACAGAGGCATTCATAGTGCGTGATTTTTAAGAACGACGCATACTACCTATGTTGGTGTGTAGGGTATAACAGAATTATGCCCATAAATCTCTTGAACCAAATTTCAATCTAGCACGATTATTCAACCGTTTTCCCATAAATCATTACACTTCAGGGTTCCTACGTACCTTATTGAAACAATTCCTTTTTTCCAAATTATGAATGAATTACAGTATACAACACCAAACTGATATTGTCACCTGAAACATCTTTTTGGTAGGGTGATATAATTCTTACACACAAATACAATTCTATTTTGTGTCAACAAGATAATCATGAATCAAAATCTCATAGTTACACTTACAGCAACACAATCATTACTAAGAAATCCACCCATGGACCCAGAGCCGTACTTGATGTCAAACTTAGTTCCATTCTTGACCCAAGACGTAGACTTGTCGCTGTCATACTTGTTGTGCAATACTGTAAGAGAAACAATGAATCAAATTAATGTCACATAATGAATTACATTGATTCATTATACAAATCAAATTAACCCGAACTCCTGCGGTGTTTCAGTGCCAGTGGCGATGGACTGAAGAATGGGGTAAAAGGGAGGCCCAAAATAATTTGGACCGTGGTCTCCAGGGATTTAACCCAGGTCACCAGACTGGCAGGCAAGCAAGTCAACATCATACCATGAACACTGGGCTCTACAGGCTAAATGTCCGGTGACTATAAATACCTGGGGGTGTTGCAGCATAAGGTAGACCTTGCATATGCACGCAAACACTGGTCCTGTTGGCTGTATGATTTTGTCTGATGTAGAAAGGTTACGGTTAAAGTTCAATGCTAGTAGAATTATTTAGTTGAATTTCCAAAATTATGAGAGATTCATTGTCTATCGTTTACATACGATATGAACAATAACAACATGGACGGGGACTATTAAAACCTGCTGTCAGAATTCTCTCACATGATAGTTTGGCTCAACACACATTGCCTTTATCTACTTTGTATTGGAAATATTTCAGCTTCATGAAATAGAGAGTCAGTCCCATAGCGCAATAATGGGCCCCATCCCCACAGTATCGTATGTGATTTATACTGCATGCATCAATAATTTCTTGGCTACATAAACAAAGTCATCATTTATTCTGTGTGAGTCTATGAAAGCTAAAACAATCAAGTCTTGGTGAAGTTTCAAATGTATAAAAACCCTATTGTGGCTTCATACCATTGATAGTCACATTTCTTTTGTTTGTTACAATTTACAAGGAAATGGGTTCATCTTTAGTGCAAAGCAATAGGAAGGCAATTATGGCCTTCAAAATGTGTGCAATTGTCTTCCTCAAGTCACCCTGACAAAAATGTGACATTCATTGCGACAGTGGCTTGCCTTACTAGCAATTTTTAGGATCTTGTACAAAGTCTAAATCAACAGTTTATATGTTTTCATCAGGCCTGTATAAACTGCAATTTTATTTAATTATTTATATTTCTTTTTTGAGGGAGGGCAAATTTTGTCAAAAGTGGCCCGTTTCCTTAAATATGGACCATACCAGGTTATGGACCTGGTTTTCATGATCAAAAGGCAGGAACATGTGACCCACACCAACAAAACAATCTAAGCAAATAACATTTGTTTGCCAACTGCAATCTATGATGACCTCTCCATTTATCAAAACACATAAAGGATTAACTTACAAATGTCAGTGTAAGTCATTCAAATATAAATTCCAATATGGTATGTAATCTCAAATCAAGAAGCCTATAACTGATACTGATTTTGAGATAAGACAACATTGAATCCTTTGAGTTAAAATTGAAGATATGTTAGCAAATCCATTTACTAACAAACAACATATCACAGGTTTTGCTAATCATCAATCCTGATCAGGGATGGAACTTCAGATTTTTTTCAACTAGCCAGTCGGGCAGGTATACACAGAATCTACCTGCCCGACAACAATTCTACCAGCCCAAGGTTTTTTCATAACATTTTGCAGCAAACAATGCAAGACTACCTTTAAACTACATTTACATGTTTTTGTCTTTATTGTACGATGTTCCACTGTAAACCTAGCCCGTAACAGCTCCTCGTATTCATCATGTTCATCAATCCAATAATCTCTTTAATCTCTTATCAACCTGATCTCCTCTATCATCATGACACACGATCATCTGATGATGAAATTACCCTGAACTTACTGTTACTTACACTTTGAGCTTCAAAAATGTTACCCGTCAGTCGGACGGGTACCTTTGAATCTTCACCCGCCCGACACGAAAGTTACCCGCTATGGGCGGGCGGGCGGGTCTTATTTCCATCCCTGATCCTGATGTACTGATCATCATTCACTCTAGTAATTCCAGTTACTAATAAATGTATTTCCTGCAAAAATTTGCACTTATTTTGCACTTCCCAAGTTCCACATAACCACCTTAATCCTGATGAACTTATTCAAACCAATATTTTATCAATCAAGACTACTTACAGCATGCGATATCCGTCCATGGGCACTTTATAGATGGAACCCAAAGATTTGAGCTGCCTGTGTCAAACACGACGCTGAAGTTCTGTGGTGGAGTCCCTATGGTAATGGGTCCATAATATTGTGCCTGTACAAGACATGAAAGAGGAAGCATCAGATTTTTGTGTCTGATATGACAACTGATATATTTCTGGAAATAGTGTATTTTAGGTCCCAGCCATACATCTTGTCTTTCACAGATTAAATTGCATCATATAATAACTAAAAGGAACTTTATTCTACCAAAACCAGAATAATTGATGGATGCCTCTGACCTAAAGTACACTTTATCCAAATTACTAACAATCAAACAATAAGCCTTCAGATTATTTGATTTGATATCATTTGGGTCCTACGACCCTGGATAACCCAATAAGCTTATTAGCTTATTTCCATTGGGGTCCGTTAGATGTGTGAACAGATACAGACCGGGATGATCCCCTACTCTTTACGAAAGAGTCTGTAACCTTTTAACGTGCTCGGGTATTGCTCTTTCGATGCACGGGACCACCATTTATACGTGACTTCCGAACCACTGTTTTTTGCTGCCATTAGGAAATCGTCACAAATCATTTAGCTTCATTTACCAGGCTACCGATACGGATAATATATTGATAAAATCAAACAAAACAAGTGCAATATTTTATCTGTCCTGATACTTGTCAAACTTGTCTAGGGCGTTTGGTTTTTTCGTTCAAAAGATTTCAGGAATGTTTTAATGAACTTTCAACAATGTTTTGAATTTTCCACAAAATTCAAAATTGTTTTAAAAATGTCAAAACTTCAAAAACAATTGTCTAAAAAAATTGAAAACATTTAGAAAATTTGAAAAACAAAATGTGTCTGCCGGGCCCGTAGAACGGTTTTGTTGTGGTTTTTGTCACCTCAAAACTACTTACATCTAAGTAATCTGTCAAGGGCTCTGCTGGTGCTCCCACTTTATTGGCATACTTTGAGGATCTTAAAGCATCGATGTCCTTCTTGGTGGCTCCTTGCTCTTGCAACTGTCTACGGAGTGTTTTCTCAACTTTCTTTAGTGGGATGCTGAATAGGGTAAATAACAAGTGGGTAAATTAAAAAATTGGCAGAGGACAATTACTTCATCTGACTTGTAGGGCGAACATAGTGTAAGTCACATCGGAGCATAAACCATTATCATTGAGTGTTATTATAATTATCAGGCATGTGTTTGCCATGCGCTGGCATAAATGTGATATGATCATCTATAGGGACTCAAGGCAAATTCTGGCAATATTTGCACATCACTGGGACTACAACTATATGTATACTTACAAAATTGTATTGTTTTCATAATGCCTATGATAATTATACACACTACATCCGAAGAATAAGGCGGGGGCACAATAATAGGGGGGCCACAAAGGGCATGTTAAGGTTTTTCTGATGCCCCCCCCCCCCCCCCTAGCTACGCCACTGCCTGGGGGGCACTGACATTGGAAAAGGGTATAGGTATGTGCCGTGCTGAAGACCCCCTTTTTCACCCTCTGCTGCTAGCTCTTATGACCCCCTTTTGAGCCTGCATCAGTTCTTAAGACCCCAATTTTATTGAAAATTCAAAAATTGCGAAATTTTGCGTTCCAAAGTTCCAATTCTTCAAAAATTTTAGCCTAGGCCAGTTCTCGAGAACTGCTTTTTTGAAGAAAAAATCAGTTCCTAAGACCCTATTTTTCGTCATAAAATCCACTCAGTTAAGTTCTGTAGCCCCCCTTTTTGAGATCCTGTGCGGCACTACCCCTACCAAAAAAAAAGTTGAGTGCCCCCCCCCCCCCGGGCCACTGCTTTCAATGTGCCTAATGAAAAAGTCGCCTCATCACTCTCAGCAACAACAAAAAGTTTCCCGTAATTGACTTTCATTAGCCTAAATATGTGCTGGCAGCACCCTTGGCCTTATTTATAGGACCAGAGTCCTGATTTTCTTCAAATACAATTATAATTTATAATTAATTTGACGACAATGTTATGTAATCCACCAATTTCATGTTTGTGAATTTTATCTGTGACACGGGAGTGTTTACTAAGCCCAGTCATGAAGTCAAGTGCCATTTTCTAAGACGTCAATTGTAGCCTGGGCGGTTAGCCGTAAAGGTGCCACTTTACTTTAAGCCTACCTGGTATGATCAATGTCGGACATGTCGTTTGAGAACTACAAAATTACAGTAAGCTTTAATATTTAGGACGTTTGTAATTTGTCCACGGAGATTCCTCAAACTCGGGCTCCTCGTTATTAATAATAATACTAGTTAAGTACCTACCGAATAAATCCGTGTGCCACAGCAGCGAACAAAAGCAATAGCAATACAGTCTTCATGTTGAAAGGTGTAGTGTTTGCTTGGAAAACGGTTTCGGTTTACACGTCGGGTTGCAGAGAAGATGTTAAAAGTACCTGAAAGGCTCCAACAACAGAATAAAGAGCGTACATATGTAGTCTAAATGCGGAGTCAGGATTTTGTTCCCTTCTTGCGCATGAGATGATTGAAAGAACGATACAGAGTCTAGACGAGGACTTTATCACATGATCACGAATCACAAGTGTCATATGATCAAGCGCTTACACAGTATTCCTAATTGATTGCTTGATAAACTCGTTTCGCGGTATCGAATGGTAGTAGGGGAGAGGTCGGGTATTTTCTTTGTATTGGTATGGGTGGGTTGAATGATCGGTGCCCGATACTCGGTGTGTGTAATGCCGGTTGGGTGGGGGTGTGTGGCCGGGTGGGAGATTGTGTTGTGTGGTCAGGAGGGGGAGTGTATACATTATTTGGTTGGACAGGGGCATGTTGGTTATGTCATACTTCCCGTGGATTAATTAATGTAGTCTGTACTGTATGGCCTATACGCTATGTGGATAGGTGACCCCCCCCCCCCTTATACGCTATGTGGATAGGTGACCCCCCCCCCCTCCACGGGCAGTGTTTGATTGGAGGGTTGGTTATTGGTTCAAGTTGGTTGGTTGGTTTGGGTGGGCGGGTAATGGAGTGGGGCAAAACCACAGGCGAGAGGGCCAGGGTGGAAACACATCTAATCTGGTTAAACACATTCAACCAACATCTGTGGTTGAATGGTGCAATGCCTGGTTATGATTGAAGTGGGTGGGTGTAAAGTGAATAGGTAGATCAAGGTGTGGATGGATGCATGCCATGTTGCTTGGTTGGTCACTGGATTGGTGATTGGTGAGCAACTGAGTGGTTATGAATTATTTGTTTGATGATTGGTTGTTGGTTCGTGGGTGGATGTTGGGCACGTTCAAAGTTCAGTTGGTTGTGAGTTTGTGGATTGGATTGGGTGGGTAGCTTGGTGGGTGGGAAGGTGTTTGGACATTTTGTAGGTGAGGGGTTCTTTTTTGAGTTTTTTGCTAGTGGGTTAGTTAGGGAACAGTTCCATTTATACGCGATAAATTTATCGCGACTGTATCGGGGCCTGATATGTTTTGGACCCGATGTTTTTCAAGTTGATCCGCGATAAAATAGTCATCAGGCCCCGATAAAATAGACATCGGGGCCCGATACGAGGCTCTGCCATACCCTGGGGTATGTTTAGCAAATAGAGCGGGACATTGTTTAGCAAATACACGAGGATAATACAATTTACGTTAAACATCCATAATCAATAACATTATCTCTAAAAACATGAAATGCTGAATTTGTACAACTAGAATAAATAACCCGAAGCTCTATTTACATACCGACCACTTATCTTTCGTTATATTTAAACAAGCGGTAATACGCTACTCGATAAATAATCCTTTGCTACTCGCAACTGTTCGCGATAAAAATCTCATCGGGCCTGATAAAAAACTCATTGGGGCCCGGAACATTCTCGCAATTTTTATCGCGTACAAATGGAACTGCTCCCTTAGTGGATTGAATTTGGTATTGAGTGGGTGGGTCAATGGGTGGGAGGATTGGTGGTGACATTGGTTTGGAGGATGGGTAGGTTCAGTGGCGTAGCTAGGTTATTCATATTGGGGGGGGGGGGCGAAAAAATGAAAATGAACCGACAAGATTTGTGTGAGTCAAGAAATAAATGTGTGGTACCGTGCAAAAAATTTCGACTTTACACCTATTTTTTGCACGATTGAGCTACATTTTGGCTGTAAACAAGCTAATTGTACCAAAGAAAATTGCAATTTTGGGAAGACATTATGTGTCCTTTTGACCATCATAATTCCATGATTCCTTTGGTCAAATGAACCGACAGTGCCAATCTCAACCGACACGACGTCAATATTGGGGGGGGGGGGGGGGGGGGGGGGCAATCACCCCTCTGGCTACTGGCGTAGGTTGGGAGAGGTAAGTTGATGATTGGTATGGTGGGTGGAAGCATCGGTCAGTTTGTGGATGTGTGAATAGTTTGCTGTTGGTTGTTCGGTTAATCAGGTGAGTCTAGAGATTGATTGGTGGATGGATTTATACTGGGTGGTTAGTCCAGTTGGTTTGGATGAAGTTTTGCATTTTGATGTCAAACTGACCTAATATTTATTATGTTTATGGGGCCATATTCTCGCACTAATCACGGTTTTAACCGTGTCTAACTAGACTTGTGTCTAAAATTAAATGTGAGTTTATCATTTAAACGACTTATTTACCAAGACCCAATTTTAAACTCCGCAAATCTCGTCCCCAGAGTGGTCATGCGTGTTCACTCTATACCGGTATTCAATTTATTGTGGCCCAAATGGGTTACAATATTTAGATATCGACCAAATTCCTCAAAGTGTTAGTTCCAGTACAAGAAGTTACCTCAATCTACTTGTGAATTGGAAAATACTTTGGGCAGGTAAATTTCTTGTTGGGCTGGTGACTTTTAGAAACTAATCCAAAAAGGTAAAGATCCTAGTTGACTCTATCAGCAAGCTCTATGGAGTGTTCATCTCATTCACTGTTTTGACCAACCTTGTTGCTACTCGTATGTACGTATATGGAAGCATAAGTGTGTCATTTCCGCCTTAACCCTAGATAAGGGACGTAAACTCCAGATAAGGCGGGCCTTATCTGGGGTTAACGCTCCTTATCCCCATATAAGGAGCGTTAACTAGGGATAAGGCACCTTATCCATAGAAAAGGCGCGTTATTCTGGGTTTACGTCCCTTATCTGGGGTTAACGCGCCTTTAACCCCAGATGAGGACCGTTAACTAGGGATAAGGCGCCTTATCCATATAAGGCACGTTATTCTGGGTTTAGGGTCTTAACCCCAGATAAGAGACGTAAACCTAGGATAATGGGCCTTATCTGGGGTTTAAGTTGTTAACCCCAGATAAGGGACGTAAACCTAGGATAAGGCAGGCCTTATCTGGGGTTAACGATCCTTATCTACAGATAAGGAGCGTTAACTAGGAATAAGGCCCCTTATCCATAGATAAGGCGCGTTATTCGGGGTTTACGTCCCTTATCTGGGGTTAACGCGCCTTAACCCCAGATAAGGAGCGTTAACTAGGGATAAAGCACCTTATCCATTATAGATAAGGCGCCTTCACCCCAGATAAGGAGCGTTCTAAACCCAGATAAGGCCCGTCTTATCTGGGGTAAAGGCAGAAATGACACACTTATGCTTCCATAGACGTAAACCCCAGATAAGGCAGGCAGATAAGAGACATAAACCCTAGGATAACAGACCTTATCAAGGGTTTAAGTTGTTAACCCCCAGATAAGGGACGTAAACCTATGATGAGGCAAGGCCTTATCTGGGGTAAACAATCCTTATCTACATATTAGGAGTGTTAACCTAGGGATAAGGCCCCTTATCCTTAAATAAGGTGCGTTATTCGGGGTTTACGTCCCTATCTGGGGTTAACACGTTTTAAACCCCAGATAAGGAGTGTTAACCCCAGATAAGGCCGGCCTTATCAAGGGGTTTACGTCCCTTATCTGGGGGTTACAGGCGAAAATGACACACTTATGCTTCCATATATAAGTATAAGGGTTTACTTTTTGAGGAAAATGACCGCCCCGAATGGATTGGTCTATTATTTTGGCAATCCATGTATATTGATTAAAACATGGCTTTTACTACCTTAATTGAACTGCAATTTATTTTGTCACCTCAGAAAGTAAACCCTTATAACGTACATACGAGTAGCAAAAATGACACACTTATGCTTCCATATAATTATAAGTAAGGGGTTTAATTTGTTGAGGTGTCAAAATAAAATGCAGTTCAAATCAAGAGGTAGTAATGCCATTTTTTAATCAATTTGATATACATGTATTGCCAAAATAACAGAACATATCATTCGGGGCGGTCATTGTCTTGCGGTAGGGGGGGGGCGGGTCCCATAAATGTCATTTATCATCATCATTTTTTTTATGACCCACCCTAAACGAAAGCTAATAATTTTATGAACCCCCTACCCAGATGGTGATTTTTATATTGACCCCTCTCACCCCCCCCCCCCCCTCCCCATACACACAAAGCTAATCTGTACTTAAGGTAAAGATCCTAGTTGACTCTATCAGCAAGCTCTATGGAGTGTTCATCTCATTTACTTCTTTGACCCAAGTCAACCTTGTTGTTACTCGTATGTACGTATAAGGGTTTACTTTCTGAGGTGACAAAATAAAATGCAGTTCAATCAAGAGGTAGTAATGCCATTTTTTAATCAATTTGATATACATGTATTGCCAAAATAACAGAACAATCATTCGGGGGCGGTCATTTTCTTCGGTAGGGGGGGGGGGGGGGGGGGGCGGTCCCATAAATGTCATTTATCATCATCATTTTTTTTATGACCCACCCTAAACGAAAGCTAATAATTTTATGAACCCCCCTACCCAGATGGTGATTTTTATATGACCCCCTCTCACCCCCCCCCCCCCCTCCCCATACACACAAAGCTAATCGTGTACTTAAGGTAAAGATCCTAGTTGACTCTATCAGCAAGCTCTATGGAGTGTTCATCTCATTTACTTCTTTGACCAAGTCAACCTTGTTGTTACTCGTATGTACGTATAAGGGGTTTACTTTCTGAGGTGACAAAATAAAATGCAGTTCAATCAAGGTAGTAAAAGCCATTTTTAATCAATTTGATATACATGTATTGCCAAAATAACAGACCAATCATTCGAGGGCGGTCAATTTTGTTCGGTAGGGGGGGGCGGTCCCATAAATGTCATTTATCATCATCATTTTTTTTATGACCCACCCTAAACGAAAGCTAATAATTTTATGAACCCCCTACCCAGATGGTGATTTTATATGACCCCTCTCACCCCCCCCCCCCTCCCCCATACACACAAAGCTAATCTGTACTTAAGGTAAAGATCCTAGTTGACTCTATCAGCAAGCTCTATGGAGTGTTCATCTCATTTACTTCTTTGACCAAGTCAACCTTGTTGTTACTCGTATGTACGTATAAGGTTTACTTTCTGAGGTGACAAATAAAATGCAGATCAATCAAGGTAGTTAAAGCCATTTTTTAATCAATTTGATATACATGTATTGCCAAATAACAGACCAATCATTCGGGGCGGTCATTTTGTTCGGTAGGGGGGGGGGGGGGGGGGGCGGTCCCCATAAATGTTCATTTATCATCATCATTTTTTATGACCCACCCTAAACGAAAAGCTTAAGGTTTTACGACCCCCCTACCCAGATGGTGATTTTTATATGACCCCCTCCCCCCACAAAACTAATCTGTACTTAAAAGGTCTATCTATAGTCACTGTTATTTAATGTTGAAATGACTAAAAAAGGTGTGCAATGACAACATCCAAGGATGGGACAATTAACAAGGCAAAAGAAACAACACAATAACATGGGAACCGACGTTTCGGAATGATAAAACAATCTCCTTTAACTAGGTATAGGACAAGTTAAACAAGGCGGTTCTCGAACTGGCGCGTCTCGCCTGTTCATCAAAAGTGACTTGAAACAAATGATGATGAAACATACAGTCCTCAAAAGAAGTAACTGACCAGGTAATAAATATACTCTCAACTCCAAAACTATAACTCCTACGTAAAAATATTAGACAATACAGTTGTAAGGAAATTTCTTGTCTTTAATTTGAGATATTACACGTGAAGATTGAATGAATATTTACTCAGTTATGTGCCCTAAACCAAAACAAAGTCCGTTTTTCATTTTAACATTTCGTTCGTCTACACGCAGCGTCGGACTAGCAACAGGCAGGTTATTGATTTACTGGTAGCGACAACTCACTGGTCGATAGTAAGACGGGGTTTGGGGATGCATCAATTGATCAAGGCAACCCATACACATACCTGTCACAATGTCCCGCGTGTTCAAATCACAAGTGTGAAAATGTAAACTGCGCTTTGTTCTATCCTTATCAATGTAATGTTCTCAATTATTAACCGATCTTCATGAACAATGTCTCAAATTGAAGAAAAGAGATTTCTTACAACTTTATAATTTAATATTTTTACGTAGGAGCTATAGTTTTGAAGTTAAGAGTATATGTATTACCTGGTCAGTTACTTATTTTGAGGACTGTATGATACATGTAGCACTGTCACAGAGGTATGCATTGTAGTTAATGCAAGGGCTGTAATACCTTGAAAAATTTAATCAACAAAAAGAACACACCAAATCACATCAAGATAGGCCTTACAAATCTTATTTGACCCCAGATGACCTCTGATGACCCTTGAAAATTTAATCAGCAAAAAGAACACACCATCCCTCTTCCGTCCACCAAATCCCATCAAGATAGGCCCTTACGGATCTTATTTGACCCCAGATGACCTTGAATGACCTCCGATGACCTTGAAAATTTAATCAGCAAAAAGAATACACCACCCCCCTTCCCTCCACCAAATCCAATCAAGATAGGCCTTACTGATCTATTTGACCCCCGATGACCCCGAAAAATTATCAACAAAAAGAACACACCATCCCTCTTCCGTCCACCAAATCCCATCAAGATAGGCCTTACTGATCTATTTGACCCCATATTTGACCCCCGATGACCCCGAAAAATTAATTAACAAAAAGAACACACCACCCCCCTTCCCTCCACCAATCCCATCAAGATAGGCCTTACTGATCTATTTGACCCCATATTTGACCCCGATGACCCCGAAAATGAATCAACAAAAAGAACACACCATCCCTCTTCCGTCCACCAAATCCCATCAAGATAGGCCTTACTGATCTATTTGACCCCCGATGACCCCGAAAAATTAATCAACAAAAAGAACACACCACCCCACTTCCCTCCACCAAATCCCATAAAGATAGGCCTTACTGATCTATTTGACCCCATATTTGACCCCCGATGACCCCGAAAAATTAATTAACAAAAAGAACACACCACCCCCCTTCCCTCCACCAAATCCCATCAAGATAGGCCTTACTGATCTATTTGACCCCATATTTGACCCTGATGACCCCGAAAAATGAATCAACAAAAAGAACACACCACCCCCCTTCCCTCCACCAAATCCCATCAAGATAGGCCTTACTGATCTATTTGACCCCCGATGACCCCGAAAAATTAATTAACAAAAAGAACACACCACCCCCCTTCCCTCCACCAAATCCCATCAAGATAGGCCTTACTGATCTATTTGACCCCCGATGACCCCGAAAAATTAATCAACAAAAAGAACACACCATCCCTCTTCCGTCCACCAAGATAGGCCTTACTGATTTGACCCCATATTTGACCCCGATGACCCCGAAAAATTAATCAACAAAAAGAACACACCATCCCTCTTCCGTCCACCAAATCCCATCAAGATAGGCCTTACTGATTTATTTGACCCCATATTTGACCCCCGATGACCCCGAAAAATTAATCAACAAAAAGAACACACCCCCCCCCCTTCCCTCCACCAATTCCCATCAAGATAGGCCTTACTGATCTATTTGACCCCTGATGACCCCGAAAAATTAAGAACAAAAAGAACACACCATCCCCCTTCCCTCCACCAAATCCAATCAAGATAGGCCTTATGGATCTTATTTGACCCCCGATGACCTTGAATGACCTCTGATGACCTTGAAAATTTATTCAGCAAAAAGAACACACCACTCCCCTTCCCTCCACCAAATCTCATCAATATGGGCCTTACTGATCTATTTGACCCCATATTTGACCCCGATGACCTCTGGTGACCTTGAAATTTATTCAGCAAAAAGAACACACCACCCCCCTTCCCTCCACCAAATCCCATCAAGATAGGCCTTACTGATCTATTTGACCCCATATTTGACCACCGATGACCTTGAATGACCTCCGATGACCTTGAAAATTTAATCAGCAAAAAGAACACACCACCCCCTTCCCTCCACCAAATCCCATCAAGATCGGCCTTACGGATCTTATTTGACCGCATATTTGACCCCAATGACCTTGAATGACCTCCAATGACCTTGAAAATCTAATCAGCAAAAGAACACCCCACCCCCTTCCCTGACATCAAGTCCCATCAAGATAGGCCTTACGGATCTCTAGATATCGCGTCACAACGCGTCTCAAAAGTTTTAAGCATATTTGACCCCGATGACCTTGTATGACCCCCGATGACCTTGAAAAATCAATCAGCAACAGAACGCACCACCCCCCTTCCCTCCACCAAGTCCCATCACGATAGGCCTTACGGATCTCCAGATATCGCGTCACAAAGGTATTTCTTAGCACACGGCATACGGCATACGGCATACGGCGGACGGCATACGGCGGACGGCGGACGCCGGACAGAAATAGTGATAACATAGTCTCTTTCTGATTACATCAGGCGAGACAAAAACACAACTGTCTCTGACCAGCATAGACTAAAAAATGATGCACTGTATTACAGAAGTAATGGGAGTGGGTTAAAAAATTGGATTATTGATATAATACAATAGGAGGAGATCAGAATAATGGTGTGTATAAACTGGAGAGGGTGGATTAAACTATGTGAGGTCAACCATGCAGAGAGGATTTATAGCAAGTATTGTATGGAGGGCCAGCATACACATATAATGATACTGAAGAAAGGATGGACAGCCAATCAGGTAATATCCCTGGTGGTCATGTAAAAAAACAAAAAATAATAAAATATATACCAAAACAAAACTCCACTAAATCCTACAAGAAACAGCGCCTGGTTGGGTGTGCCGTTCCCCCACAGTTTAAGAGTACAATACTCGGTGGGTTCATAAGTTACAGTTAACACGCCGGAAGCACCTATTCCAACCAGGCATTATCCCTAATAAATGGAACCATGACCACCAAAAGGATGAAGAAAAGGAGAACCAGGAGGCTGACTGGGGAGATCAATGTTATTTAATGGTTTGGACGAAATTCAAGCTATTTGACACAAATGTATTCTGTTGTTGTTCGCGGAGCTGTGTCCAGATGCATGAAATGTGCGAACTAAAGTGCAGCATGCGTATGACGATTTCACGATTGATGAGCGGTCATTTTTTGAAAGCGCCCTGTACGCACTTGTGAGTTTACGCACATACGCATGTATGTACACATGCACACAAGTATGCATGCATAGTTAGAATTGTGTCCATAGCATTAAGACACTGACTATTAGGGTTATTGGGGAACAGTTGATATGGAAGCTACACAAATGAGGGTGGCCGGGCAGAACTTTTGTTTTACAATGTTGAAACATGTAGAAGAAATGTGCACGAAGCACACACAATCGTTCAGTATTTTAATACAATTTTGCTTTGACCCCTATTACAATTATAGTATTAATTTCATGAGTCCTGTATTTTCTGTGTAAAAAAACTAATGACCCCCGAGGACATTGGGACCCCTCCCTACCGAAGAAAATGACAGCCCCTTTAATAGTAGATGTTATAGAGCCCTATTTCATATTTAAGTTAAGATTAATCTTAAAATGAAGTTATTCTTTCATAATTTTACCATCTTCCTATGAAGAATGTTTAAGAATTCATAATTTGATCTTTATGAAAAAGAGCCCATATCAGTGGCGGATCCAGGATTAAAATGTACGGGGGCTGACCAAGGTTTTTTTAATTGGTACCGCAAATAAATTGTAAAAGGTCCCCATTTTTTTGTTGCCGTCAGCTCGTGTTATCCCAAAACCGGCAAAAAAAATTGCATGGTATAAGTGGCAAATGTACCGACGGAATCTACCTATGCCTCTGAAAAAGGTATATTGTCAAATTTTACGGGAGGCGCCCGCCCCCTCCACCCCCCCCCCCCTGTATCCGCCACTGCATATCAAAATTTAGACCTGTGTTCTACATCATAAAGCTCAACTAGCAAGAATTCTTATATATATATGTTGTCACTTCCGGGGTCATAACCTATCTAGGCACATCCAGGGTCATAACAGCCAGTATGGAACTACTTATGGGTTGGGTCAAAGATCAATTCATCTTAAAGTACCTTCTGCCCAGCTGGTAATATTATGGGCTCTGTGCACATGTGACACTTCAACAGTTCCCGTAATATTACGGGCGCTGCGGTCAAGTGGTCATGTCATTTTAAGAATAATCTTAACTTTTATGAAATAGGGTCATCCTAATTTCAACATTATGCAAAACACATATGATAGATGCAAAACACATGATAGATTCACAACCACATAATAATAATATTTGGCTTATATTGTAAACATAATTGACCAATATGATACTAGTATGTGATATTATAGAACCCCACGACGTAAAATGCTTTGCTGCACCGCTTACCTGATGGTATAGCCATTTTCAGCTAGAAAGATGCACCCAATTGTTAGGCACATTTTGATACCAAATTTGTTGGCACAATTTCTTAACGTTGCATTGTCTCAAGGCCAACACATTTGGTATCAAAATGTGCCTAACAATTGGGTGCATCTTTCTAGCTGACGATTATTTAAATCTCCATCAAATATTTTTGGAAATATTCTAGTATATATATGCTAGTAGGAGGGAACTTACATATTTGGTCGGGTGTAGAATGATACTTATATCACGTACTACTGAGTGCTTAGTTTTACCCTGCTTTGCTTTGTCACTTCATAATGCTCTACCACAGGGTTTCATATTTGATCTGACTCAATACTGTCAATGAGTAAGCCTTGTGTACAATACATGAGCCACCCCTGATATTAAAGTCTGATTTGCAAACTCTAAAATCACCTGAATCAATGGGTATAAATGTGTGTCCATATTAAGCCTTGTTTCACCACCTTGGCTAGGAATTGACTGGCTAGGTATTTTACTTGGTCTAGATTCATCAACCGTCCTTGGCATAGCATTATCCTCTTTGGTTGACTCAGTCCTCTTATCCATATTGCAATTAGTAGTCTCTGGTTCATCAGAAATTTGTTCTCTTTCCTCTCCCGTATCACTAAATCCCATCCAGTTCACCAAAAGACATAGCATTGCTGGAGGGAAAAGAGCATGTACTAATTGGCCAGCAGGGGGCAAATCGTTGATACGATCTATGTTCTTAGATTTGAATTGTTCCACGCGTGAAGAGATGTTCGAACCATACTTGTGGAACTCCTTACCCCAGCCATTTGCTGATGATACACAAGGCAAGTTGATGTTCATCTGACCAGCAATCATCTTCCTGGTAAGCACTCATCATGTCGTTGGTACGATTGTGTGATAAATAAAACTCATACAGTAGGTCAAAAGGGAATGATTCCTTATCAAGTTGATCGTGTTGGTAATAGTCTTGGAAAAGCATCTGTAAGGACATGTAATAGTTGTGACTGATGTGCATTGCTACATGATACTTGGAGTTTATCCAAACAAGTCTTAAGGGTAGTATACACATGGTTTGCGTCAGATAAACAATCATTGTTCGCGATACTTTGTGAATCTAATTGCACCGAAGAAGACTTTGCTACATTACCCCCACCTTTCTTCTCCATATCCGCCTCCATATCGGATTGTGAAATTTGTTCTGCTGTTAGGACTGATGTTTCCATATTTTGCTGTGAAATACATTGTTGACAAGATTCAACAGTCCCTACAACAGCGCATGGAGAAATCATATGACCCTCTGCACATTGCTTTAGATTCCTGTGTCCCCAGATCCATCAATGGTTATGTGAACAGGTAATTGTACAGGTAGGGTGTGTTGTTGACAACTGCAGATGTACAGTGGTACTTGGCGACAAGTTTTGATTAGTGTAGCTTGATTTCCATACATCCTATTAAAAAGAACAATTGAAATGTTATCGAATATTCATTTTTGCAGATGGTATAAAAAACTTGGGTCTCCTTTTAAAATAGAGATTATTCAAGTTTTGAAAAACAGGTTCTGATTACAGAGCATGTGTGGTCTAGTGGATAAGATGCCGGTCTCACGATGCAAAGGTTGTGAGTTCGAGCCTCGCTACTGCCAACATGTTTGTATCCTTGGGCAAGGTACTTAGTCTCAATTGCTTCGTCGACCCAAGCGATATTTGGGGAGCTGTTAGGATATCAAAATCTAAGTAGTGCTGATAGGCTTGTATCTATATATATCTGATATCTAAACTGGCAGCGATAATAATTGATTTAAAAAGTGCTTTGGGACTGTGCTTGCATTGTGGAAAGCGCTATATAAGAACGGTAATATTATTATTATTATTATTATGGAAAAAACAACCAAAAAACAAAAATATCATGTGACAACATCAATGTGTCTTTATGTGTCTTGCTAAATAGACAGGAAGCAAGTAGGATATTATTCTATCAAAGATCAACGAATTTGTATTGAGGTTACCCCCTACATATCTGCCCATATTTGACCCGTCACATCAAAATGGACATGTTGGAGCAAGACTCCAATTTGAGTTACACATATCAGCTGAAAGAGCACACTCTAAGCTTTAAAATGATACCTTGTTGAAGGAAATCGGACTTTGGAATCACAAGATATCATTTCAAGAAACCATATATTTTACTATTATTTTCCTTATATTTCAACAACTTCATTGGCTTCTATCTCAAAACTGTGTTCGCCGACAACATATCCTTTTTGATGCGACTGGTCACATATTTGCTCACTGTCTCTAGATGTTGAACTTTTCTGACTACAATAACATACAAAGAATGCAAACTTCAGTTTCAGTCAATACTTTCACAAAATTATCTTTTCAATTATCAAGTAGTCTATTGAAATACATTTGTCCCAAAACATGGACCAATTTGCCACGTTGGATTGTTTGTATCACACAGCACAGTCAGTGTGTAGAGGTTTTCATCACACTGAATATAATAATGT